>OZ020495.1:24366688-24966688 GCA_963971365.1 Lasioglossum villosulum | reverse complement strand
TTACAATTGGTACATTCACAATTCTCGAGAAATTTAAATCTAGCGAAATTCTTATGAATCGCATGTATTTTATCACACTTTTTCGGAAATTAATTTTTAGTTAATTCAAATTGCATATTACTAATCAATTACGCAGAATTTAACGAGAAATTGTATAATTGGTTTTTCTTATTTCTCGAGAAATATAAATCTAGGGAAATTAATATGAATCTCATTTATTTTATCACACTTTTTCGGAAATGAATTTTTAGTTAACTCAAAATGGAAATATTACTAATCAATTGCGTAGAAATTATAGTATTTCTTGACAAATTTAAATCTAGGGAAATTAATATGAATCTCATGTATTTTATAACGTTTTTTCGGAAATCAACTTTTAGTTAACTCAAAATGAAAATATTAGTAATCAATTGCGTAGAAATTATAGTATTTCTCGACAAATTTAAATCTAGGGAAATTAATATGAATCTCATGTATTTTATAACGGTTTTTCGGAAATCAACTTTTAGTTAACTCAAATTGCAGATTACTAATCAATTACGCAAAATTTCTCGAGAAATTTAATAATTCGTTTTTCTCATTTCTCGAGATATTTAAATCTAGGAAAATTCTTATTAATCTCATTTATTTTATAATACTTTTTCGGAAATGAACTTTTAGTTCACTCAAAATGGAAATATTACTAATGAATTGCGTAGAATTCCTCGAGAAATTTTATAATTGGTTTTTCTCATTTCTCGAGAAATTTATATCTAGGGAAATTCTTATGAATTTCATGTATTTTATAACGTTTTTTCGGAAATCAAATTTAATAAAACTTAAATTGCAGATTACTAGTCAATTACGTAGACTTCCACGAGAAATTTAATAATTGGTTTTTCTCATTTCTCGAGAAATAATAGTATTTCTCGAAAAATTTAAATCTTGGAAATTCTTATTAATCTCATGTATCTTATAACATTTTTTCGGAAATCAACTTTTAGTTAACTCAAATTGCATATTACTAATCAATTACGCAGAATTTCTCGAGAAATTTAATAATTGGTTTTTCTCATTTCTCGAGAAATTTAAATCTAAGGAAATTCTTATTAATCTCATTTATTTTATAATACATTTTCGGAAATGAACTTTTAGTTCACTCAAAATGGAAATATTACTAATGAATTGCGTAGAATTTCTCGAAAAATTTTATAATTGGTTTTTTCTCATTTCTCGAGAATTTTAAATCTAGGAAAATTTTTATGAATCTTATGTATTTTATAACATTTTTTCGGAAATCAACTTTCAGTTAACGCAAATTGTATATTACTAATGAATTGCGTAGAAATTATAGTATTTCTCGAGAAATTTAAATCTATTAAAATTTTTATGAATCTCATGTATCTTATAACATTTTTTCAGAAATGAATTTTTAGTTAATTCACATTGTATATTACTAATCAAATACGTAGAAATTATAGCATTTCTCCAGAATTTTAAATCTAGGGAAATTCTTATTAATCTAATTTGTTTTATAACGTTTTTTCGGAAATCAACTTTTAGATAACTCAAATTGCAGATTACTAATCAATTACGCAATATTTCTCGAGAAATTTAATAATTCGTTTTTCTCATTTCTCGAGATATTTAAATCTAGGAAAATTCTTATTAATCTCATTTATTTTATAATACTTTTTCGGAAATGAACTTTTAGTTCACTCAAAATGGAAATATTACTAATGAATTGCGTAGAATTCCTCGAGAAATTTTATAATTGGTTTTTCTCATTTCTCGAGAAATTTATATCTAGGGAAATTCTTATGAATTTCATGTATTTTATAACGTTTTTTCGGAAATCAAATTTAATAAAACTTAAATTGCAGATTACTAGTCAATTACGTAGACTTCCACGAGAAATTTAATAATTGGTTTTTCTCATTTCTCGAGAAATAATAGTATTTCTCGAAAAATTTAAATCTTGGAAATTCTTATTAATCTCATGTATCTTATAACATTTTTTCGGAAATCAACTTTTAGTTAACTCAAATTGCATATTACTAATCAATTACGCAGAATTTCTCGAGAAATTTAATAATTGGTTTTTCTCATTTCTCGAGAAATTTAAATCTAAGGAAATTCTTATTAATCTCATTTATTTTATAATACATTTTCGGAAATGAACTTTTAGTTCACTCAAAATGGAAATATTACTAATGAATTGCGTAGAATTTCTCGAAAAATTTTATAATTGGTTTTTTCTCATTTCTCGAGAATTTTAAATCTAGGAAAATTTTTATGAATCTTATGTATTTTATAACATTTTTTCGGAAATCAACTTTCAGTTAACGCAAATTGTATATTACTAATGAATTGCGTAGAAATTATAGTATTTCTCGAGAAATTTAAATCTATTAAAATTTTTATGAATCTCATGTATCTTATAACATTTTTTCAGAAATGAATTTTTAGTTAATTCACATTGTATATTACTAATCAAATACGTAGAAATTATAGCATTTCTCCAGAATTTTAAATCTAGGGAAATTCTTATTAATCTAATTTGTTTTATAACGTTTTTTCGGAAATCAACTTTTAGATAACTCAAATTGCATATTACTAATCAATTACGTAGAATTCCTCGAGAAATTTTATAATTGGTTTTTCTCATTTCTCGAGCAATTTATATCTAGGGAAATTCTTATGAATTTCATGTATTTTATAACGTTTTTTCGGAAATCAAATTTACTAAAACTTAAATTGCAGATTACTAGTCAATTACGTAGACTTGCACGAGAAATTTAATAATTGTTTTTTCTCATTTCTCGAGAAATAATAGTATTTCTCGAAAAATTTAAATCTAGGGAAATTCTTATTAATCTCATTTATTTTATAATACATTTTCGGAAATTAACTTTTAGTTAACTCAAAATGGAAATATTACTAATGAATTGCGTAGAATTTCTCGAAAAATTTTATAATTGGTTTTTTCTCATTTCTCGAGAATTTTAAATCTAGGAAAATTTTTATGAATCTCATTTATTTTATAAAACTTTTTCGGAAATGAATTTTTAGTTAATTCACATTGAATATTACTAATCAATTACGCAGAATTTATCGAGAAATTTTATAATTGGTTTTTCTCATTTCTCGACAAATTGAAATCTAGGGAAATGAATATGAATCTCATGTATTTTATAACGTTTTTTCGGAAATCAAATGTTAGTTAACTCAAATTGCAGATTACTAATCAATACCCAGAATTTATCGAGAAATTTTATGATTAGTTCTTTCCCATTTCTCGAGAAATCAGAGTATTTCTCGACAAATTTAAGTCTAGGGAAATTAATATGAATCTCATGTATTTGATAACGTTTTTTCGGAAATGAGTTTTTAGTTAATTCCCCTTAATATCAAGCTGTAGGAAGACAGCTTCGAAAAAGAAAAGAGATCTTGAAGGCATAGAAGAATGTATTGATACTCAGGAATCAGAGTTAGGGAACGATATCTATTCTAATACGAATTCTAATACGAGCAATGATTAACGTGTTTTCATGAAAATGTTTCATTTACTTGTTTTTTATTGATATTTATTTATCTGTTTCCTACACGTAATATATGTACATACTATATGTTTATATTTCCTTTTTACATTAAACATAAAATATGCCTCTTATTGTTTCTTTCAAATTTATGTAGTGTAGAACAATAAAAAATTCTAAAATAGTATTCCAAATGTTCAATTAGTGCATTTAAAACAATTCTGAATAAAGAAATTTCAATTATTGCTACGCCATGCGAATTTTTCGATTTTTGTCCCAAATTCCTATCAAAGTACCGCACTGCAACGGGATTTGCAATTAGTGTGTAAAGTATTTAATCGATCGAACCAGTGCGCCGATAACATTTGCATTCCGCTGCTATTTATAATATTGTCCGTTGGCGTAAGTTGGTTCTCCAAGAAAGGAAAGTTTAATTTTCACGGTATTTGATTCGTAGTTATTCTTTGCGAGCATGAGAAGGTTTTCCCGAGGAAAAGGGAGCTCGAAGATACGAACTCGTATACGATCCAGGCGTATTTTCCCTGCGCGTAATACGCACAGCAGATTCTTTGTTAGAAGATAGGCCGAATGTATTAAGTCGAACGCGTTGAAAACGAGCCCGGTGCTCATCGAACCCGAGCTCCGGTATTTTATTTTGTCTCGCAGCCGGAAGCACGCTTCTTGCACATTGGCTTCCACCGGCCCTTTTTAACGTTTCCTTCGCCGTGTGCTGCACCTAGTATTAATTTAGAGATTCGCGCACCGCTGACGTAACCGTGAGATTACGTCAGCATATATATATATATATATATATAAATTTTACAACTAAAATACTATTAACAAAATAATTTTATATGAAATTTATTCCTCAATTTAAATTTCATTAATCAAATACTATTAACCAAATCATTTCATATGAAAAGTTATTTAATAAAAATTTTACAAATAAAATACTATTAACAAAATTATTTTGTATGAAATTCATTCCTCAATTTAAATTTCATGAATCAATTTTCATAGTCTTTAAATAAAAAAGTTTCCTCGAATTTTTATTATTTATTGTTTGTAAAATGAAAAATAAGTTATTATTATCTCCCCTATAATTTATCTTTTTTCCTCTCAATTAATATAAATTTTTAATTTTTATAAGATAAATGTATATAAATTCAATTTTCATAAATCAAATGCTATTAATAAAATTATTTCAACTAAAATACTATTTATAAAATTATTTTGTATGAAATTCATTCCTCAATTTAAATTTCATAAATCAAATACTATAAATAAAATTATTTCAACTAAAATACTATTTATAAAATTATTTTGTATGAAATTCATTCCTCAATTTAAATTTCATAAATCAATTTTCATAATCTTTAAATAAAAAAGTTGAAAAAAATTGAAGGTCACCCCATTTCTATCAAAATAATGTAAATAAAACAAAAATGCATATGTCATTGTGTTGCGCATAAAAAACAGTACTATTTTTTCCTCTATCATTTTTTTCTAATATTTACTATTTACTCAAAAAATGCTGGCTAGTAATAGCGTGAACACCCTGTATATAAATAAACCTGTTGTTGCAATGAAAAATGAAAATGTTCGACCGCGGTGCATGGGAAGATGTGTTCGTGGTGTTGGCCACTTGTGGATTCGATTTACCAATAGTGGTGGGATTCGAATCACTTCGAATCGCATCGTTTTTTTCAATGTTTACGACAAAATATTATTTAAATAAAAGTACTAGAAAAGTACAGAATCACTTTTCTACTGAAAAGTATGGAATCACTTTTCCTAGCCCCATTCCCAGATAGCGCACAGACATTTTGAAAACGTCTTAAATACGTCCGCTGTCGGACATTCAAGTCATCTTATGGACGTCTTGAATGTCCTCCAAAAGGCCCGCGAATGGCCTACAAAAGTCTTCTCAATGGCTTCTGTTACAAAACCGTGAGTTTTAGAAACGTCCCAAGAATGTCCATTAAACGTCTAAAAAACGTTTTCTCGACGTATAATGGACATTCTTGGGACGTTTTTAAAATGTACGGTTCTATAACACAGGCTGTTCAGAAAACTTTCTATATATATATTTTTTTTATTTATTTCACTTATATATTTTAGATTCCTATGAACGTTTTCCAAACGGCCTATGAAAGTTTTCTGAACAGCCTGTGTTACAAACAAAATTTTTAATGGTATCAGCGCATTGGTTCGATCGAAAACAATTTCTACAGTATTTGCAAAATATCACAAAATCAAAATTTCGACGTTTCGATCTATATTTAGATCATTTTCAAGAAATTAATAAAATTTTGCGTCTGTAAATTAACCGACAATTTCTATTAGTGCTGTGGAGAAAATATAATTATAAACCTTTTTTTTAATAAATTTTTCAATTTAAGAAAATTATAATTGTAACTCACTTGCTTAGTGTAAATTAAAATATAATTATAATAGATGTAACTGACATTGGTGTAACCACATGTTTAGCCCAAGCCGGCATCTGTAAGACTGCGATAATGTCAGAGCATTTAGAAACAATGTAATCTGTATTGGCTCGATCTATACTTGATCAACGTTGAGCGGTAAATTCTAGCCTGTGTTATAGAACCGTACGTTTTAAAAACGTACCAAGAATGTCCATTATACGTCGAGAAAACGTTTTTTAGACGTTTAATGGACATTCTTGGGACGTTTTATTATATACACATTACATATTTCCTATAATTAAACTTTATCATATAAATGTCATTTGCCATGCGAAAAGGAACTGGGACCCTTCCAGTCTCTTCTTTTCATATTTGGACCTGTAATACTCTCCAAAAAAGTTGTCTTTAAAACGTTTTATTTCAAACGTTAAACCAGCGTCCCGAAAAAGACGTTTTCAAAATGTCTTGCTTTGGACGTAAAATGAACGTTCTGAAAAAGACATTTTCAAAATGTTTTATTCTCGACGTAAAACGAACGTTCTGAAAAAGACGTTTTCAAAATGTCTTGTTTTGCACGTAACATGAACGTTCCGAAAATTAGGTTTTCAAAATGTCTTATTTTGGACGTAAAATGGACGTCCCGAAAAAGATGTTTTCAAGACGTTTTTAACACGTTCTTCCAGGACATAGGACGTTCAGACCTGAAATGGACGTAAAATAGACATCTTGAGGATGTGTTGTGCTATCTGGGTTCAGATTGCTAGCTACATACAGATAATAGATGTATGATGGTTTCGGCGCACAGGTTCGATGAAAAAATAAAAACCTTATTTTATAACAATTTTGCGAATTGAAACCTCGACGTTTCGATCCTGATGAGGATCACTCTCAAGAGATTTTTGCGTATTTTACACAGGGTGTTCGACTACAGGTGGGAGAAAAGGGTATAGGCGGATAAGATAGTCAAAAATGCCCTTGAACCGAATTTTATCGACGATGTGCCATTCGATAGAGCACCAAGAAAAAGCATATTGTGCAAAGATTCAACCCTGTATCTCAATCCGAAGGGTAGTTATGGGGTAAAATCGAAAAATCAGTTTTTGGCCTATTTTCCCCAGTTAATGATGTTTAGAAATTCTGAAAAAATGTGACACATGTCAAGAACCCAAATACACACTTTGCAATTGGTTTCAGATTTTGAAAGTGAAAATCCTGCTTGTAAAAAATCAAAAACCTGAAAAAAATCGAAAAAATGCAGATTTCACATGGAAGTTCTAGAGTGTCCACATTTATATTTTTACAGTAGCAGTATATTGTTATAGGTATTGTTCATGAATTTTTTCAGATTTTTTGGTTTGGTGCGCCGTTGTTAAAAAAAATAAAAACCGATTTTTTCGACGTTTTCTCCGCGAAGAACTAAGGTAGCCTTAAAATTATTACGTTATATTTGTTCTGTAAGTCTATCAGGCACTGATAAACCGTGAACATTTATCAAAAATGTTTAAACAATGAAATCGGCTTGATTAGTATTTTTATTATGTCAGACTATGATATCTGAAAGTATTAAAAAAGTTTTCAACAGCTCGGTTGGCTCAATGAAGCGTTCTTCTGTTGACAAGATTATGCTAGGTTCGCGTCCCGCACGCGTATAGTTTTTTTACTGATTAATTCTTTTTTTATGTCTAACTATATAATAATCAATGGTATTTTTGTAAATTTCTTTTATTAGCAATATTTAAATATTTACAACATATTTTAAGGTAGATACATATTAAGAAGATGCATCACTAAAAATTGATGATAATTACAATTGCTCCAAACTTTTTTTTGCGAATTTTACCTTAAAATATGTTGTAAATATTTAAATATTACCAATAAAAGAAATCTACAAAAATACCATTGATTATTATATAGTTAGACATAAAAAAAGAATTAATCCTCGATTCCTCGATTGGTCCCTACAGGCCTTACGTGACTATGGTATTTATCATTGTTACCAACCTCCGCGCGGAAAAACAGTTTGGCAACAATGATGAACATACATTTGTATCAATCTAACGCTTCAGTTTCGCTATCATTAAAGGTCTTTTTCTTCTCATCAATATCTTAATTGCTATTAATAGATCCGAATGGTTTCCCGTCCTTTACACATTTGTTGTTACGAATGTACGCTGATAGTTCACCTAACTAGGCGCCATCTTGTCAAAGTAGCTGAACTAAAATTGCTCCCAGATAGCACCCGGACGTCTGATGTGCGTCCTATGGACGTAAATTGGACGTACATCGGACGTCCGTGTTATCTGGGTTTGTACTTTCCCTTCATGAACGGAATCTAGGGAAAAATTGAATGAAATCACGCGAACACACCTCACGCCCTCATACGATTATATTTTGAGTTGTGTAACGGCTCATTCGAAAGAGGAAGGTTGCATGCAGTGCGATATTCTCGATATTCTAGCAAGAAAAATACATTAGAATCTCATGAATTTTTCTTCATTGGTTTTCCCTACTTTGGACACTCGCATTACTAGATATAAACATAATGTAACTAAAATCGGACCTACGCGCACTGCATGTAACCTTCCTCTTTCGAATAAGCCCGCACTCAGCTGAAAATATAATCGTATGAGGACGTGATTTGTTCCCGCGTGATTGCATCCAATTTCCCCCAAAATTGGTTCATGAAGGGAGAGTCTAGAGCAAGCCTAGAGGCAATTTTAGTTCAGTTAGTTAGATGAGATGGCGCCTAGTCAGGAGAACTGTCAGCGTAGGACCGTAACAACAAAAATGTAAAGGGCTTGAAGCCACTCGGATCTATTAAAGGGGTAGAGTATTACTAGAATCTAACCAGAATATTACTAGAAAACAAGTGAAAACAGGGGTTTACGCGGGAACGTTTCACATCCTCATACGATTATATTTTGAGCTGAGTGAGGGCTCATTCGAAAGAGGAAGGTTGCACGCAGTGCGCTCTTCTCATGTTTTCTTTAGACGATGTTTATATGAAGTAATATGAGTGTCCAAAGTAGGCGAAACAAATGAAGAAAAATTCCGGAGATTCTAATGTATTTTTCGTGCACAAAAAGATTTTTCTCGCGAGAAAATCGAGAAGACCGAACTGCGTGCAACCTTCCTCTTTCGAATGAGCCCTCACTCAGCTCAAAATATAATCGTATGAGGACGTGAAACGTTCCCGCGTGATCGCATTCAATTTTTCCCCAGATTCCGTTCATGAAGGGTGAGTAGAAGCCATTTTAGTTCAGCTACTTAGACGAGATGGCGCTTAGTCAGGTGAACTCAGGTGAACTACGCTGTCCAACAAATTTCAACTTTTTTTATGTTTTCATATAACTAAAGGGCGGATCTTATAGAGTTTTTTGCGCTGATTCCGAATCTGCCCTTAGTTTTTCTCCTACACGCACAGTTTTTGAAAAACACGACTTTGAAAAAAAAGCCTATTTTTCAACTTTAAACAAATGTGGTGACGGTATTATAAAAAGTATTGAATTGTTCTTTGCAGCAAAAGATTCTGTAGACTTTTCTGAATACGGTGATATCCATTATTAATACGTTATGATTGTTTAAACATTAATAAATAATCATTAAAGACGGAGAGACACCACTTTTGCTGGTGGAAGATATCATCAAAATTTGGTGCAAAAGTGGTGTCTCTCCGTCTTTAATGATTATTTATTAATGTTTAAACAATCATAACGTATTAATAATGGATATCACCGTATTCAGAAAAGTCTACAGAATCTTTTGCTGCAAAGAACAATTCAATACTTTTTATAATACCGTCACCACATTTGTTTAAAGTTGAAAAATAGGCTTTTTTTTCAAAGTCGTGTTTTTCAAAAACTGTGCGTGTAGGAGAAAAACTAAGGGCAGATTCGGAATCAGCGCAAAAAACTCTATAAGATCCACCCTTTAGTTATATGAAAACATGTTTGGTGTTGGACAGTGCTATCAGCGTAGATTCGTAACAACAAAAGTGTAAAGGTCATGAAGCCACTCGGATCCATTAATAGCAATGAAGATAATGATTAAAAGAAAAAACCTGTAATTATAGCGAAATTGAATCGTTAGATTGATGCAAATGTATGTTCATCACTGTTGCCAAATTGGTTTTTCGCGCGGGGGTTGGTCACAATGAAAACACCATAGTCACGTGGGACCCCTACCCCCTTAATGGGGTACAGCACCCATGGATCTTACTAGCAAAGTTCTATAATATTACTAGAAAAAAGTGAAAACAGTGTTTGCGGGAGTGTTTGTCCTTATACGAGCATATTACGAGCTGTGTGAGGGCTCATTCTAAAGAGAAAGGTTCATTGCAGCTTGCTCTAGTGGTGATTTAGTTAGATTATGTATATATTTAATAATATGAGCGTCCAAAGTAGGGGAAACAAATCGAGACAGCCACCCTCAGATTCCCATGTGTTTTTCTAATACAAAACGGTGTTTTTTATTTAAATCATGACCAGAGCTGTGACGACCCTTGCTCTGTCAAAAGCAATGTTCATATCTAATAATATGAGTGTCCAAAGTAGGGGGAAAAATTGAAAAAAATTCCGCAGATTCTAATATATTTTTCTTACACGACAAGACTTTTGTTGCTAATATAATGACTAGAGTCTTTATCAAGTTTGGAAAATGTATCTCTGAACGTAGGAACGTTTAATATTACATAATATTATATATATGACATAATATTATGTATATTACATAATAATTTAATATTACATAATATAATATATTAATTTTAAGGTTGAAAAAAGATAGGTGTAACTTAGGAAAAACGCCGAAAATATTGTTTTTTTATTTTTTTTCACAGTGACCCACCGCTCTCAGAAATTTGAAAAAAATTGAGCATAATACTTACGGTAATATCTAATTGCTAAATTAAATCCGAGATAGCACCTTTCAGATTTCCATATAAAATCTGCATTTTTTCGATTTTTTTCGTGTTCTTCATTTTTCGCAACCAGAGCTTGCAACGGAAAAATCTGAAGGTGATACTTAATGTGTGGCTTAGTGTCCTAAACGTGTCAAATTTTTTTCAGAATGTTAAAATGTCAATAAATGAGGAAAATGGGCCGAAAACTGGTTTTTCGAATTTCACTACCAAACCCGGGCGCAACTTTTCGATCGAGATGAATTCACCTTAATAATAATCGATGCACGGACTTACCCCATAAACGGATTACCCCATGAACGAATTTCCCTCGCTCCACATTAATGTACCTGCAAATTACTCGCGAAAACGGCGCGCGATGATAATTAATCTTCGGCACAAACGAACGGACCAATTTAAAATGGCAGACGATTAAACGATCCGTAGATAGGTTTCTAATGGGGTCGGTCGGATGGTGTGTATTCATGTACATTTGATCACGAACCGACGCGCGACGCGACGATTCGGAGCCACGTTGATCCATGTCCAACCAGGCCCCGCGTAAATAACCAGCGCCGTAAATACATATAAATAATGGTGAAACGAGTTCGTGACGCTCGGAATTATTCATAGTAATAAAGGAAAACCGACTAACGCGACGGGCTCTTAAATTCACGCCGATTCCCTTGAAATTCCCATCTCCGCGGCAGTAATGGCCGGTTTTCTCTGCCGGCCTCGTAATTTATTTCGACTCCCTTACGATCGCGGACAGGTTGCAGAACTCATGAAAATAATGGTGTCGGATGTTCTCGGACACGTGTCCGCTCCTTCTAATTGATATTCCGCCTAAACGGCCCGCGGAATTTCTGTTTGTTTACTTGTACTGGTATTTTCGCACGCAACTTGCTCCATTTTCCGAAATCCCCGGCGAGCTTTCGTTTTAAAGGTTAAATTCTTCTCGATCGAAAATCAGTAATAGAATAAATTGAGTGATATCGGCGCTAGGTTCGATCATTTTTAGTATAACTAAAATGATCGAACCTAGCGCCGATATCACTCAATTTATTGGGTTGTCGGAAAAGTCATGACGTATTTTTGGGTAATTTACAAGACTCATTTTTTAATAACATAACAAAATTCAATCAATAATATATTGGCCACTTGGATCGATGACCTTTTGCCAATAGGCAATTTCGGAGAATTTAATGGCCATCTTTCTGTAAGTTGCACGATTCCGCGCTCGTAGAAGGACTGCTGTTTTCCAGCGAAGAACTGGGTGAGATGCTCTTTGATGGCCTCATCAGAATCGAAAGATTTACCATTCAATTCATTTTGCAAAGAACGAAACAAATGGTAATCTGATGGGGCAAGGTCCGGTGAGTAAGGAGGATGGGCCAAAATTTCCCATCCGAGCTGCAGCAACTTCTGACGAGTCACCAAACTTGTGTGTGGTCTCGCATTGTCATGACGGAACATTATGCCTTTGCGATTGACGAGTTCTGGTCGTTTCTCCGTGAGAGATGTATTCAAATCATCCAGTTGACGACAGTACACATCAGAATTGATGGTTTGATTCCGCGGCTGAAGCTCAAAAAACACCACACCCTTGTAGTCCCACCATATTGAGAGCATAACTTTTTTTTGGTGACGATGGGCTTTGGATGTTGTTTAGGCTCGCTCTTTTCCTCGGCACCACGATCGTTTACGTTGAATATTGTTATAAACAATCCATTTTTCATCGCCGGTCACGAGGCGTTTCAAAAACGGGTCGATTTTGTTGCGACTGAGATGAGTATCGGCAATGTTGATGCGGTTGGTGAGACGGACTTCTTTAAGATCATGCGGAACCCATATATCGAGCTTGCTGATGAATCCCAGCTTCCTGATATGATCATGGACGGTTGAATGATGAAGGTTCAGTGTCTCCGCGATGTCACGAGTGGTCGAATGTGGGTTTGCTTCGATCAGTGTCTTTATTTTATCGTCATCAGCTTCAACGGGTCTTCCGGTGCGAGGCATATCGTTGAGGTCAAAATCACCAACACGAAATTTAGCGAACCATCTCTGACACTGACGCTTTTGTAGGACGTTGTCCCCGTAAACTTGACACACTTTTTCACAAGCCTGACTTGCGTTCTTTCCTGCGTGAAAATAAAAAAGCAAAATATGCCGAAAGTGCACAGTTTGGTCTTCCATTTTTAATTTGATATAACAACTGAAGGACGTCACCAAATCAAATACTCGTTTTTTTGAAATGATGTTTCAACTGTCATCTGCCAATCACATAACACTTGTGCCGATTGCGATGACGTTTCTAACCTAAAAATACGTGTAACGCCATCTATTGCAAAAATGCGTCATGACTTTTCCGACAACCCAATATTATAGAGCTTTCGTTTTCTTGTCTCTCCACCTGCAGCATCTAACTTCTAACATATTGTAACGAAGTCTCTATTCTTTAGCTAAATAAATGAATACACTTTCAATAACTGTAATACGTTATCTTTCGGAGGAAGGCAACTTATCTTTAGCTATATCGCTTTTATCGCCTTTGACGTCTCGGACGTCCGCTTTCTCTCGCATCTATCCTCCGACTCTCTTTCGTTCCAGCGTCGTTTTCCTAACGACGCTGTAACCAACCTGAATCTTCCAACAATTCTATACAACGGGTATACCGACAGACGCGTAACATTAGTATGTCGGTAGACCCGTAACAATATTTAATTTTTATCAACGAACCATTAGTATTTTGCTGACCCGTTGCGCTAGTCCAATCGCCAGGTACTTCTACCTGGAAAGTATTCCGAAGTCAATGAAATTTTGACCTGGCCTTGACCTTGAATGACCTTGGAATAATTATAGTCACTGAATTCCTAATGAAAGGTGCTATCATTGTAGCTGTTTAAAAAAGGGTGGTCCCGTTTAAAAAAGTCAAGGTGACCTTGATATCTCTAAAAAAATGACATAAAAACAATGTTTTTTTTGGCATCGTGTCAGCCCCATTGTATCATGCAACTTTGTCCTCACCATATTTTACGAATCTTTAGAAACAACGAAGATATTTGAGGTGCTAACGTTAGGTGACTCACTCTGTACAATCTACACTTTATTCCATATACAGGGTGTCCCAAAATAAGTGTAACTCCCGGAAATGGGAGATTCTGTGGGTCATTTGAAGCGACATTTTCCTTTACAAAAATGGCGACCGCGGCGTTGCTTAGGAGTTATTAACGAAAAACACAGACCAATCAGAGCCCTGCTATAGCGAACGGAGTCCGACTCGGCGACAGGTTCCGCTTAACGTCGCGTTGCTATTGGCCGAACCAGAATCAATCCGCTGTAGCCGCGCTGTGATTGGTCCGCGTTTTTCGATAATAACTCCTAACGAAGCCGCGGACGCCATTTTTGTAAAGGAAAATGTCGCTTCACATGACCCAAGGAACCTCCCATTTCCGGGAGTTACACTTATTTTGGGACACCCTGTATACATTATTAGTACCATAAAGATGTTTACCTAAATAACGTAGCAGTGTATCCGCGTATCCTGTATTCCAACGTTACGTAAATAGTATACTTTACTAGCAGCCACCGGTCCGGCTTCCCCTGTGCTAAGAGTGAGAAGAATTTAGATTTTGATTTGACCCGGACGGGCGGGTGCTATCTGGGATATACTATTGTAATACGTGTACTACTAAAAATTTCTATATTCTATATTCTATATTTCTATATTCTATAGTTGTTTCTCATGAAATCAGTTTTATTACATTTCTAATTGTAGAATTAAAAACATGCCACCAGTCATTTTAAGGATGTTCTGGAGGTACAATGGGAGACAAAAGTACAAGAAATTCGAAATCCGTCAATATATTGGCAATGAAAGCCATTCACGAGTATATTTTACATTAAAAAAATTGGTTTTGTTTAGAAAGCTTTTGTTTAATTAATGCATTTCATGTTACATTCATTTCTTAATCAAATTGTCTTCATATTATAAAAAATTGTAAGTGACTTTTGCCAATAATTGTACCGTCTGATTTCAATTTCAAGAAAATAATTAATAAAATAATAGTATAATTAAATAAAAATAATAGTCATAAAAAGTTAAAAATAAATATTTAAATAAATTAAAAATACTGCAGAAAGCAATATTCATGGTTATTATTGAAAATAAACATGTGAAATTGGCTTAAAATTATTGTTAGTGAGATGACAACACGATACATTTCCCGTTTTGTAACAGTTTATAATTGTTTGCTCTGGAACTGTTTAGTGAATCCTAATAAATTTTGAACATACTTAATTACATAATTTTGACTACATATAAGAAAAAGCTGGAGTTCCTAGTTGCGTTTTTTCAAGGATTACATAAGGTTTGAAGTAGAATTTTATGAATCCTCCATAAGAAGACGTGTTAAAATGTGCACAATTTAAGTTGATATAATTCTTAAAAGGTGCAGTGAATCGAACTCAAACTTTGATAATTGCATTCATTTAATAAAAATTGTATCTTGTCAAGATTTCAAAAATTCGTTTGCCTTTTTATATACCTCCAAAACATCCTGTAGCGTTATTTCTGAGCTCAAGGTCATAAAAAAGTAGGTCGTTGGATTCACCTTGACATCAGCTATAACATTATTAGATATAAAATGTATTCTAACATTTAAAAAATCAAAATGATTTTTTCTTTCCATAACACCATAAGCCGTAAAAATTACGCGTACTTGGGACGTCCGAAATTCAAATGCCACAGAAGTACCTGGGACAAAAAAACTGGACGTCTCTAGGACATCCGAAATTCAGGTCCTACGGACGTCCTTAGGACGTAGAAAAAGGGATGTCCATAGAATGTCCGAAATTTAAGTCCATCGGACATCCCAGGGACGTTCGCAACGGACATCGGACGTTCGGACGTTTATTGGACATAAAACGGACGTCCATTGGGCGTCCGGTGCTATCTGGGTATTTTTCTGGGACATCGGACGTTCGGACGTTTATTGGATACAAAACGGACGCCCATTGGGCGTCGGTGCTATCTGGGACATCGGACGTTCGGACGTTTATTGGACATAAAACGGACGTCCATTGGACGTCCGGTGCTATCTGGGTATTTTTCTGGGACATCGGACGTTCGGACGTTTATTGGATACAAAACGGACGCCCATTGGGCGTCGGTGCTATCTGGGACATCGGACGTTCGGACGTTTATTGGACATAAAACGGACGTCCATTGGACGTCCGGTGCTATCTGGGTATTTTTCTGGGACATCGGACGTTCGGACGTTTATTGGATACAAAACGGACGCCCATTGGGCGTCGGTGCTATCTGGGACATCGGACGTTCGGACGTTTATAGGATATAAAACGGACGTCCATTGGGCGTCCGGTGCTATCTGGGTATTTTTCTGGGACATCGGACGTTCGGACGTTTATAGGACATAAAACGGACATCCATTAGACGTCCGGTGCTATCTGGGTATTTTTCTGACTCGTTGCGCACCGATAGTTTGCACATTGAATTTAGGTATACAGATTTAATTTTGAAAACCGCCCTGATTCAACCCAGTTGTAGTTTTAATCGAATTTAGATTAGTCAGAACAATAAGTCAACAAACCCCGGTTGTGGGGTCGAAGGCAAGAACCAAAGTACAAATAAAACGGTCATATCATTTCTACATTTCCCTGCAAGTTTGACCTTGAATGACCTTAAGTCGTAGGTCATTGAACTCTTCTAAAGACGCAATAATTGACGGCGAATGAAAAACATATCGTTCCATTTAAGAAGAGAAAGTTGACCGACACCTCACGTTGGAGTGTCCACCGGGAAAAATAAAAGTCCCACCACACGATACCCCCCTCGGTACTGAATAACTTTCATCTGAAACACGTTCGCGAAATAATCAATATTTTTGGAGATATCCATATCAAGTCCGGTTAAAATGACTGGTTATTTATTTTGCAATTAGGAAAGTAATAAAACTGGTTTCATAAGAAACGACAGTATAGGTATTTTTAGTAGTGCACGTATTGCAATAGTAGTCGCACAAAGTCTAAATAAAAATCAATCTTGTTTTCTTTTTATAAGGGAACGTGTACCAGTTAATTTTGAAGCTATACCAATTTATAAAATATAACATGTTTAAATATTATTCAATGATATAATTTCCATTATTTGTAACAACATGTTGCCATTTTTCAGTCATTTAACGTGTCAATTCCTGTTTTCTAATGACTCGCTAGTTCACGTGTGTTTTATTGCGATAAAATCTTCCTGTTCATTGGACATTGCTTATTACCAAGAAATTCTAATTTTTGGATGCAGCGAAGATATCCAAAACATCGATTCATCAGAAAGAAACGAGTGTTTCCATAGGGATTACATTAGCTTGCATAAGAGGAGGACCATGGAAAGAAACAATTTCTAATGATTTTTAATGGTAGAATTAACAGTTTACATTTTTAATATAATCCTGCCCTGAAACACTGTATAATGGGTCACTTAGTATTCCATTCGCGGAAAATGGAGTTCGTATGAACAGAGTTCTGCCGTAGTTGCTAGGTACGCTGCGCGGCTAATGAAACGGAGTGAAATCAGCGAGCAGACGTCGAACTTGATCCCATCCTGAGCAGCAGGCACGTGATCTCGCGAAAAGCGGGCAAATTGTCGCCTTCTTATTCGCATAGCACCGCAACACGCTGCTTACCTCGCCGTGTGCCGGAAGAAGGAGGCTTCACTCGCCGTCCCTGTAACTCCTTCACGTTCATATTCACGAGCACCTATTCAATTTAACCTTGCACCCGTAAGCGTGTGATGTATGCCTCTGGCGCGGCGGGTTTTCCGGTGGACGAAATCCAGTAACGTTTTAGAAGCCGAAGCTTCAACACTTTCGATGGGATCAAGTTCAATATGCAGAGTGACTAGTAGATCTGCCACAGCCTCTACGTTAGCGATCAATGTTCAGCTGTGCCATCACTGGAACACACTTCCTGTAGGGTGACTAGCAACTGCACCTAATATGGAACATCTGATTTGAGAAACTTGCCAAACATACAAACGCTTTCTTCAAAACCAACACTAAATCCAGAGTGCACCTGGACGTCTGAAGAACGTCCAATGTATGTCCGTATGTACGAGATACTTCATACGAAAGCACGAAACAGGTGCCAGTTAGAAAGCGAAACGTACATAGGACGTTCTGTTCTGAAGTACTCCAGATAGCACCCGGACGTCCAATGGATGTATGAACGCTTATTGGACGTACATCCGACGTCCAATGGATGTATGAACGTTTATTGGACGTACATCCGACGTCCAATGGATGTATGAACGTTTATTGGACGTACATCGACGTCCAATGGATGTATGAACGTTTATTGGACGTACATCCGACGTCCAATGGATGTATGAACGTTTATTGGACGTACGTCCGACGTCCAATGGATGTATGAACGTTTATTGGACGTACGTCCGACGTCTAATGGATGTCGGTGCTATCTGGGACACGTACTTGCCACGTCCGAAATTCAGGTCCCACCCAGATAGCACCCGGACATCTGATGTACGTCCAATGGACGTATGGACGTACATCGGACATCCAATGCACTTCCATGCTACCTGGGCACCGTCGACCCTTGGTCGAAAAAATCGGATATCCTTGGTACGTCAGAAATTCAAGTCCCAGGGAAGTACTTGGAACGAAAAAAACGGATGTCTATTGGATGTCAGAAATTTAAATCCATCGAACACCTCTGGGACGTCCGCAACGGACGTCGGACGTTTGGACGTAAATCGGACATAAAACGTACGTCCGGTGGACGTCCAGTGATATCTGGGATATGCACCCGTAACATTGAAAACTTTCGGATGTTTGTTTAAAACGTTCAGATGTCGGAGATGCTATTTAGTATTTGAAGCAAAGAAAAGCTAAAAAAACAAGAGCTTAAAATTTTATATGCAATATTTTAAATTATTTTTAACTATTTTTTGACCGCATTTTCGGGGCAAATACCCCACTGGTCGACGTTGCGATTCCTGATTAAACGTCTACGCCACTTCGCCGACAGGATAGTGATATGTATCGACCGTCTATCAGGAGATGGCCCCGACTAGAATTTCAGTTTGGGAGACCATTAGGTCCGCATTAGGCTAGTTTAATTTGGCTGTTAGGCCCTAATGGGGCAACCCCATTGAATGTCTAATTCGGAAAGCCGAATGAGGCCGGCATTAGGAAACCCGTGTACAGGGTCACATTGGGTTTTCCCAAAGACTTTTGTTTCAATACCCACAAATAGAAGACATGCATTTTCTATTTAAAAAATAACTTTTTAAACTGCCCTAAGGGAGGCCTACCCGGAAGAATGAGTGCGACTATACCTAACTCTGTTCACGACGAGTCTCAGTATCTGTTGCGGGTGGTCATTCGCAGGGACTAGGTATATGGCGTGTCGCAATTTTAAGGAGTTGCATAAAAAACTAAACATTTCGGCGACGTCTGGAATGACCACCAAACGATAATGCTAATTTAATAAAAAACTGTCCGACGTACAACCCCCGTTCGCGCTATTATGCTGTGGCACCTGTTAGGATTGCCCAACCTAAGCGTGCACTCGGTCATCCCCACTTGGACCATGTATGGTAACTATTTGCAATGTCCAACTTAAGCGTGCGCTCGGCCATCCCCATTTGGACCATGTGTGGCAACTGTTAAGGAATGCCTAACTTAGGCATACACCATTCTTTCTGAATGAGGCCCACATTCGTATTTAGGCATGCCTAACTCAAATTCTGGTCGGGTAGAGTTGAAGGTGGTTAGGAATGTCCAACTTAGGCATCCGCTCGGTCATCCCCATTAGGACCATGTATAGCAACTGTTAGGATTGACCAACTTAGGCATACACTATTCTTTCCGAATTAGGCCCACATTCGCGTTTAGACATGCCTAACTCAAATTCTGGTCGGGTAGTGTTGAAGATGGTTAGGAATGTCCAACTTAGGTATCCGCTCGGTCATTTCCATTTGGACCATGTATGGTAACTGTTAGGAATGACCAACTTAGGCATACACCATTTTTTCCGAATTAGGCCCGCATTCGCGTTTAGACATGCCTAACTCAAATTCTAGTCGGGGCAGTGTTTCGGCAGTGGAGCGCCGGGGGATTTGCGTGGTCCCACTATTAACGCCAGGCTGCGGACCCCCTCTTACGCTTAGGTTCTGGCGGGAACGGACGACATAGGAGCTTTGAGCGTCACCACATCACTCTTTTCCAGTCACATTAATACATGCATTTGCCGTATTCGTCACGCGATTCGGCCAATTGCGGAAGACGTGTGGAGCACAGTAGGGATATCACACGGTCCCTACAAATTTCCCACTGACATCTTCTGATGGACGATCAGTGTAACGTTCACCAATGTGTAACACCACTGCACTTTCGGATCTATAAATCCAGCAGTTTCACGAATTTCCAAATAAAACTCCGAGAGAGTATTTTAAAAGAATCGTACTAATAGAACACACGAACCGAATACATTTTGCAAAGTTTGGGGACCGGAAGTAAAATACTTGCATTGTGTAGGCTAGCGTTTCTTTCCCCATTTTTGGTCGTTGATAATTCGTAAACCAATTAATCAATTTCAATGAAATTTTCAAAATATATATACTTCATACGAGTTTACAAAACACGAGTTTGAAATTTTCGTTTGTGGCCCAGCTAAGAAAGTTGTAAACATCAAGTTTCACTATTGTTTTATCATAATTCCGACCAGATGCACTTTTCCAACATATTTAGAAGGCGTCATTTACCAAACTAATTCTTCTGGCCTTACAGAGAAATCGAAGTCGTTTTGTCGATTCATAAAATAGTTATTCCGATTTCAAGTGTAGGGAACAAGTTATGCTCCTTACTGTACATGGCGGAAGTGTGAGATCATAAAACTAGCACGCGATTATTTTGCCAGTATCCTCAACATCGAAAATAAAACGCTAACAGATCAAATGACGAACACAAACCTAACCGGAATAGAAGAAAGCGTCCTATCCAGTCATATCCTTCCACATCTATTCATCCACATAGAGAAAGCCGGACTAATCCAAGGTAGCATGAATATCCCAACAGTCTACCACGCAACCAGAAACAGAGTAGACAAAACCATCGAATATAACCACATCACTAACCCCCCAAACTATAAAATACTCCTAGTGATCGAACCAGTGCCCTGAAATCATTAAAAGTTCGTTAATAACTGTTTACGATCGACATAAGGAAATATTTATCATGGAAGGCGAAGCATGCACAACGAACAAAAGTTTTTATGTGTCACTGAAAGGACAGTTTGGATATGAAACGGTGAAGGTTTTAAAGGAATGGCCCAACATAAATATGCCAATTGCAAAGGTAAATAATAGAATGCTATTCTTATGAAAATGTATATCATGCAATATAATTCCGAATTTATTTATGATCGATTCAGTGCGCTGAAATCGTTAAAAGTTTCTTAATAAAATACTCCACCACGATTCCCGATAAAGATAGAGACGATTTCCACCGATTGTCGCAATGGCACTCGTGGCTAATTGGAGATGCGAAAGTCCCACACACTAAAATAATAAAGAGCCCCGGAAGACTACCATGTGTTAAGTATTATGTCCAATTATCATGTGCAACTAGTCAGTAATTAGCATACATGAGCGCCTACTATCTGTTTAGAACATATCCTGTTTACGTAACTCGTATTTTAGCCGTTAGCTCCTGAGCAATATTAATATTCATTAAACTAGGTACACAATAACCTTAGAAATAAGAAGAAAATCCTTATCATCACACAAACACACACACACACACACACACACACACACTAGATACTAGTTTAGTAATCTTTAGTTCACGATCGTAAATTTTGTATATGCAAAAATGATAACGGCGCTACAGGTTCGATCAACAAGATCTAGTTTAGGTTCTTTTTATTTTTCTTTCTCAGCTGCGATAATGTTACCCTGCGACTAGACTGATTTAATATTAAGCCGAGTAATTCCCCTAACCTGCAATTTTTTCATCGAAGATACTTACATTTCACGCGGTGAACTAACCCTGATAGCACCCGGACGTCCGATGTACGTCCAATGGACGTATGAATGTAAATTGGACGTACATCAGACGTCCAATGGACGTTTATTGGATGTACATCAGACGTCCAATGGACGTTTATTGGACGTACATCAAACGTCCAATGGACGTTTGTGCTGCCTGGGAAGGTTGTTTTTAGTATTTTCATTTCCGCCTGTTGTACATACCCAGATAGCACCGGGACGTTGGATGGACGTTCAATGTACGTTCCTTATCGGACCTCTGTACGTCCGAAGGATGTTCGAATAAGGTCCATATGTCCGAGATACATTCCATATATCCGAGATACGTCCCAGGAATGTCTGAAAGAGATCCCATTTACAAAGTGTAGCGTACATAGGACGTCCCTTTCGGACCTATCTAGGACGTATCTGAAACTCTCCTAAAACTATTTGGCACGTATCTGGGACATATCTGGGACATACCTGGGACATCCGGACGTTATTTGCACGTTCTTGAGACATATGGCTGGACATATTCAGAACGTTTAGAAAACATTAAAATTTAATTTTTATTTTGATTAAATAAACATTTCATACATTACAAAAATATTAGGTATATAGTACAATACAATAGTGATATAACATATATAAGTACAATACAATTGTAATATAATATATAATAGTAATATAACAATACAATACCCACCTAGCACCCGGACGTCCGATGTGCGTCCAATGGACGTATGGATGTAAATTGGACGTCCAACGGATGTCCGTGCTATTTTTATGAAATATTTTTATGAAATGAACATTTCATACATTACAAAAATATTAGGTACAATACAATAGTAATACATAATAGTGTATATACAGGGTGTTCAAAAAGTCTGGAAACGGTCGAATATCTCATAAATAAAGCATTTTAGAGAAAAATGGTTCAGACATATATCTTATGGTTTCGCAAGGGCTATAAGGTGGTGCCATTGGTTTGACCTTGAAGAATCATTTAAAGGTCACGTGAAGGTTACCTCAATTTTTTTAAATGGCACCCCTATTTTTTATTACATATTCTTGTAGCTAATCTCGAGGGCTTTCCAAAACACTAGAATCCAATGTTTTTTCATGAATTACTTTTTGAGTTATAAGGCTTCAAAGGTACGCGTTCGGCCGCCACTCCGTTTTTATAAGCCGGGCAACTTATAAAGTAGTCGACCTACTAATCAAGGAGCTGATCATCATCGATGATGTTACGTATGCGGCAGCGACCGTTGGTAAGCTTTGGCCCTTCTAGAGTTACGCATCGAAATAGAGAGTCTATTCAGAACAGGGCAATTATTCAGATTAGGGTACTCATTAAGATTTTGGGGCACTTAGAGACGATGCATCAAACTGCATCGTTTCCGGGAACTCTGTTTTATCAATAGTCCTCACTCTTGTCTAGGCCGATATTGGGGACTATATAAGGGCACTGAATCCCTTCATATTCGGGCTTTCATCTCAAGAGTTTTACACTGTACGCATTGATTCACGTCGTGATTACTATCGAGCTAGATCGGGTATTAGTTCTCTTTCGAGCAAAACTATTACATCTCTTCCGGTACCAATCCCATCAATGTGATTCTGTAGTAGGTATCCCCCGCATCCCTCGTTGCGTAAACAGAGAGGTTAGTCCGCGACACCGCGACAATTCACATTATACATTTGTACTCCTTTCGTTTCAAGATTATATTATTGTGTGTTATACTCAAACCTAGAGTTCATTACAACCATAACTTTCTTATCCAATTCCCAGTCGTTAGCATCCTGCGACGATACACCTTTACCACTCAAGCTGTATCTAATAAGTTACGAGCCAGCGGAACAACGACCTTATCCTTTCCGACAGTGACACATACGGACGACCCGGTGGTGAAAGATACATTGGTGGGTTACTGGTAGCTTCACTGTACCCAATTTCCACACATACGGACGACCCGGTGGTGAAAGATACACTGGTGGGTCCGGATTGTGTTCTTTAAGCGGACGACCCGGTGGTAAAAGATACACTGGTGGTTCTGGATTGTGTCCATTAAACGGACGACCCGGTGGTGAAAGATACACCGGTGGGTCCTCCTTTGTTACACACATACGGACGATCTGGTGGTAAAAGATACACTGGTGGGTCGGGAGTGTACCAGTAAAACGGTAGCTTCACTGCACCCAATTTCTACACATACAGACGTCCTGGTGGTGAAAGATGCACTGGTGGGTCCTCCTTTGTTACACACATACGGTCGACCCGGTGGTGAAAGATACACCGGTGGGTCCTCCTTTGTTACACACATACGGACGACCCGGTGGTGAAAGACACACTGGTGGGTGCGGAGTGTACAATTCCTACCTACACCAAAATCTCTCAGAAATCACAAACAATCCTCGGTTTCCGCACGCTGCCAAACCTCGGCTCGTAACAACGAGAAGGCTATTCTATCTAATTGTTTGGATTTTTGAGCGTTTTGCGGCTCGAAGCGTATGTTAGGCCTTGCTCACCTTCAGATCATGCAGGTTTGCCAACACCTTCCCGTTTGGCCCCCGTCCTCTTCACCATAGAACCATGTTGTGCGCCTTTGAGTTAGACATCCTGTTCCCTAAGCTGTCCCAGCTGCCCAGGACTTGCCCACTTCCTCCCTAACCCTTCATGTAAGGATTACATTTGGTAAAATTGAAGCGAACGCTTCTGCGTTTGATACTTGAATACAAGAATGATGCGCGAAGTACTTGAGCGAAGTACTTGAGCCTATCTCTATCGGTTATCGCGTCGAGCCGGGAGAGAAGGGAACGTTCTTCCGTTCTCATTCCCTCCGCGAACAATTTGAACGGCTCTATTTACCTCTTACCTCTTTTTTTAGTTTTCGCCTCCCGGTGAACGCAGTGCGTACAGTAGGACGCGGACGCGGTGAAAGCGGTGGCGCATTGTTTCCACGTTTTACACTTTTTCCACGTCTACGTGTTCGCAGCATTGTGTCGGGCGGGTTGCACATCGATTCGGTCGCGTTCCTCTGGGAAAACCTGCCGTCTTCCATAGCGGTGATAATGCGTGGGAATATTCGGATCGATTGTCCACGGGCACTCGGTGAGATTGATCCGTGCGATTCTCGTACACGCGAATGTACTCATACGTTGGCCAAGTGTCTCTCTTGAATCGGTCCGTGCAATTGTCTCGTCATTTCTTATTCCGGAAAATGTTTCAAACAGAATTCACTCTAATTTCGGCGGACGTGTTGCGAGCGGCGTGACGAACGCGAGTTAGGGTGTCCCTTAACAATAGCACAGGACGTCCTCGAGATGTCAATTTTACGTCAATTTCAGGACTGAACGTCCTACGTCCTGGAAGGATGAGTTAGAAACGTCTTGATAACATCTTTTTCGGGACGTTCGTTTTACGTCCAAAATAAGACATTTTGAAAACATTTTTCTGGAGACGTTCGTTTTACGTCCAAAGTAAGACATTTTGAAACGTCTTTATCGGGACGCTGGTTTAACGTCTGAAATAAAACGTTTTAAAGACAACTTTTTCGGGTAGTATTACAGGTCCCAAAATATTAATTAAGTGTATACATATATATACGTCCAATGGACGTATGGACGTAAATTGGACTACATCCCAGATAGCACCCGGACATCCGATGTACGTCCAATGGACGTAATGGACGTAAATTGGACTGCATTCCAGATAGCACCTGGACATCCGATGTACGTCCAATGGACGTATGGACGTAAATTGGACTGCATCCCAGATAGCATCTGGACATCCGATGTACGTCCAATGGACGTATGGACGTAAATTGGACTGCATCCCAGATAGCACCTGGACATCCGATGTACGTCCAATGGACGTATGGACGTAAATTGGACGTACATCGAACGTCCGATGGACGTACGTGGTATCTGGGATAGGACGTCCAGTGGACGTCCGTGCTATCTGGGTATATATTGTATACATTACATCTCTATATATAATAAAATCGTGTCTGTCTGTATGTATGTTTGTAACGGAAATCACTTGAGAACGGCTCAACGTAGAAAGCTGGGGTTTGAAGCATTAGACGCGGCATTTCTTCGATTAGGTTTAGGAGGAAACCGCGTTCAAAAAAGTCTATTGGTTCAAAAGATGTGACGTCATTAGTGAATCTTATAAAAATGATGTCCTGACTTATCCACCTATCAACGCCTAGGCTAAACCCTTGGACCTAGAAAGCTGAAATTTTGCACAGAGGTTTTCTTTATGATCTATACAAGGGATGAGAAAGGATATTTCGAAATTCAACCCCTAGGGTGGTGAAAAGGGGTTGCAACGTTTGTACGAGGAGTATTTTGTTCGCGATCAGATTTGCTTGAAACGTGGTCTTATTACTCTTTGATATAATTAATTGAACACGTATTTCGGCATTTTTAAAAATTCTACCCCTAAGGGGGAATTTAGTCTTAGGAAAGACTGTTTCTCGCACGGCCAGTTTTACGTGGCCTGCTCGAGAGTGAGCTCACCTAGCAACCTGGTCGTGTTAGCATATGAAGACAAAACCTCTAATGTAGTATATAAGGAGGTACTGTAAATACAAACTAAATAGTTATAACCCTTAGGTACGTCGTCGTTTTTCATGAATCAACTCCTTATAAATTCAATTCAAACTTATATAAACGAAGTAGCCCAAAAAGCGGTACGGATGTCGTTATTGAGGTTTCTTGGAATGTGAATTGCGAATGTGGCATCATTTTGGAAATCTAAGATGACGACATGACGTAAAATTAAAACTCTATACGGGTGAAGGGGGGTTAAAGGGTTATTATGGAGAAACAATATCAATTTTCGAGGGCGTTAAACGGTTCCCTGTGCGAGCGAAGCCGCGGGCTAAAGCTAGTATTTCCCATAATTAAACATTCCCTAGTAGCACAAAATATTGTATACATATTCATATAATATTAAAATGAGATTCAATCTTTTTTTAATATTCAAATATACATACAATATTTAATTCATATTACGAAAAACATATTTTCTTTGAATATTCAGGAAATATTTATTTCACATTATGAAATAAATATTTTTTCCTAAATATTCAGGAAATATTTATTTCATATCATGAAAAAATATTTTTTCTTAATATTAAAAGAATCTTTATTTCATATTACGAGAAAAATATTTTTTTCCAGGTATTGAATGAATCTTTATTTCATGTTATGAAAAAAATATTTTTTTCTCATTATATAATGAATCTTTCTTTAATATTGGAAAGAATACTTTTTTCTAATATACAACAATATTTTTTCTTATTATAAAATGAATTTTTATGTAATATTAGAAAGAGAATATATTTCTTTTTTAATGTACAGGAAATATTTTATGTTTATCATGGAAAAACATTATTATGTATTCCGGAATATGCTGGAAGACATACACACCTTTCATATTACAAATTAAGTATTGGTTGCAAATATAAAATAAATCGTCATTGAATATTGGAAGTAAAGTTTGTACTTTACGTAAGAGTTACAAGATTATTTTTCGTGCAACAACTTTGTCGCATTAATGTTCTTATGTTATAAATGTATGTCGATTAAGTGACACACGCGAATTCAAATTAAATTAAAAGTAAACATTTTACTTCGCATCATATTTTAGAACATATACTTTTCCATGATAAACATGAAAATTTCCTACATATTAAAAAAGAATATTCTATTTCTAACATTACATAAAGATTCCTTTTATAATGAGAAGAAATATATTTCATAATATGATAAATATTATCTGAATTATTATTATATTATTATTTGAAGATTTTATTGAATGTTACTTAAATATTCAATATATATTTTTAAAATATTGGATTCACATTTTTTTAACATTTACTTTATATTTTTTAAATATCTAGTTTATATCTCCTGAATATTTACTTTACATTTATTAAATATCTCGTTTATATTCTCTGAATATTTAGCTAATATTTTTTAAATATTCAATTAATATTTCTTGTATATGTATACAATATTCAGATCCAATATTTTTCTCATATTAAAAAATGTGGCTTAAAAAATATTTTTTCAATATTTGAAAAAAATATTTATACAATATTTTTGTGCTACTAGGGATTATTATACAAATGTCATTTGTCATGGCAAAGGGAACTGGGACCCTTCCAGTCTCTTATTTTCACACGACCAATCCTATATGTATATTATATCCAAGAATGTCCATTAGACGTCTAAAAAACATTTTGTAAAAAACATTTTGTAGACGTCTAATGGACATTCTTGGGACGTTTTTAAAACTCACGGTTTTGTAACACAAGCCATTGAGAAGACTTTTGTAGGCCTTTGGTGGGCCTTTCGGAGGACATTCAAGACGTCCATAAGATATCTTGAATGTCCGCCGACGGACGTATTTAAGACGTTTTCAAGATGTCTGTGTGCCATCTGGGCTGCAAGAAGTTTCGCTTCTGTCACGCGTGGTATTCGACGCGTACGTTTTTAGTATTCGAAAGATTTTTTCTTGAAGTCCTGGCCAACTCCGATTTTAACCGGAGCCAAATTTCGCTCGTAAACTGCGATTGAGTTATTAGCTGCTGTCTCGAGTGCGGTTCCATAATTCAAAGTTGAATGGTTACATTTCCAACGACCTCGGATCAATATCTCTCCTCTTTGAAACCATTGAACCTGACAGGTCAAACAAACGTTCCCGTTTGTTTGTACTTCTCTGTCGCAGAAACGTCAAACCGAGTGTCCAGTGTCAAATATTGCAAGTCCCGAGAATCGTCTTATTTCGCTTTCGATTCATTCTTGACCCAGTTACTCGGGTCTTGGGGACCAGGACACATTGTGGGGTACCGCGGAAGTAAGCAAAACTGAGACGGTAAATTACATACTGATTTGGCGAGCTGCCAACCGAGACAGACCGGTCTGTCCAACTGTCCAAGGCGAGACTTTCCTCCGTGGAAATGGTATCACTTGCAGATTAGACCACATCTCGGGTTTTATACAGAGCGGAACAAAACGGTGAGACATTTCACCTATTACCATAGTTCCCATAATTAGTTTTAGTAGTCCAGTCAACGAAATGTTGTAGAGGGACATGGAAGGAACTCGATTTTTGACTTCGGGACTTTATTCGGTCCATGGTGAAGTGCCCTAAGTCTAGACAGTCCAAAAGTGATACCTAAATCTGGACAATTGAATTTTCATAGTAAAATCAATAATTAAGAAGGCTGTTCTTCCGTTTATGGTAGAACTCAGAATTAGAGGAAATTTTGAAAATAGGTTCCTTTTTTACTAAAATGACGATTGCCAGAAGCATTTTTTATAGTTCGCACTTTTCTTAGAAAATAAGATACTCTAGTAGCACAAAAATATTGGGTACATATTTTTTTCAAATATTGGAAAAATATTTTTGAAGCCACACTTTTCCATATGAGGAAAATATTAATTTGAATATTGTATACATATACAAGAAAAGGAAATTGAATATTTAGAAAATATAAGCTAAATATTCAGAGAATATAAATTACATATTTAAAAAGTATAAAGTAAATATTTAACAAACGTGAAACCCATATTTAAACAACGCTCAATTAAAGCGTACTAGCACAAAAATATTAGGTAAATATATTTTTCAAATATTAGGTCAATATTTTTTTCAAATATTAGATAAATATTTTTTTCAATTATTAGGTAAATATTTTTTTCAAATATTGGAAAAATATTTTTTAAGCCACACTTTTACATATGAGGAAAATATTAATTTGAATATTGTATACATATACAAGAAATGTAAATTGAATATTTAGAAAATATGAGCTAAATATTCAGAGAATATAAATTACATATTTAAAAAGTATAAAGTAAATATTTAACAAACGTGAAACCCAAATTTAAACAACGCTCAATTAAAGCCTACTAGCACAAAAATATTAGGTAAATATTTTTTTCAAATATTAGGTAAATATTTTTTCAAATATTGGAAACATATTTTTGAAGCCACACTTTTCCATATGAGAAAAATATTAATCTGAATATTGCATACATATACAAGAAATGTAAATTGAATATTTAGAAAATATGAGCTAAATATTCAGAGAATATAAATTACATATTTAAAATGTATAAAGTAAATATTTTAAAAACGTGAAACCCATATTTAAACAATGCTCAATTAAAGCCTACTAGCACAAAAATATTAGGTAAATATTTTTTTCAAATATTAGGTAAATATTTTTTTCAAATATTAGGTCAATATTTTTTTCAAATATTAAATAAATATTTTTTTCAAATATTAGGTAAATATTTTTTTCAAATATTGGAAAAATATGTTTTAAGCCACACTTTTACATATGAGGAAAATATTAATTTGAATATTGTATACATATACAAGAAATGTAAATTGAATATTTAGAAAATATGAGCTAAATATTCAGAGAATATAAATTACATATTTAAAAAGTATAAAGTAAATATTTAACAAACGTGAAACCCATATTTAAACAACGCTCAATTAAAGCCTAGTAGCACAAAAATATTAGGTAAATATTTTTTTCAAATATTAGGTCAATACTTTTTTCAAATATTAGGTAAATATTTTTTTCAAATATTGGAAAAATATTTTTGAAGCCACACTTTTCCATATGAGGAAAATATTAATTTGAATAGTGTATACATATACAAGAAATGTAAACTGAATATTTAGAAGATATAAATATTCAGAGAATATAAATTACATATTTAAAAAGTATAAAGTAAATATTTAACAAACGTGAAACCCATATTTAAATAACGCTCAATTAAATCTTCAAATTTAAGAAAAAGTTATAACAAAAATTAAGAACTATATACATATAATAACACTATTTTCTGTGCACTGCTCGAGGGAATATTTATCTTCGTCTTCGAAAGGGGTTTATTGAAAATACAGAATTTTTTTGTGCAGTTAGAAAGAATAATGGTTCGGGGAATGCTACATTCGTAGGTCCATAGATTTTTCTTTGTGCAACTGCGCATATGCAATTAACAATTGCATCATTTCTTTAAGTAGAAATGCATATTTTTTGTTGTACTAATCGATTTCACTGTTTATTCTGCGTCAAAAATGATTACCATAGCAAAAAATTATTAAATTATCTTGTTCTTTATTATTAAATTATCTTACCGACTTCGTACTTTATGTTCGTGCTGTGCGCATGCGTCATATATATATATATATATATATATATATATATGGAAATTAATGTATCATAAAATGTATAGAAAATTTCAATTGTTAAACCAAGTGAACCAATATCTACAATGGGAAGATTATGCGATGAGAATTAATTTGGATTAGGTTAACCCGAAAAGTTTATTTATTTTTAGTTATATTATTATTTATGTGATTAGAATGACTTGTGGTTAGGTCGGGGTGGGGGCACACGACAATTCAAGAGTAGTCTTTAAAAATTTCAAGTTTACCTTACATATATATTACTTTAAACTAAAGAGGATTCGTTTATAGATATGTGTGAATTTTTATGACGCTGTGAGGTGAACTAGGCTGGTGATGATCCTTTCTAGAAGTAATTGAAGATATTCTATATAAAATAGAAAGTCGGTAAGTCGGTAAGATAGAGCGCGACATTGAAACGATAAAAAAAAATTATTCGATGCGCCAAAAATCCTTCTGGCAATCGTCATTTTAGTAAAAAAAGAACGTATTTTCAAAATTTCATCGAATTCTGAGGTGTGCTATATACGGAAGTTTCGCCTAATTTTCTACGTAATTATTGGAATTTCTTTTCGAAGAATGATTTATTTGGACACTTCAAGATGCATTTTGAACCAGTGATTTTTCCGATCTTCCTCCATGATTCGACACACTGTGGATTGTGAGGAAACTGCAGTCTGCAAAGGTTTAAAATAGACCAAAATTCTCGAGTTACCGAAGTTTTCTCGTTAGCGAAAGTGTAAAAGGAATCGATTCGTATTTGGTCAAATAGGTATGCAGTTTCAATTTGAATGACAATATTGTTTATCGGTAGGTAGGACCCCACAGAGTGTTCGGCGCGGACAAATTACATGCAATAAACGAAGGTATAGGCGAAATCAGTCGTTAAATTAGAAACGGGACAAAGGGAGCGAGTTCCCCGTCGCATTACCGTTTCCTATTAATTTGACAATTAGCTATCGCTTCGCCCCCCGTGAGAGCACCAGTCAAACAGAGCAGGCTAATTCCCGGTTATCTCCAGCCATCCTTCGACCCGACACGAATCCTTTTTCCCGTTCCGTACGGAACTCCGCTCCGTATCTTCTGTTTCTTTTTCCCCTGCCACCCCCTCATCGCTCGGCCCCTGGCCCCCAACAATTAGCTTAATTAACTCAATTATCGCTTTCTTTCTGCTTCTTTTTCCAGGTGCGCACCTTGTTCGTGAGCGGCTTGCCGATGGACGCCAAGCCGAGGGAGCTTTATCTGCTCTTCAGAGCATACGAGGTAAGTCCAGATAGTTCTTCGACCTCGATACGCCGATAAAATCTGTGTCAAAATCAAAGAACTTTCGATAGAAATGAGATCGAGCAATGAAATTTTTTTTAATTAAAGCTGAAACTTTGCAGTATACGGAATAATTATGGAGATTGTGGTACTAACGTTTTTTAACCTTGAAATAATTCTAATAATTAAAATAATTAAAAAAAAAATTGAAATAATTAAAAAAAATAATAAATAATTAAGTTTGCACATTTTCAAGAAAATTGTAGTTTTTCCAAGTCCACGGACGGAAAAAAGACTTTTTCACGCTGATTTCAAATCTGGTCACAAAATTTGTATACGATCTTAGGATTAAAAAAAAAACATATTTCTTTTTCTCGATTTAGCTTATTCTTGTTAATTATTAGGTGTCACGGTTAGTTTTGTCACTCTAGTCCCATGATAACAAAACATTCTATCAATTTTTAAAATTAAATTTTTATATAAATTTCATTCAACTTTTAATTAAAAATTTTTATTTTTAACATTCGAGTGTATAATATCGTGGGAATGGATTAACAAAACTAATCGGAACAGCTAACAGAAAAGCAAGATTGATGAGAAGAAATATGTTTGACTGATGAGGAGAAATTTTTAGGCGAACACAAACCTCCATGTCATGCGATGGGTAACTGTGTGTCGGACCCAGACAAGAAGAACCTCATTGCAGTGACAAGTTTAACGATAAAAAGTAGAGAACCGATGCGCTCCGGCGGAACGATAAAATTGTTCTCGCTCCATTTCAAGAATTTCCACGAAAGTTACACCCATTGTGCCCTCTCGAGCGTGGCGCGCGCAAAGTCAAAGAGAAAAAGTTACACGAAGCCTTTCTCTCCGTTCACCGTTCACAATTATTCTCCGGCGCGCCGGAAAACCCGTTGCGTCTTCAGCGTTTTCTTAAAGAGCCAGAAAACGTTTACGTTCGACCCACGAAAATAGTGGATATCTAACTGTCTAACAAATTGAAACTTTCTCTTTCGTTGCGTTCCAAAAACCATTAATACTCTGTGCCAAGTTTCAGTCCTATATCTCATCTGTAAGGGTAGTTATTGCGAAAAATCGAAAAACCAGTTTTTTGCACGTGTCTCTTTTAAATAATATAAATGTTATTGGCGCAATGGTACGATCATTTGTGAATACCAAGCAATTTTGCAAATTATTAAAATTCAGACCATTTTCAAGAATAGAATTTTTCTGTCATTGCGAGTGTAAGAATTTATCAATTAATTAATGTTAATTAATGTATGGTTGACAAACAGACAAACCATTAGCAGAAAAAGTAAAAACCAACAAATACATAAACTCACTTGCTAAAAGAAAATATTAATCCAAATTCTTAAGAGTTAAGGAACAACGTGTTGATCCCATGTCGGTGACATGTGGACTGAGTAAACTGTGAGAATTTGAAACTACAACGAAACAGAGAACATCGATCTACCTATTTACCAATCGATAAATGGCGGCAAATATGAACATTGCGAAAAGCCCAGCAACATTTCAGTTGTTGAAATATCAATCAAAAATATTGGTAACATCCTGTCTAGAATTTCAGGTAGGCATGCTAAGCACGAATGTGGGTTCTAATGTGGAAGGAATGGTGTATGCCTAAGTTCGTAATACCTAACTGTTGCCATAGATGGACCAAATGGGGATGGCCAAAAGCATGCCTAAGTTGGTCATTCCTAACTATTGCCATACATGGTCCAAATGTGGATGGCCGAAAGCACGCCTAAGTTAGGCATTCCTTAACAGTTGCCACATATGGCCCAAATGGGGATGGCCGAGCTCACGCCTAAGTTGGACATTCCTAATCACCCTCAAAAATATAAATGCCATCTCGTTTTTTAGAGAAGCTTCACGGAAAAGTCGAGAACACTCAGTTGAGTTCCTGCACTTAGAACCATCTCGACTAGAATTTCAGATAGGCATGCCTAAGCACGAATGTGGGCCTAATGCGGAAAGAATGGTGTATGCCTAAGTTGGTCATTCCTAACTATTGCCATACATGGTCCAAATGGGGATGGCCGAAAGCATGCCTAAGTTACGCATTCCTTAACAAATGCCACACATGGCCCAAATGGGGATGGCCAAAAGCTCGCCTAAGTTAGGCATTCCTAACTGTTGCCACACATGGCCCAAATGGGGATGACCGAAAGCATGCCTAAGTTGGTCATTCCTTAACAGTTGCCACATATGGCCCAAATGGGGATGGCCAAAAGCACGCCTAAGTTAGGCATTTCTTAATAGTTGCCACACATGGCCCAAATGGGGATGGCCGAAAGCACGCCTAAGTTAGACATTCCTTAACAGTTGCCACACATGGCCCAAATGGGGATGGCCGAAAGCATGCCTAAGTTGGTCATTCCTAACTATTGCCATACATGGTCCAAATGTGGATGGCCGAAAGCACGCCTAAGTTAGGCATTCCTTAACAGTTGCCACATATGGCCCAAATGGGGATGGCCGAGCTCACGCCTAAGTTGGACATTCCTAATCACCCTCAAAAATATAAATGCCATCTCGTTTTTTAGAGAAGCTTCACGGAAAAGTCGAGAACACTCAGTTGAGTTCCTGCACTTAGAACCATCTCGACTAGAATTTCAGATAGGCATGCCTAAGCACGAATGTGGGCCTAATGCGGAAAGAATGGTGTATGCCTAAGTTGGTCATTCCTAACTATTGCCATACATGGTCCAAATGGGGATGGTCGAAAACATGCCTAAGTTACGCATTCCTTAACAGTTGCCACACATGGCCCAAATGGGGATGGCCAAAAGCTCGCCTAAGTTAGGCATTCCTAACTGTTGCCACACATGGCCCAAATGGGGATGGCCGAAAGCATGCCTAAGTTGGTCATTCCTTAACAGTTGCCACACATGGCCCAAATGGGGATGGCCGAAAGCATGCCTAAGTTGGTCATTCCTAACTATTGCCATACATGGTCCAAATGTGGATGGCCGAAAGCACGCCTAAGTTAGGCATTCCTTAACAGTTGCCACATATGGCCCAAATGGGGATGGCCAAAAGCTCGCCTAAGTTATGCATTCCTTAACAGTTGCCACACATGGCCCAAATGGGGATGGCCAAAAGCACGCCTAAGTTACGCATTCCTTAACAGTTGCCACACATGGCCCAAATGGGGATGGCCGAAAGCATGCCTAAGTTGGTCATTCCTAACTGTTGCCATACATGATCCAAAGGGGGATGGCCGAAAGCTAGCCTAAGTTAAGCATTCCTTAACAGTTGCAACACATGGCCCAAATGGGGATGGCCGAAAGCATGCATAAGTTAGGCATTCCTTAACAGTTGCCACACATGGTCCAAATGGGGATGGACGAGCTGATGCCTATGTTGGACATTCCTAACCACCTTCAAAACTATAAATGCCATCTCGTTTTTTAGAAAAGCTTCACATTGAAGTCGAGAACACTCAGTTGAGTTCCTGCACTAGAATCATGACACTGCTCAGTTCTTATATAGCCTGGCATAGTCTGACTAGATTTCTATCAGTTTCGCGCTGTCCTTCCTTGTGCCCGAAACTTTCATCGTCATTTAAACTACTAAATACAGTTGAAATTATATCGTGTCTAATGTCATTTTAATCAGAAAAATGCCAGAAACAAGTTGGTGAAAGTCCCATAAAGAATAATGAAATGAAAGTAATGAAGGTCCTATAAATAAGAAAACATAATAATTTTGATATGATGGGTCTAGACAGCGGATGTTCATGTAAAATGAAAACTTTGTATCTGAATTGCAACAAACTAGAGTAAAGTGGACGCTTATTTTCTATCTCAATGTGTTTAATAGGTTGAAAATAATATAACATTTCTAAATTTGTCTGACAGTTTCACTAGTTCGAATTATTCGCCTAATCATTGTCTCCAGAAATCGTAATTCTTTTGTGAAACTAGATTAATTAAAAATATAAAGTTGAAAAATAGAATAACGGATTAACTGATGGATTATGAATTGTTTCATTGTGTGTATGCACATTTCTCACGTGAACTTTTAAATTTCGCGCTACTTCTACCACAGTTCTCGGCAGTCTTCAAAGATCTAGGCTGAGATAATAAAGGTTGGTTTTTTTAAGCACAGCTATTTGTGGAAAACGAGTCCAACAGAAAATGCAATCTTACGAATGCCGCGGTGCATTTGTTATCACGGTAGAACCTCCCATAAAATTGTATTGACCCATTTTTCTCCCACGAACAGCCACGTTCAGCATTACGCTGTTGAATACTTTCAGCGGTGTAATAATTTTTACGCTACCCTTTCAAATTAAAATATTGCCTCTCCCGCTTTCATAAATCCGTGCAAAGTAAATCACTCCGCGAAAAGAAATCTTAATCAAAGCAAGTCGAAAACTGCGGATAATACTGCTTTCATTTTTATCACAAACAATTTTCTGGTCGAACAAACACATTTTGTGCGATACAGAATATTGACTCGGTTATTGTAATCATTTCTGTAGAAACGTCTCATTCCAGATATACAGTGACTCCCATTAATATTCGGGCGTTTAAAAAAACGGTATCTCTTTCAACGTTGAACTGTACGATTTGAATTTGTTTGAAGAGTTAGAGTTATTAATTTGCTACACGATGTGAAAAAAATTGCAATTAGTCGGAATTGTAGAGAAAATACAACAATTTTCATATTACAACTTTTCATGCGAGCCCGTAGAATAATAGAAAATGCGTTTTGTAGATCCGTGTCAATTATGTTCGTTGCGAAAGTTTCACGGAAATCGGTTGATGACAGAAAAACGATTGACATTGAAAGATAAGAGAAAAATCGTGAAAAACTGAGGAAGGACGACCTTACCTGTCAAAAACACTGTTTTTTGTGGAGAAATGCAGTACACATACTTCGGCTCCCTGGGTAGGAACGTGGGGCCTTATGTGGGGCCCTCCTCGGGTGAGGGGAGGCCCTCCTCTCGAGGCCCAACCCACTAAAACTCCACACCCACCTGAGCTAAATGGGAGGCGTCTGGATCTCGCGAGAACTCAACAGGACACGTCCCAGCTAAGCATGCATCCTGGGGGGAGGAGTTAACTTACTCTAACCGGACCCCGGTGTCTCCACCCCTGTTTTTAGCTTGAGGAAAATGCTCTTACGTATACCCCGTACCTCCTGGGAGGAATACAGGGTTATGTGGGGCTACGTAGCCAGAAGGGCTCACAATACGCACTAAACACCTCACGACAACCTGCCCTAAGCTATTCGAGGACGGCTGGGATCTCCAATAGAACACAACCAGCCACCCCTTTGTCCTTGGCCCGGTGTGGGGCCACGTCCTGGGGGGAGGGAAGGTCCCCACAGCAATGCCTAATCTATCATGGTGTAAGCAGGTTGCCCACTTACACCCCCCTTCCCTTTTTTATTTTTTTTATGGACCTGGGAGATAGAAAACTCCCAGGCCCAGGGATACCTGCTGATTGCGGTAACCCTTTTCCTTCCCTCCCACTTTCGCGGCATAGGTGGGGGGACCCGCTATTCGCATTTACTCCCCCCTCCCTCTCGCGATTTAAACCACGCCTGTTCTGGGCTTTAATACACCCCCCTTCCCTGAGCCGTTCGGTGGGCTTCGCGAGTCTCCAGCTCGCTCCGCCCAACGACCCTCGGTGACCCCGTTTCTCGCTCGAGGAGCCCGGATAAAGGGCTGCCACTCGGCCGAGGAAAGAGGTCGCCGCGCGCGACAAGGAGGGGACGGAGGTAGGCACCCCCATAAAGGAACTCCACGATCTATGTGCTTTTTCGGGGGAGGTGGGAGGGACTTAATTTGCCCCGCCTCCCCCGGTCCGTCGCCTGCCCCGTGCAGGAGGCCGGCCGCCCCGCGAGGTCGCGCTCTGATTGGTCCGTATTTTTCGTTAATAACTCCTAAACGAAGCCGCGAACGTCATTTTTGTAAAGGAAAATGTCGCTGCAAATGACCCAAGGAACCTCACATTTTCGGCTCCTAGGGTAGTTTTGGGACACCCTGTATATCCAAATAATTCTGCTGTTCTTGTAGAACATAAAAGACTTAGTCATCCAGATTGCAGAATAGAATCAATACGATTCTTAATATGTATGTATATAATATTTGGTCCCCTCAGGGTTTCAAAGCCATTTACCAATCTCTCTTCTTTCCACTCTCTCTAATGCCAAATTTCAGCCTAATTTTCAGCGGGACCTACTTTTTATTACGGTGGGTTCCGAACCACCTTTTTGCCAACAACACGCGACCGGAACCCGGGCAGCCACTGCCTGGCGTATGCTCTATACCCATGCGGTCACCCATCCCAGTACCGATCACGTCCAACGCTGTTTAACTTCGGTGATCGTACGAGAACCGGTTTTTGAAGCGAGGCAATGGTCGTTGATAATACGATTCTTAATATAAAATCGTCGACAAATATCTGCAACAGTTCTCGGCGAAACTTCCGTTTACCTCCCATCTCAGAATCCGATGAAATTTTGAAAATAGGTTCTTCTTTTACTAAAATGACGATGACCAGAAGGATTTTTACCGACTCGAAAAAAATTTTATCATTTCAATATCGCGCTCTACCTTACCGACTTTCTATTTTATGTTCGTAATGTGCGCATGCGTCAGTATGACGCGGCAGTTTTTCAATTTCTTTTAGAGTCGCATAAGTCGTATAGTTTTATAATGAGTCACTTAAATTTGTTTTACAGTGTAAAAAAATGAATGATTTCAATTCAGCACTAGAATGGGTGCGAGAACTTGGGTTAATTCCTTTATTATTTAGTTATACGAAAATCTAGGAGTTGTCTTTAAAAATTGAAAGTTTACCTTATGTATGTATCACATTAAATTAAAGAGAATTCGCTTATAGTTCATATGTGTGAATTTTTATGGCGCTATGAGGGGAACTTGGCTGGTAATGATCCATTTTTACAATTAATTGAAGCTATTCTACATAAAATAGAATGTCCGTAAGTCGATAAGGTAGAGAGCGACATTGAAATGATAAAAAAATTTTTTTTGGAGTCGGCAAAAATCCTTGTGGCAATCGTCGTTTTAGTCGAAAAAGAACGTATTTTGAAAATTTCATCGAATTCTGAGAGTGGACGTAAACGAAGACTTCGCCGTTACAATTTCATGCGTTTCGAATACTTTGAAATTTCGAGCACTTGGAGGACTTCGAAACTTCGAAGTTCCCTCCGTTCCTTCGATGTTTCAGAAAAGTTACAGCCCTAGTCTGCGGTCTGAGACAGGGCTCAAGCCTTACAACCTCGAGTGGAATATTCATCCGCGCGCCATTCGCGAGTATCCGAACAATTACGTAAGTTCAAAACATTAACACAGAAAATTGGTGTTGTAGAACAAATCAGTTGTTGAAGTGAAACTTCTTTGCTGGGGGTAACAATTTTCTGATGCAACGGAAGTCGAAGGTCGAGTGGCGCGAAAATTTAAACTGAGAAAGAACGTAGAAAAATAATTTTTTAACCGCTTGAACAGTCAACGACCTCAGAATGATAGTGAATGGTTAGAACAGCACGTGCAACCACGATTTCTATTTTTATTTACATGAATTAAAGTAATATAATTAAATATATTGTAGACATATTAGAGATACATATTTTTTTTAACTACCGTGTGTGGAACAGAAAAAAGTATAGAATTAAGTATAAGAAGTATAAGAACAGAATTAAGTATAATAATTTATTTGTACCTATACCTGATAAGCAATAAGTTTCACTTCTATCGCGCGTGGTTTCCAAGCACACGATTTTTTATTAAAACATAATACTGAGAATTCGCGATGTGGAACAAATTGGGTTTTTGTTCGTTCTGGTCGGGAAAAATTGAAGCGTTTTGGTTCCCGTGTAAACAATGTCGGGATTGAGTTCACATTTCACGAAATGATTGCAAAACTGATTTTCTGTTGTTTTCAACTTCTATTCACGACGAACGTAGTTTAATTTGAATCGAGTTATTCCTCTTTGCTCGTGGTGCAGACTCTGTGTGTTCATTTTATGAAATAGGTATTCCTTTCTATCCACATTGGAACGACGAAGGTTATCCAAATAATGAAATGTTCGTGCACGACACTGTATACGAAGAATAATATTTTTGTATTATACGAATTTCATATTGCCACACCGTTCTCAGGAACAATATATTTCGCATTCTATGGAAATGATTTATTCTCTTGATAGCATTGTCTAGAATTCTACGCACTATATTATGATGCACACAACATTATGCATAATAATATAATTATATTATATAATAATAACATAATTATATATATAATAACATAATATATTATTATATTATATATAATATAATATAATATAATTATATTATTATATTATATTATTGACAATATCAACGACGTTTACATGGTAATTTAATTTATTACTTTTAAGTTTATCGTAATTCTTATAATTATTTTCATTGCAGTTTATACAATGTTCTCTAGAATCTAAATACGCGATGTTTTACAGGGGTTCCATTTAAAATTATAAACGTATCCTCGGCCCCTTTTAAAGGGGAGGGGGGGGGGCACTTCACGTTTATGTAGTCAGAAAGGTCCTTCAGATCCATGCAATTTAAGACCAAGAATTTTAAAATCGATGGCATACTTTTCTCGATATTGAGCTGTTAAGAGTTACGTGACCCAGATAGCACCGTACGTCCGAAGGACGTCCGTTTCATGTCCACTTTACGTCCATACGTCCCATGTCCGTCACGGACGTCCCTCGGACATCCATTGTACCTAAATTTCGGTTGTCCCAGGGACATCCGTTGTTAGGTCCTAAGAACATCCGTGGGACATCCGTTATTTACGTCCTAAGGTCGTGCGATGGACTTAAATTCGGATGTCCCAAGTACGTATAATTTTTAAAGATTATAGTCCTAAATGGCACCCGGACGTACGATGTACGTCAAATGGACGTATGGACGTAAATGTTATATAGTACTGTATGTCCGAAGGACGTCCGTTTCATGTCCACTTTACGTCCATACGTCCCTCGGACATCAATTGGACCTAAATTTCGGTGGTCCCAGGGACATTCGTTTTTGAAGTCCTAAGGACGTCCGATTGACTTAAATTTCGACAATTCTATGGACATCCATTTTTTACGTTCGATGGACTTAAATTTCGACAATTCTATGGACATCCATTTTTTACGTCCGATGGACTTAAATTTCGGATGTTCCAAGTACGTATAATTTTTAAAGATTATAGTCCCAGATAGCACCCGAACGTTCGATGTACATCCAATGGACGTATGAACGTCAATTGACGTACTTTGGACGTCCAATGAACGTCCGTGCTATCTGGGATAGCACTGTATGTCGGAAGGACGTCCGTTTCATGTCCACTTTACGTCCATACGTCCCATGTCAGTCACGGACGTCCCTCGGACATCCATTGTACCTAAATTTCGGTTGTCCCAGGGACATTCGTTTTTAGGTCCCAAGGACATCCGTGGGACTTCAATTTCAGAGGCCCGTGGGACATCCGTTATTTACGTCCTAAGGACGTCCGATGGACTTAAATTTCGGCAATTCTATGGACATCCATTTTTTACGTCCTAAGGACGTCCGATGGACTTAAATTTCGGATGTCCCAAGTACGTATAATTTTTAAAGATTATAGTCCCAAATGGCACCGGGACGTTCGATGTACGTCCAATGGACGTATGGACGTCAATTGGACGTACTTTGGACATCCAATGAACGTCCGTGCTATCTGGGATAGCACTGTATGTCCGAAGGACGTCCGTTTCATGTCCACTTTACGTCCATACGTCCCTCGGACATCAATTGGACTTAAATTTCGGATGTCCCAAGTACGTATAATTTTTAAAGATTATAGTCCCAAATGGCACCCGGACGTTCGATGTACGTTCAATGGCCGTATGGACGTAAATGTTAGATTCGTCATAACGTCCGTATGTCTCAGATATGTCCCAGGTACGTGCCAGATAGTTCTAGGGAAGTCCCAGATACGTCCTAGATAGGCCCGTGCGGGATGTCATATGTACGTCACACTTTGTAAATTGTACGTCATTCGGACATTCCTGGGACGTATATCGGACACATTTCAAACGTATCTCGAACATACGGACATGATTTGGACATCCCTGGGACATACGAAGGTCCAATACGGACGTCGTTTGGACATCCGAGTGCTATCTGGGGAGCCACCGTACATATTTTGAGAAAAGGCCTAACATTGAATGGTACGTCTATAATATTAAAATTCGTATTCTGCGTTATTGGTTGAGTCCGGAGAGCTTTTCGATGGCCTCGTGCATTGTGATTCGTTGTCTACTAGGTTGGTCACTAAGAAAGGGAACATTTCCGTTGCAGAGGATTTAAAAATACACGCTCGGATTACTCCAGTTTTCTTGGGCCGCTTTAATATTTGAATAGTTCACCGTTGCTCGGACCCGAATATTTATAATGTCGACGAACGTTGCATTCGCGTCCTTTCCGCCGGTTTCACTTAACGTTGCATTCTTTTAATGCATTCTCCTCCACAGCTGTTGACATCTGACCTACCCCACGGTCGCTCGCTAGAGTATTTAGTCGCTCTAATTAGGGAATAAATCCTGTGACGTTCGAAGCGAAGAAAATTAGCAGCATCGTGAGTGACTTCGTTAAATTAACAATAATTAGAGTGATTTACTATACTATATACATAGTCAAAGAGGATTTGGTTACAGTGACTATAGACATAACTGTAGTCATTTTTATCATTTATAATTTTCTAAACGTTTTTTCTATTTCCCATTGTTGCCAGGCACTTGATTTTTCTGAAAGTTATAAGTAGACAGAGAATCTTTATGCAAAATACAAAATTTTATACTTGAATTGCAACAAACTTAATTGAGGTACAAATGTTTTTTTTTCTTACAATTAGTTAATACATTTTATAGGTGAAAAATAATCTAACAGTGTCTTTAAATTCTTCTAATGGTTTCAATGATTTAGATTGCACCTCCCCGTTTTGGTGATAAATGCATAAAATCCACTGTCTAGTTATAAGATAGTAGGAAATGTCCGATTTATGTATGTATGTGTCTACTGTAAAATGTTTTTCACACTTCTCAAAATTTTGTTAGATTGGAAACAGTGGGTACGTTGTTAACACGAAGTAGCACTCATTTAAGGGTTGCATTGTCAAATTGAATACTTAAAATTACTACTATAAATGTTACAATTGAATAAATGATAAAACCGTGATTTGCACAATTGTCAAAAATAATGTGTTCGAACATAACATTTTTATGTATACAATTTAAGGCAGTGGTTCTTAGCCTTTCGAAGTCAGGGAACACTTTCTTGTTTATATGAAAAATTTACAGAACACCAACATTAATGATCCAAAAAAAATTTTAGAAAATATATTATAAAATATGTTTAATATATAGAATATTTGTGAAACGATCGCGGAATACTAGTGTTCCGATACAAGAATATACAAGAAAATACAAGATTATATCAGAATATACCCGAATATTGCAGAATATACCAGAATATACCAGAATATACCCGAATATTCCCGAATATTCCAGAATATATAAAAATATATCAAAATATACAGGAAAATACAAATATTGTACCACGATATAGTACATTGTACCAGATTAGATCAGAATATACCAAAATATACCCGAATATACCAGAATAGAACCGAATATACCAGAATATAACCGAATATAACCGAATATACCAGAATATACCGGAATATACCAGAATATACCAAAATATACCAGAATATACCAGAATATACCAGAATATACCAAAATATACCAGAATATACCAAAATATACCAGAATATACCAGAATATAACCGAATATAACCGAATATACCAGAATATACCGGAATATACCAGAATATACCAAAATATACCAGAATATACTAGAATATACCAGAATATACCAAAATATGCAAGACAATACAAATATTATACCACGATATACCAGAATGTACTAGATAAGGGCAGAATATACCAGAATGGACTAGAATATACCAGATTATATCAGATTATACCAATAGATATACAATATATATATATACATATACAGGGTGGGGCATTTTAAACAGGTCACCTGAATAACGTGGCTGCTATTGGTGTTAGGAAGAAATGTATCAGATGGAACTTGCATGGTATCGAGGAGGCATTAATCTGATGTTAGTAGCTTTTTTGAAGGCGAACGCGCAAAGGACATATGAAGGTCAACTTCATTTTTTAAAATGGAATGAAGTATTTTTTAATACATCAGTCGATGCAGCTGGACATTCGTTATAAAAAAAGTACTAACCTACGTATGTCGAAAAGTTAGTAGTTCAGAAGATATTTCAATTTAAAAAAACTCTTAAACGCCATTACTGCCGTACTAAGACGTTACACTAGTAAGTAAACGCTAACGTCTTAGTACGATAGATCTAGATGGCAATATGTGACACTCCATCCTGTATATACATATATAATATATATATATATATATATATATATATATATATATATATATATATATACATATATATATATATATATATATATACAGGGTGTCCCAAAATTCCTCCGACACCCGAAAATGGGAGGTTCCTTGGGTCATTTGAAGCGACAATTTCCTTTATAAAAATGGCGTCCGCGACTTTGTTTAGAAGTTATTAACGAAAAACACGGACCAATCAGAGCGCGATCTAGACATGCGATGACACGTTCGGCCAACTGACAGCTGGCGCGTCGGGCCGACTGTGCTAACGCGCGTCTAGGTCGCGCTCTGATTGGTCCGTGTTTTTCGTTAATAACTTCTAAACAAAGTCGCGGACGCCATTTCTGTAAAGGAAAATGTCGCTTCAAATGACCCAAGGAACCTCCCATTTTCGGGTGTCGGAGGAATTTTGGGACACCCTGTATATATACCCAGCTAGTAGCCGGACGTCCAATGGCTGTCCGTGCAATCTGAGTATTATGTTATGTACCTAATGTTTTTGTAATGTATGAAATGCTTATTTAATAAAAATAAAAATGAAATTTTAATGTTTTATAAACGTTCTGAATATGTCCAGCCATATGTCCCAGGGCGTCCAAATAACATCCGTATTTGCCCATATATGTCCTAGATACGTGCCAGATAGTTCTAGAAAAGACCCAGGTACGTCCCAGCTAGGTCCAAAGAGGACGTCCTATGTACGTTACACTTTGTACATGGGACCTCTTTCGGACATTCCTGAGATGAATCTCGGATATATATGGGACGTATCTCGGAAATACGGACTTTATTCGGACATCATTCGAACGTACAGAAGTTCGATACGAACGTCCATCGGACGTCCCGGTGCTATCTGGCTTAATACAACTACAATATTATTCAGTTCTTAAACCAATATTTCTCAGGGTGTCTTGCAAGTTTGTCCATAGCTGTAGTGCCAATAGTAGAGGATAATAGAGCAGAGACTGTCAAGAGCGACGTAATAAATTCCTAGCAGCCGTTTCGACTTCGAACGTGTCAAAATTTGAACGGTCAGATGCAGTTGATCGCGAAATATCGTCGAGCAAGTGCTCAAAAGATGACAGAGAAATGCAAAGTCGTAAGTTTACGCGGCTATTAAGCGTTCGCCATAAAAGCAAAGGAACGAACGGAAACGTCGCCGGTAGCTATCCGCCTCGCACGACGATCTTCGACTTGTCATCCATTATTTTCGCCGTGAAATATTCCTTGGCAGATCACGGGGATCGTCGCGTCGCGTCGCGTTGGCTCGCTCGAAAACCGGACGATATTTCAGATTTCATTAACACGCGTTTTCTAGCGAGAAGCAACGGGTGGTGCGGTACATACATACAAATATAACACGGGTACTCATAAGTTTATTGTGCCAGTAAAAGCCGAGACCATGCCAGCGAGCCAGCATGCTCGGATTATACGATGGTGCCAGGGTGCTGTGTTCGCCCGGTGTAAAGAGCGCCGGAATCGTGTAACACGCTGTCCGTATATCATTCGACCGTCCTGTCCGAACACTCGAAACATTCAAAATTCGAACCGGAATGACGCATTACGGGACAAACAAATGAAATCTGTGACAAAATGAAAGAACTTTCAATAGAAATGAGATAGAACGATAAAATTTTCTTGAAATTAAAGCTGAAACTTTGCAGAATATGAGGTAATTATGGAGATTGTGGTACGAACGTTTCTTAATATTAAAAGAATTTATTGAACTTAGACAATTTCTTGAAAATTGTGATTTTTCCAACACCACGCGCGGAAAAGATTTAGATTTTGTCTGATTTAAAATCTGGTCTCGAAATTTGTCTATGACGTTTCAAAAAGTCGATTTCCGTAAACAAAAAACAATAAAATCATCATATTTTTATTCATTATATCATTTTTACTATTTATACAACACAATAAAAATAAACATAATTAAATATTTGAACGTTTAGAGTTGCTTACGAAGCATAAAACACTTAAAATCTTGTGAGCGCTGGACAAATTGCTGCCATTGTCGCTAGCACTCATTGCGACTGTAATGTAATTTAAAGTAAATATTTATTTTCCATAATTTTCTCACAATTTTCCATAAAATTCCGACTAGAATTTCAGTTAGGCATGCCTAAACACGAATGTGGGCCTAATGGGTAAAGAATGCTGTATGCCTAAGTTAAGCATTAATGACAGTTGCCACACATGGCCCAAATGAGGATGGCCAAAAGCACGCCTAAGTTGGACATTCTTAACCACCTTGAAAACTATAAATGCCATCTCCTTTTTAGAGAAGCTTCACAGAAAATTCGAGAATACTCAGTTGAGCTCCTGCACTTAGAACCATCCCGACTAGAATTTCAGGTAGGCGTACCTAAACACGAATGTGGGCCTAATTCGGAGATAATGATGTATGCATAAGTTAGGCATTCCTTAACAGTTGCCACACATGGTCCAAGTGGAGATGGCTGAAAGCATGCCTAAGTCAGGCATTCCTTAACAGTTGGGACGTCCGATAGACGTTCAATGTACGTCCGTATCGGACCTCTGTACGTCCGAAGGATGTCCGAATAAGGTCCGTATGTCCGAGATACATCCCATATATGTCCGCGATTCATCCCAGGAATGTCCGAAAGAGGTCCTATGTACAAAGTTTAACGTACACAGGACGTCCCCTTTGGACCTAGCTCCCAGATAGCACTCGGATGTCCGAAGGACGTCCAAACGACGTCCCTATTGGACCTTCGTATGTCCCAGGGACGTCCGAATCATGTCCGTATGTCCGAGATACGTTTGAAATATGTCCGATATACGTCCCAGGAATGTCCAAATGAGGTACAATTTACAAAGTGTGACGTACATAGGACGTCCCGCACGGGCCTATCTAGGACGTATCTGGGACTTCCCTAGAACTATTTGGCACGTATCTGAGATATATCTGAGACATGCGGACGTTATTACGAATATAACATTTACGTCCATACGTCCATTGAACGTACATCGAACGTCCGGGTGCTATCTGGGACTATAATCTTTAAAAATTATACGTACTTGGGACATCCGAAATTTATGTCCATCGGATGTCCTTAGGACCAAAAAAGGAATGTCCCTGGGACAACCGAAATTTAGGTACAGTGGATGTCCGAGGGACGTCCGTGACCGACATGGGACGTATGGACGTAAAGTGGACATGAATCGTACGTCCTTCGGACGTACGGTGCTATCTGGGCTGGGACGTACCTGGGTCTTTCCTAGAACTATCTGGCACGTATCTGGGACATATCTGGGACATACCTGGGACATACGGAAGTTATTTGGACGTCCCTGGGACATGTGGCTGTACATATTCAGAACGTTTATAAAACATTAAAATTTAATTTTTATTTTGATTAAATAAACATTTCATAAATTACAAAAATATTAGGTATATAGTACAATACAATAGTGATATAACATATATGTATAGGTACAATACAATAGTAATATAATATATAATAGTAATATAACAATACAATACCCAGCTAGCACCCGGACGTCGGATGTGCGTCCAATGGACGTATGGATGTCCGTGCTATCTGGGTAGTATATATGATTGTTTGGGATTGGCTGAGGGTTTCGGCAGCGTGAATGCGCCGACTTACTGCGCTGCCGCGCTATTGGCGGATTCACACGTAACAGCGAGATCGAGAGTCGATAAGCAGCTCGCAGTAGCTTATGCCAGCACCGTCGGACGTCGATTACAATCGATTATCGACCCAAAATCGGGATTACTATTGGCGGATCGCTCTATCGATCCGCCAATCAATAGTTCGACGGTGACGGTAAACTGCCAGCTGTTCGACTCCGATCGCAAAGTACGTTAGTCGTCCTAACTCGTTCTTCAGAAAACGTCGTTCGTCGCTTGACCGGTTTTCGCGAGTTAGTAGATTCAAATCTCGGGATTCACTACTCCTAAAAGTGAATATTTCTCAAGGGAAAACTCCTCTTGTTCTCCCCTTGTTCTCATAAACATTCTTTATTCACCAATCGAGCCAAAACGAGCCTGTGTTTTGGCCGATTGAATACATCACATTGTACATAGTCTGTTATACATTGAACGCACCCTAGTTGGGGAAATAAAGTTTAGTTCTAAGTGAAGTGACTTGCTTTAACCCCTTCTAATCCGAAACATTTGGTCCTTCGAGCCAGATTCAGTGCTGCATTCCACTGAAAATACAAGGAAATTAGTTCATTGCAACCGTCTCGCTTTTGAAAAAGTGAACAGTTACCTTATTCGAACCGTTTAGTGCTTCGACCTCATACTGGCAACAATGGCTGACCTTATCGCAAAACAACGGCTTCTCGCGCAACGCATCTCTCGGGTCGCGGACATCCTGAAGACTCGATACAAGGACAACACCTCTCTCGAAATTCTTCGTAGCTCTCACGCTTTCATCAACCAACTCTGGGATGCCTACTATAAAGGCGATTCGGCCATTAGAACCGCCGCTAGAAAGGACGCAAAGTTGAAGGAGAGCTACAACGTGGATGACGAAGAATTCGAGGAGACCCACATGAGCTACTGCGAGCAGGCCGGTTCTTTACTCGACATGATCGCCGAACACGGAGCCGACGCGACCGTTACAGAACCGTCGACTTCAAATGCAACGGCCGTCGAGACTCATACTCAGAGGTCACGCGCTTTGTTGCCAACATTGTCTCTGCCCACGTTCGAGGGCAATGACAAGGACTGGCCGTTTTTTCGAGACTTGTTTACCGATCTCGTCGTCAACGACCCATCGTTGTCCCCACCAGAACGTCTTCTTTACTTGAAGGAGAGTTTGAAAGGCGAAGCTGTCAACCACTTCAAGAACGTTGTGACAAACACAACCGACTTCCAAGTCGCTTGGGAGGAACTTGACAACATCTACGTCAATCTTCTGCCTTGGGAGAAAGTCCAATCGAAGACACAGGCCGACAGGATGCATCAGCCGATACTCGGTCATCCTGAGGGAAAAAACGAGCAGCAAGTCGGAGGTAGATCTGTGAAAGAAATCAAATTCGGTGAACACGAACTGAGCACCGTCACATTCGGTCCAGTTTGTTCACCTTACCTGGCACCCCGATGTCACCTCGGCAAGGTGGAGGAGCCCTTCCGCCCAGTGGACTTCCGCATCAGGAGAGTCAGCTACTTGGCTGACCATCATCCCGGAGTGGACACACCTCCTGAGGCGGGACCTAGGTCGCAGGAACTTCGAGAGCTCCTCAAGGCGGGCGGCTTTCCACGTCGAACGTGGAAATCCAACTTCAGGAATTTGCTGGACGACCTCTACACTTCCGAGCTGAAAGGAATTAGAGGAGGGGACACTCCCCTACTTCAAGGTTTCTTCGGCACCAACTGGGTCTCTCTCTCTGACTGCTGTCAGGTCGACGCTTCTCCCTCTCTCCAGATCTTTGGGTTCCCCGAGCTCTCTGTGCTCGGTGGAACATCTCTACTCAGTCGTCCATGGGGGTACTGGATCTTCATGGCGAGCGGCTTTCCACGTTGCACGTGGACATCCATCTCCAATCCACTGGATTGGAACTTCGGGTTCCCCGAGCTCTCAGTTCTCGGCGGAACATATCTACATGGACGTTCATTGGGATGCTGGATCCTGATGGCGGGCGGCTTTCCAAGTTTCAAGTGGAAATCCGACTCCAATCTACTTGATTGGAACTCTGGGTTCCCCGAGCTCATCGTGCTCGGCGGGACAGATCAACTCAGTCGTCCATTGAGGTGCTGGATCCTCAGGGCGGGCGGCTTTCCACGTTGCAAGTGGAATTCCGACTCCAATCTACTTGATTGGAACTCTGGGTTCCCCGAGCCCTCAGTGCTCGGCGGAACATATCTACTCGGGCATTCATGGGGGTGCTGGATCCTCATGAAGGGCGGCCTCCCACTTGGCACGTGGACTTCCTACTTCCGGAATCTTCGTTTCGCCTTCGACAGCTGGATCCTTTCTACTGACTGCTGTCAAATCATCTCTTCTCATTTTCTCTGGATCTCTGGGTTCCCCGAGCTGTCAGTGCTCGGCGGAACATATCTACGCGGGCTTCCATCGGAGAGCTGGATCCACCAGACAAGCGAGTTTCCAAGGTGCACTTGGACATCCTGCTCCAGGAATCTTCTGGATGGTCACTCCACCTCCGAGCTGAAGGACGTCGGCGGATGGGATACTCTCGTCCCTCGCTGCATCTTCAGCATCAACGGGTACGCGCTGTCTTACTGTTCTCAGGTCACCGCTTCTCTTTCTCTCTGGACCTCTGGGTTCCCCGGGCTCTCAGTGCTCGGCGGAACATATCTTCTCGGGCTACCATGGGGATGCTGCATCCTCAAGGCGGGCGGCTTTCCACGTGACACGTGGACTTTCGACACCCGGAATCTTCGCTGCGTCTACGACAACGGGGTTTCTCTCTCTGAACGCTGCCAGACCACATCGGCATCCTCTCTACGGATCTCTGGGTTCCCCGAGCTCTCAGTGCTCGGCGGAACATATCTACTCTGGCTACCCTCGGAGTGCTGGATTTTCAAGACTGACGACCTTCCACGTTGCAAGTGGAAATCCGACTCCAATCTACTTGATTGGAACTCTGGGTTCCCCGAGCTCTCAGTGCTCGGCGGAACATCTCTACTTGGACCTCCATTGGGATGCTGGATCCTGATGGCGGGCGGCTTTTCACGTGGCACGTGGACAGCCGAATCCAGGGATCAACTGGATTTCCACTCCCCCTCGGAGCGGAAAGGAGTCGGCGAATGGGACCTGCCCATGCTTCGCTGCGTCGTCGACAACAACGGGCTCTCTTTATCTGACTGCCGTCAGAGCATCGCTTCTACTTCTCGCTGGAACTCTGGGTTCCCCGAGCTCTCTGTGCTCGGTGGAACAAATCTACTCGGTCGTTCATTGGGATGCTGGATCCTGATGGCGGTCGGCTTGTCACGTGGCACGTGGACATCCGAATCCAGGCATCTACTGGATTTTCAATCCACCTCGGAGCAGAAAAGAGTCGACGAATGGGACCTGCCCATGCTTTGCTGCGTCGTCGACAACCACGGGCACTCTTCATCTGACTGCTGTCAGATCATCGCATCTCCTTATCGCTGGAACGCTGGGTTCCCCGAGCTCATTGTACTCGGAGAAGCATATCTACTGTATGTATACCCTCTGGCTACGTTGTGGGTCGAAGCTGCCCACAACCGTTGCCTGCACGGGGGAACACAACTTCTCTTGGCAGCGCTACGCCATAATTGCTGGATCCTCAGCGGTCTTCAGTCGGTAAAATCTTGTACTGACGGTAGCACCGTCTATCTAATCTGGAACGGGCAAACTGCCCAACCTAAAAGTGAAAATTCTCAAATTAATTCTAATCACGGCTCATATTCCAGATCTGGAGGCTATTATCACGCACCTACGCACCTTCGATCCAGGCAGGATCGTGGTCAGCGGAACTCCAAGGGAGGCAACTCTTGGAAATTTAAACTACCTTCCTCTCGTCACTTGAAGGAAACCTGGGAAGCTGCTGTGAACTCTTCTAAGCAGCACTTACGCAGGATCTTCAGAGAGCAGCGACGGTCCTTCGAGGAGCTGACCACACTCCTGACTGGCATCGAAGCTTGCCTTCTCTCTAAAATTATACATACGTTGACAGACGACCCTGAGGATCCTGCAGCCCTGACACTGGGGCACTTCTCAATCGGAGAATATCTCACCTCCTTTTCAGAATCCAACCTCGAGGAGCCACCAGTATCCAGGGTACCTCGATGGCATCGGGTTCTCGTCGCAACCGTGCGCATCTTGTCGTCGCCATTTCGTCGATCAGTGGCCAAGTCTATCACTCGGTTGTCGCCTGAAGACGAGGAGAAGGATACTGGTGGAACTCCTGAGGTTGGATTCACACGCGGTTCTTCGTTTCATACCTAAAAGCGTAATTTAGGTTAATCTATTTTCTCAGTGGATCACCTACACGGTTCACTTTTCTCGAAAATCATCCAACGAAGTGTTCCTTCACTCACCTCGGTATCACTTCGTTCATCAAAACTGTAATCTCGCGGATCATCTCTTCATTTCACTCACTTCGTTCACTCTGTACCACTATCACTTGTAGTTTCTTTCAGGTACTACGCAGCACGTTGTCGACCCATTCAGCGATTCCTTACAACACGTACGTCATCGCCCACCTGATTGGCTAATCATTCTGTTCAATTTCGTCAATCACTGACGAGGCGGGCGGAATGTTTGGGATTGGCTGAGGGTTTCGGCAGCGTGAATGCGCCGACTTACTGCGCCGCCGCGCTATTGGCGGATTCACACGTAACAGCGAGATCGAGAGTCGATAAGCAGCTCGCAGTAGCTTATGCCAGCACCGTCGGACGTCGATTACAATCGATTATCGACCCAAAATCGGGATTACTATTGGCGGATCGCTCTATCGATCCGCCAATCAATAGTTCGACGGTGACGGTAAACTGCCAGCTGTTCGACTCCGATCGCAAAGTACGTTAGTCGTCCTAACTCGTTCTTCAGAAAACGTCGTTCGTCGCTTGACCGGTTTTCGCGAGTTAGTAGATTCAAATCTCGGGATTCACTACTCCTAAAAGTGAATATTTCTCAAGGGAAAACTCCTCTTGTTCTCCCCTTGTTCTCATAAACATTCTTTATTCACCAATCGAGCCAAAACGAGCCTGTGTTTTGGCCGATTGAATACATCACATTGTACATAGTCTGTTATACATTGAACGCACCCTAGTTGGGGAAATAAAGTTTAGTTCTAAGTGAAGTGACTTGCTTTAACCCCTTCTAATCCGAAACAATGATATATAACAATCTATTCATCTATATCTAAAAAAACATTACAAATTGTTTCGTTTCCTTCCATGGTCTTCCGCTAATGTAAACTAATGTGATCTGTATGGAAAGACTTGTTTCTTTCTGATGAATAGATGTCTTGGATATTTTCGCTGCATCTAAAAATTAGAATTTCTTGGTTAGAAGCATTGTTCAATAAACTGGAAGATTTTTTAGCATGAATATATTAGGTTGGAGGGAAAGCTATGCCGTAGTTTAAATAAGTAGTTAATTTTGCTTGTAAATCTAAAAAACATGTTAACTACCGAGTCATTAGAAAACAGGAATTGACAGGTTATCTGAAATATGGTAACATATTATTACAAATAATGGAAATTATATTATTGAATAATATTAAACGTGCATTTTTCATGAATGTCGAAATGTATGTACGTCGGTCGTCCTTAAGACGTAAAAAACGGATGTTCATAGAATGTCGGAAATTGAAGTCCATCGGACGTCCTAGGGTCGTTCGAAACGAACATCGGACGTTTGGACTTAAATTGAACATCTAACGGACGTCCATTGGACATCCGGTGCTATCTGGGACGCCGTAAAAATTACACGTACTTGGGACATCCGAAATTTAGGTCCCACGGACGTCCTTACGATGTAAAAAACGGATGTCCATAGAATGTCGGAAATTTGAGTACATCGGACGTCCTGGGGTCGTTCGAAACGAACATCGTACGTTTGGACTTAAATTAAACATCTAACGGACGTCCATCGGACATCCGGTGCTATCTGGGACGCCGTAAAAATTACACGTACTTGGGACATCCGAAATTTAGGTCCCACGGATGTCCTTAGGATGTAAAAAACGGATGTCCATAGAATGTCCGAAATTTGAGTACATCGGACGTCCTAGGGTCGTTCGAAACGAACATCGAACGTTTGGGCGTAAATTGGACATAAAGCGGACGTCCACTGGACGTCGGCTGCTATCTGCGAACTGACTTTTAGAACAGAGTGCGACGTTTTTCCGAAAGCTCCTGCGACTCGATGGAGGAGTACCGGTAAAAACGCAAAGCATATTATCAAATGTTATTTCTCGGGGCAAGTGCAATTTGGCCGTTCTCGAATCGATCGTCTGAAAGGATAACGAAATCTCTAGTCCCCTTTTTCATTCGTACACGAAATAACCGAATTTTTGTAGCCGTTTGTGCAGCGATGCACGCGTTCATTTTACTTTCTAGATTTTCGGTGGGTTCACGGCAAAAAAATCATCGTTGGTCGTACAAACACGTTTAAATGATTTTAATGGAAAACCAACAAAGGAAAATGTGAAACAGTTTCGACGAATTTCGCGAATCAGCATCAGCACAAGCATGGAAAAATTGTTCGTGTAGTTACGATGCACGCAAACTTCAACGAATTTTGTCGACCTTTCCCACTTTGTGTATTTTGTACAGGGTGAGTTCGCAGAAACAGAACACCTGAATAACGCGGCTGCTGTTTGTGTTAGGAAGAGATACACCATATCGAACTTGCATGGTTTCCAGGGGGCATTAATCTGATGTTAGTAGCTTTTTTGTAGGTGGATGCGTGAAGGACATATGAAGGTCAACTTCGTTTTTTTTAATGGAATGAGGTATTTTTTAATACGTCAATCGATGCAGCTGGACACTCGTTATAAAAAAGTACTAACCTATGTATGTCGAAAAGTTAGTAGTTCAGGAAATATTTAAATTTAAATAACTCGTAAACATCATTACTGTCGTACTAAGATGTTACTGTTTACTTACTAGTGTAATGTTTTACTGCAATATTTGTCAAAGAAAAGTACTAACCTATATATGTCGAAAAGTTAGTAGTTCAGGAGATATTTTAATTTAAATATCTCAAAAATACCATTACTGTCGTACTAAGACGTCAGCGTTTACTTAGTAGTGTAATGTTTTACTGCAATATTCGTCATAGAAAAGTACTAACCTATGTATGTCGATAAGTTAGTAGTTCAGGAAATGTTTAAATTCAAATAACTCTTAAACATCATTACTGTCGTACTAAGACGTTACTGTTTACTTACTAGTGTAATGTTTTACTGCAATATTTGTCAAAGAAAAGTACTAACCTATATATGTCGAAAGGTTAGTAGTTCAGGAGATGTTTAAATTTAAATAACTCTTAAACATCATTACTGTCGTACCAAGACGTTACTGTTTACTTACTAGTATAATGTTTTACTGCAATATTCGCCATAGAATAGTACTAACCTATGTATGTCGAAAAGTTAGTAGTACAGGAGATATTTAAATTTAAATAACTCTCTAACACCATTACTGTCGTACTAAGATGTTACTGTTTACTTACTAGTGTAATGTTTTACAGCAATATTTGTCAAAGAAAAGTACTAACCTATATATGTCGAAAAGTTAGTAGTTCAGTAGATATTTCAATTTAAATATCTCAAAAATACCATTACTGTCGTACTAAGACGTCAGCGTTTACTTAGTAGTGTAATGTTTTACTGCAATATTCGTCATAGGAAAGTACTAACCTATATATGTCGAAAAGTTAGTAGTTCAGGAAATATTTCAATTTAAATATCTCAAAAATACCATTCCTGTCGTACTAAGACGTCAGCGTTTACTTAGTAGTGTAATGTTTTACTGCAATATTCGTCATAGAAAAGTACTAACCTATATATGTCGAAAAGTTAGTAGTACAGGAGATATTTAAATTTAAATAACTCATAAACATTACTGTCGTATTTACTAAGACGTTACACTACTAAGTAAACGCTACCGTCTTAGTACGATAGTAATAGTGTTTAAGAGTTATTTAAATTGAAATATCTCCTGACCTACTAACTTTTCGACATACATAGGTTAGTACTTTTCTTTGACGAATATTGCAGTAAAACATTACACTAGTAAGTAAACACTAACGTCTTAGTACGACAGTAATGGTATTTTTGAGGTATTTAAATTGAAATATCTCTTGAACTACTAACTTTTCGACATACATAGGTTAGTACTTTTTTATAACGAGTGTCCAGCTGCATCGATTGATGTATTAAAAAATACCTCATTCCATTTAAAAAAAAAAAGGAAGTTGACCTTCATATGTCCTTTACCCGTCCACCTACAAAAAAGCTACTAACATCAGATTAATGCCCCCTCGAAAACATGCAAGTTCCATCTGATGCATCTCTTCCTAACACCAATAGCAGCCGCGTTATTCAGGTGTTCTGCTTCTGCGGACTCACCCTGTATATGCTGAATTGATTTAGAATGTTTTAATCGAACTGTTTTCCTTCGCTTTTAGCCTCTTTCATCTTTAGGGAAAAATACCAGCCAGTTGCTGATATTTGACTAGCACCAGTGTTACCAATATTTGGTTTAGACATGTCCACTGAAACGGAAGATGTTCTATCAAAAATAGCTTTTGGAATAATGAAAAGTTTGGCGGATAGTTCTGTGGATAAATTGAAATGCGTTATTCTGAACATGTTGAATGTTTATTTAGTCTCTTGAAAATTGCATTTTCAGGAAAATCATTTTAACCATGATATCGTATAATTGAAATGAGGCGAGTTAACAAATTATGCTAAATCAAATGATTTCGTAATTGTTAAAATTATTCTGTAATTATTCAAATGAATGAAAATGATTAAATTATGTACAATAATAATTGAAGTTAATAATTGCAAGATGATATAAAATGCTTTGTTGTAATAATAAATGTTGTTTTATACCAGCGTAGATCACAAATTTGCGTACAAAGTGATTCTTATAAATATTAAAGCGAGAGTTTTCTTTCTATCCTTATTGACTTACTTCGTATATTCTGTCAATACTTGCTTATTATTTATCCGTTTTCATTTTTTAAGTAACACAACATTATAGATTCATTGAAAGATTAAGAGTTTGAAAAAATAAAATGTCAAATCGAGAAGTGTCGAAGAACATTAATGTTTTCATACGAAAATCAATTTTCTGTGTTCCAATAACAATATATTAAATTCTATTTTGTTTCAGGGGTACGAGGGGTCCCTGCTGAAAATCACGAGTAAAAATGGGAAAACAGCATCGGTAAGTCGCATTATTTACTTCTTCGTGAAATTTAGTATTTGTTCACAAGAAAATGAAAAATTCATACCATCCCTAGAATATTTCGTACGAAATATTTTCGACTGCTAGTGTATCAAATTAAATGAATGCCCTGATTATCGTCCAATGATAATTACAATGATTCAATTTACTAACGCCATTTTTAAAAAAACATCCCCTTTCTATACAGGGTGGCCCACCTAAGTAAGGCCACCTAAATATCTCTACAGATTGTTGTGATGCAACAAATATTTGTTACGTAATGTGCATGGCAACCATGGACCAATATCTGGCAAGAATATTTTTTTCCCAAGGTCATTTTTTCTAACTTATCAAGGTCATCTGTGTTTTTTGAAAAAAAACTACATTTCTTAAAATTGCATCGTGTAAATGATGGAAAAATATATTCAGTTAGGTATAGTAACATGACCTTCGAAAGACCTTGATCTACGAAGATTGGTGTTACTTGTGATGCAATTCGACAGAATTTAATAAGATTTCTCTTTTATTTTAGACCTGCAAATCTTTATGCATTTGTGGGTTTTGAAAACCTTCGAGAAATCCTGTAATATACAATTCCCGAGAATTTAGTACGATTTTTATTTATATTTCAGATCTACAAAGAACATCTTTTTCATTTATTGTTTGTTCATGGTTTTCGCTATGAAAATAACATTTGTGTCAATTTACACTATCATCTTCGTAAAAATCTAAAAATTATGCAAATCGTATAATAAGAAATTGGAAAAATGAAGTATGATGAATGTAAAAAAAACTTTTCCGTCTCCCAGCAGAAACATCGAAAAAGTTCGATTTTTATTGTGTTCGACAATTATGTTCTACAACAAAAAATCAGAAAAAATTGACTGCACTGCCTGTTATTGCACTTTCTCAGGGAATCAAATTGCGGGATGGCATGTTTTCATATTTTCAAGAAAAACATATTTTTCTGACTTTTTTGGGGTTTTTTATTTTTTACGACCACAGTTTGCAACAAAAAATTCTGAAAAAATTACCCTCGAAACTACCCTCACGGGCAAGCTAGAGGGCAGAAATTTTACTCACAGTGGTTTTTCATGGTCAGCTTTGAATGGTTCAATAGCCATTGAAACACCTCTAAGGTTTTGACCATGTTAATCGGCTAGGTCCTTTGGCTACAAAAATTAAAAACTGCGAAACATCCGCAGTCTAGTTATTACCAACGGAGTATAGATATAATCTATATTTAAGATTTTTTCAGAATTTTTTGCAAATTATTTATAGTTGAAAATAATTAATTAATTTTTTGGGAATTTTTTAAACTATCTTCCCTAAGGTTGACACTTACCAAAAAATTCTAAAATATTGCTATGATGCTAACCTATTTTGTATCAAAATCTTAGAAGTATCCATTTGGTGGAACAGTGTCAAAAAAACAAAGTATCGGCGCAGGGACCGAGTCCCCTTACGGTGGCTAGTGATGGGAACGAACGGAAAATCGGCGCGTGTACGGAAAAGCTGATACATATAAAAATGCGACTAGATCTTCTAATATATGATTACCGTTGGAAGTCTAAACAATTATATTTTAGGAAATAGCTTACTTTGAAGAAGAAAAATACGTGTAAAGCAAATTTGTATGATCACGTTTTTAGAGGTTCTGCTCGATGCTCCGGAGGGCTCGAGTTGGAATCGTCCTCAAGTCAACTTTCTCTTCTAGTTTTTTCTTTTTTTATATGTATTTATAAACTAAACGATTTTGATTGTTTGCACATCAATATTCTATAACACAAATAACTAACTGAATGCGACGTCTCGTGGTCTTCGAACAATCCTGGCAAAGTAAAGATGATTGCGTAACAACAATAATTTTTTCTTTTGTTATTGCAATCCAGCCGATGACTGGAACCGCACTTATTCAGATCATGTCTGACCAAACGAATGAGCGTGTTACCAGATGACGTTGTAACGTCGGCTAGCGATCAAGGAATATGCCGACTTTGCGGCATGTTCAGAGGCATGTTCAAATTCGACTGCTACGTCACTCGCTCCCATCACTAGCCATCGCAAGGGGACTCGGTCGCTGCGTCGATACTGATCAAACTGATTATTTTTTTTGACACTGTTCCACCAAATGGACACTTCTGAGATTTTTATACAAAATTGGTTAGCATCACAGCAATATTTTAGCATTTTTTGGTAGGTGTCTACCCAGCGGAAGATAGTTAAAAAAATTCTCAAAAAATTAATAAATTATTTTCAACTATAAATAATTTGCAAAAAATTCTGAAAAAAATCTGAAATATAAAGTGCAGCTATATCTTTTGTTTTCCATTCATCCCATGTCGATATCTTTTCTCGTTGTAGAGCAAATCGCATTTAAGTGCGGGAGAGTTTACCCCAATATCACCCCTATCGGTGAGTGTAGACATTTGAAATTTTACACAATGTTTTTTCAGACATAAAACTATGTTTTAAGACTGGAATCAGGAAAATCTTTCTTTCTTGCTTTCATCGTTTTCAATTAGTTCGAAAAGACACATAGATATACACATAGTGTAATCCATGTTTTTACATTCTTTTAATCATTTTACCGTTTATAATTGCGCCCACCGATTTTTGTCGAAAATGCATCAAAGCTGCAGTCTAATCGTCACAAATTAATATGGCGATACATGAAATAAACATGACATACGTAATAACAGAAATGTACGAATAAATAAACATCAGAAATTTTATTACAAAATAACATAATACAAATTGTATCGTCTTTGGACTCGTTTGAATTATAAAAACGTCAGAAAGCATTAGTAAAAGATTCGCAAAAGAAAAAATAAAACTAAAAAATGTTTTCCCATCATATTACCGCCAGAAGATTAACTGGACAACCCGACACGCCTGAATACTTTTCATTCCATTCGATACTCTTTCAAATCGCATATTCAAATATTACACGTTAAGGAACAAAACCTGAAGATAACCTTGATGTACGTTCTGGGTAATGTTTAAGAATTTTTGTTTGAAACATTATTAGATACAACATTATAAATTTTCTTTAAATAAACCGTAATGCGAGGCATTAAATACACCTCCATTAATCAAGAAAATTTTATTATTCAAATATATTTGCAGACTATTAAATACTTTCAGAAGAAAATTCAACCCCTCTCGGATCAATACGCGACTTTTATCTAGAATGAATCTGCGTGTTTTGCATAAAAGGTATTAAAAGCATTTATTATTATTTTTTATTGTGTGTGATAAGAAGATTATCTTTCACATGGTTTCCAAATGATTTCGTAACAAACAGAACGAAATTGGTGGCTCAGTAGTGTCGCTAAGTAGCTATAGTAATATTTTACAGTTATTGCAACAAACTGATTACTATACGAGGTCGTATCATTGCCATATCTCCTCGCGTGGCTCACGACAAGAAAAATTGTTCCACACGGCTTTAACAGGATGATGGATCTGTTCTAGATTTCGTTGCGCGGAAGGTTAACCCCGGCCAATACGCCGTTTTCCATATTCGTTCCCCGAAATAGAGGGCGAACTCAGGCGCACGGGGAGATTCTTCTCAGGAACATCGATTCCCGTCCTTGGTTTCGGATGCTTTCCTATCAAGCAGGAACGGTTCGATAAAGCATCAAGATTCCACTCGCAATTGTTCCTCGGTAATCGAACAAGTGAGAAAATTTGCGTTCGGCAACTTTCAATAGTACTCGCCAGAGTTTGGCAGTATCTAAATGCAAAAGTATTAATCAATTTAGATACAAGTCTAACAAGCTTTACTTCTGTCCAGGTACTAGCTGATATTTGGTTTAATATGTCAAACTATAGGTTTGAATTATTATTGTTAACACAATTAAGATATTGATCTAAACAATGATTTTTGGACTGTTCTTCCGTTTATGGTACAACTCAGAATTAGATGAAATTTTCAAAATAGGCTCTTTTTTTACTAAAATGATGATTGCCAGAAGGACTTTTGGCGCGTCAAAAAATTCTACCAAATTTTGATCACCAAATAATAAAGCTAATTTAATACAAAATTGTCCGACGGAAAAACCCCCGTTCGCGCTATTATGTTATGGCACCTGTTAGGATCGCCTAACCTAGGCGTGCACTCCGCCATCCCCACTTCGACCATGTATGGCAAATGTTTGGAATGTCCAACTTAGGCGTGCGCTCGGTCATCCCCATTTGGATCATGTGGGGCAACTGTTAGCAATAACCAACTTCGGCATACACCATTCTTTCCATATTAGGCCCACGTTTGTATTTAGGCATGCCTACTGAAATTCTAGTTGAGTAGTTTTGACGGTGGTTAGGAATGTCCACCTTAGGCGTTCGTTCAGCCATCCCCATTTGGACCATTTGTGACAACTATTAAGAAATGTCCAACTTAGGCGTGCACTCGGCCATCCCCATTTGGACCATGTGTGGCAACTGTTAAGGAATGCCTAACTTATGCATACATCATTATCTCCGAATTAGGCCCACATTCGTGCTTAGGCATGCCTATCTGAAATTCTAGTCAGGATGGTTCTAAGTGCAGGAACTCAGTTGAGTGTTCTCGACTTTTCTGTGAAGCTTCTCTATAAAACTAGATGGTATTTATAGTTTTGAAGGTGATTAGGAATGTCCAACTTAGGCGTGCTTTCGGCCATCCCCATTTGGATTATGTATGACAACTGTTAAGGAATGCCTAACTTAGGCGTGCTTTCGGCCATCCCCATTTGGATCATGTATGACAACTGTTAAGGAATGCCTAACTTAGGCGTGCTTTCGGCCATCCCCATTTGGACCATGTGTGGCAACTGTTAAGGAATGCCTAACTTAGGCATACATCATTCTTTTCGAATTAGGCCCAAATTCGTGCTTAGGCATGCCCATCTGAGATTCTAGTCGGGATGGTTCTAAGTGCAGGAACTCAATTGAGTGTTCTCGACTTTTCTGTGAAGCTTCTCTATAAAACGTGATGGTATTTATACTTTTGAAGGTGGTTAGGAATGTTCAACTTAGGCGTGCACTCAGCCATCTCCATTTGGACCATGTGTGGCAACTGTTAGGAATGACCAACTTAGGCATACACTATTCTTTCCGCATTAAGCTCACATTCGTGATTAAGCATGCCTATCTGAAATTCTAGTCAGGTAGGTCGTACACAAGAGTTCATCCCCCCTAATATAGAGCACTTTGATAATCATTGGCTTCTGGTATCGTCGCGGAGTGTATGAAACAGTTCCAACGAGGTTTAACAATAGTAAAGCGGTAATCCAGAATTACAAAAGCAGTTGCATTGTTGCGGGGGTGACGCGCGGTGGGAAACGAAGTTCCGGGCCCGAAAGCGATCGCATCAGAGATGGCGGCCGGTGTTACGTGAGTCAAGTAACACGGAAAAACATCTAATCGATTCCTGGGGGGGAATACGTCAATTTTATACCTCCGCGGAAGCCATCATGTCGGCTCGGACCTGGTATATAATCCAGTGAGATAGCATTAATTTATGTGCCGCAGGTAGAACCAACGCACGCGACAACCTGCACCGCTAACGCTATAAAATCTCCACTCCGTTAAAGCATTAACGTTCTTGTCCGCCTCCTGTGTGGGTATATTTCCCTCTATGTGCACGTACGTGCGCGCACGTGTGTATCCGCTTTGTGTAGATAGCTGTGCAACGCTTTTGCCCTTTACCCGCATCCCGAAGCTCACTAAAATAACGCAGCAGGGATGATATCGATCGCATAAAAGGAATGCATTTCCTCCGAAGAACGTCGAGTGACGTCACCGCGTCGCACAACGTGACGAGTGGCCTTTTTAGCTGCACAAAATACTAAATCGGCTATTTTTCTATATTTATCAATTGATATGTTTACAGTTATGTAAAATATAAATAATTATTAACTTTTTACAACATTTACTTCGTTTTTGTTAATTAAACAATATATTTTAAGTGATTTATAATTAAATATAAAATACAACAGAGTTTGTAATGAATCCATGTAACACAGAATGATTTATCAAGTAGTAAATATTATCAAAGACGACGTGATTTTTAATTATGAATAAAAAGAATGTAAATATAATTTACTAATTTTCTTTCTGGAGATTCAGGCGTATTCTAACAGGAAAGAATTATTTTTCGTTTTAGTATAAGATTTCAAATTATAAATAACAACTGTGCTTCATATTATTGTTTATTATTTTAATCAAAGTATTAATAAAACGAAAGAAATAAGAGAAATCAAAATCAAAGTATTAAATAGGAACGTTCGATTGCTAAAAACTAATAACTGATTCTAATAACTTAGAGACAAATGTAAATAGAATATATCTAAACGTATTTGTGTTACGACAAATATTTGAGTTTACAGCAAAATAAAAATTTTGCCAGTAATGTGTCAATGATTGAAAATAAATATATAATAAAAGCTTACCTGAAATCGCAGTGGCTTGTTTTACCAACACAATCCTGACAAGTAGCTTAAATTATCGAATCATTCACACACGCTTTTCATTCACTGGAATATTACTAACACGTGCACAAGGAACACGTGCTAAACTAACCTCACTTCACGTAAACGCACGGTGATGCGATGCGATGCCACAGTGGCGTATTTGGCCCAAAAACGGCAATCAAATATTGCATCGTTATTTATGAGCTCAGAATCACAAAAAGGCAGGTGGTTGGATTCGCCTTGACACGAGCTATAACATTATTTGATAAACAATGTATTCCAACATTTAAAAAATCAAAATGATTTTTGCTTTCCGTAACACCGTAAGGACGTAAAACACTGATGTCCATATTGTCTCATAATGTCTGAAATTTGTGTGCGTCGGACGTCCTTAGAACGTAAAAAACGGATGTCCATAGAATGTGCGAAATTGAAGTCTATCGGACATCCCAAAGACGTTCCCAACGGACATCGGACGTTTGGATGTAAATTGAACATAAAACGGACGTCGATTGGACGTCCGGTGCTATCTGGGAAGCCGTAAAAATTACACGTACTTGGGACATCCGAAATTTAGGTTGAACGGACGTCCTTAGGATGTAAGAAACGGATGTCAATAGAATGTCCGAAATTTAAGTCCATCGGACATCCCAGGGACGTTCGCAACGGATATCGGACGTTCTCAGATAGCACGGACATCCACTGGACATCAAATTTACGTCCAAACGTCCATTGGACGTACATCCAACGTCCGAGTTCTATCCGAGTTTGGACGTACATTGGAAAGAAAACGGACGTTAATTGGGCGTCCGGTGCTATCTGGGAAGCCGTAAAAATTACACGTACTTAGGACATCCGAAATTTAGGTTAAACGGACGTTCTGAGGACGTAAAAAACGGATGTCCATAGAATGTCTAAAATTTATGTGCGTCGGACGTCCTTAGAACGTAAAAAACGGATGTCAATAGAATGTCCGAAATTTAAGTCCATTGAACATCCCAGGGACGTTCGCAACGGATATCTGATGTTCCCAGATAGCACGGACATCCAATTTACGTCCATACGTCCACTGGACGTACATCCAACGTTCGAGTTCTAACTGAGTTTGGACTATATTGGAAATAAAACGGACGTCCATTGGACGTCCGGTGCTATCTGGGAAGCCGTAAAAATTTCACGTACTTGGGACATCCGAAATTTAAGTTGAATGGACGTCCTGAGGACGTAAAAAACGGATGTCCATAGAATGTCCGAAATTTAAGTCCATCGGCCATCCCAGGGACGATCCCAACGGACATCTGACGTTCCCAGATAGCACGGACATCCACTGGACGTCCAATTTACGTTCATACGTCCATTGGACGTCCATCAACGTCCGAGTTCTATCTGAGTTTGGATGTATATCGGAAATAAAACGGACGTCCATTGGGCGTCCGGTGCTATCTGGGCACGAACACTATCCAGCAGCTTTCAAATTCACAAGATCTGGCTCCCTCTGACTTTTTCCCGTTCAACCAACTAAAAAAACCGCTTCGCGGAACGCGTTACAATACCGGAGAGGAGGTCATGACAAAATCGAAGGCGGCTCTGATGGAGATACCGAAAATTAAGTACCAGCGGTGTTTCGAGGATCGGATCAAGCGCTAGCGTGAGTGCGATGCAGTCGTTGGGGAGTACTTTGAAGGGGTCCATATCGATTTTGACGAATAAACTTGTATTTTCGATGTTGTTAATAAAGTCCTAAAACTTTTTGGCCAAGGTGGTATTTCCAATCATCAGGTCCATCTAAATTCATTTTCTTTTCATCGGTAAAATCCACTATCCGCCATTTTTTCTTCCATCATAGATGATTAAGAGCAAAATCCAGTCGACGCTGTTTGTGGACTATGGACACAGGTGGTTTAACAGCAAATCTCTTTCGTTTCAGATGCTGTGCCTTTTGTATAACTCTTTTTACTGTCTTTACAGATACGTTTAAGCCACATTCTACTAAAATTTGCCTAGTCGTAAGAGCTGAATTTGATGCACACCTTAAAACTGTTCTTTTATTTCTTGAAGTAAGGGATGATTGTCTTCCAGATCTCTTCTTTTTTCCGCAATTGTTCGAATTATTTATAAAATTACGAATTACACATAGTTCTTTTTATTTTTAGCGAAATTTGTTTCAAATTCTCTTCTTTTGCTCTTCTCTGGAAGATTTCCATTTTTCCTCTTCAGTTAGAACTTTATCACGTGGCATGCTTGTAGTTTTAATGTTTATCTATTTTATACTAAAAAAATCGCTATAAAAGAGATTAGTATTAGGTACAACGACTGTTGACTAACATTAGTGGCTTATAATTATGTCCAACCGAAATTGTATTATTTTCGAATAAATTAGAAATGTGATTCAATTTTTCGCAAAATCGATGAAAACGTTATTAAAAAATACACCATTTTTTAAAATGAAAGAACAGTCTGATCATTATACCGCGCAGCGTATCGAGAAATTTTCTCAAATTCCGGAATATTCAATATTCCATGAAAATCGTAACGAGCCAAAGATGTGTGCAATTTGCCACCGCGACGAAGGGGCAATTAGAACAAACAAATAGTAGCTGAAACTGTCTCGTATTGATTCGTACCGAACAGTGCCAGTGACCGGGGGCGGTCGGCGAGGGTCTGATTGCACGGAACGCGGTGTACCAACTTATTTCGTGTGCAGCACGAGTCGATTTTCCACAGTGAGACGTAACGACCTGACGGCGATCAAAAATCTCTAACTTTGCTTCTGTTCTATTAGGTTGTTTGCAAATTGCATGGCCGTTTCGAATCTTTAACATAACCTTTAATTTTACAAGCTGTATGCATTTTCCATTAATCGAAATAATTTCCATCGACACCGATACACTTCTTCTAGACTTATTACAGATTACATGTAATTTCAATTTGTCCCGATATAGGCTTTACTTCTGTCCAGGTACTAGCTTAGATTGGATTTAATATGTCCAACTATAAGTTTGAATTATTCTTGTTAATTACTTTACGAGATCTGAATTTTATTATTTAACTCTTAATCTCGAATTTCCCTCTTAAAAAATTGTTTTTGTTTATCTAAAGCAGAGAGTAAATGAGAGTGCTCACGCCCGGGTTTTGCCCGTGCCACTTTTGTTTGCACATCATGTTTAGCCTGGAACAGCTCCTACATCATCTTTAGCATGGAACAGAACCTAAATCATCTTTAGCAGGATAAAAAAACTTTAATTATCTATCACAAGTAAATATATCATCGGAATAATAAATAATAAGCTAGTTCGGGTCCTGGTCACATATGTAGTAAGTAGTAAAGTGGGTTCTGTATCTTGCTAAAGATGATGTAGGTTCTGTTCCATGCTAAAGATGATGCAGGAGCTGTTCCAGGCTAAACATGATATGCAAACAAAAGTGGCACGGGCAAAACCCGGGCTTGAGCACTCTCATTTACTATCTGTCTAAAGTGATAAAATTAACGATAACAAAAAATGCTGTCCAGGCATAGAGTATTTTACCATAGTCTTTCAAAATAGGAAACTCACTGTATATATGAATGACCAGAATGAGACCCTGTTTCTTCTCTCATTTCCACAGCATGTTTAGAAACAAAACGTGCGCCATCGTCCGTGTGCCAAAGAGCCATCCCTATCCTAACCCTATCCAAGTTGTGCCCAATTGAGATGTGTTCAATCCTTCATGTTCCAAAAGATATGTGCGCAATGGTTAAGTGAGCAATCATACTGTGTCCAATCGAGCTCCTCCACGATTTCTTGAATTCTACGTGTCTGTAATAATGCTGTGTGCAAAAGAACAGTGTGCACAATCGAGCTGTGAGCAAAATAACTGTGCGCCGTCATCTGTGTGTCAAAGAGCCATTCCTACCCTAACTCTATCCTACTTGTGCCCAATAAAGACGTATCTGACCCTTCATATGTCCAATGATGCTGTTTCCAAAAGATATGTGCCCAATAGCTAAGTGGGAAATCGTACTGTGTCCAATCGAGCTCCTCCCGGGTTAGGATGGGGATGGCTCTTTGGCACACGGACGATGGCGCACTGTTATTTTGCACACAGCTCAATTGCGCACACTGTTCTTTTGCACACAGCATAATTGCGCATACGGTTCTTTGCACACAGCATTATTTTGTACATGGCATATAGCACATACGTAGAATTCAAGAAATGACGGATTGCGCACAGAAAGAATTGAAGCTGATGTTTACCATCGAGGAGGAGTTCGATTGGACACAGTACGATTGCCTACTTAGATATTGGACACATATCTTTTGGAAACAGCATCATTGGACATATGAAGGTTCAGATACATCTCTATTGGGCACAAGTAGGATAGAGTTAGGATAGGGTAGTTATATCTCTATAAGGTAACTAATCATCTATATACAGATAGCTACTTGTGCTCAATAGAGATGTGTCTGTTGATATACATATATATGGGATGGTTCTAGCAATTTATAACACTCACTGGTTCTTCGTTAATAAACTATTTATTATAACATTGCACTAATTCGAGATTCGCTTGGCTATGTGGATGTATATAGATAGCTACTTGTGTCCAGTAGAGATGTGTCCAATCCTTCATCCCAATAATGCTGTTTCCGAAATATATGTGCACAATAGCTAAGTGGGCAATCTTACTGTGTCTAATCGAAGTACTCTCTCCTAACCCTATCCTAGTAGTAGTAGTAGTAGTAAATAGTGACCGGGGAGTAGGTGATCGGCACCTCTCCGTTTGCACACCGACAGCATAGTCAGTTTCATATGGCGACCGGTCCTCGGCCCAGTAGGGTTGCAGATACCCCTGCGTTCAACCGTCACTCTGTTTTTTATAGCCCGGGCAACTTTTAGAGTGTCCGGTCTACTAATCAGGGAGCGATCATCATTGATGAGAAGGCCATTCTACCTAACTGTTTGGATTTTTGGCCTTGCTCACCTTCAGATCATGCAGGTTTGCCACACCTGCCTATTTGGCCCCCCTACTTCACCGTAGAACCATGTTGTGCGACTTCGAGTTTGACGGCCCTTTCCCTGATCTGACCCAGCTGCCCAGGACTTTCCCACTCCCTCCCCTGGATTAGGATAGGTCCTATGCTGTGATTATATGGGGTGTTAAGTTCAAGGGACCGCGCCTCAAGATTCGTTGGGGAGAATTTGTGTATATATGTGTTCAGAGACCTCAGGGTCCGATCCGACTTCGACGAAATTCTAGTCTAGGCCAGAATATCGTTTTCATGCGGTCTTTGCCCTCGGAGTCCGTTCATCCTACTGTGTACACATCAACTTGGGGTCCGATCCGACATTCTACGAAATTCTGGTGGCACCCTAATATCGTATCCATACGGTCATTCCTTGCCGAGCCTGCCGCGTTTGGGGTGGTGGAGGGCTCAAGTCGCACTAGATTCTATGGCTGGTTAATTTGGACGTTACCATCGTCCTTAGGTTCCGACAGGGTTGCATCTCGCGTCTGCAGCCTGGCGTTACCCTTCTTTAGGTGTGTCTCCTGTTTGTGTGTTCTTCTCTGTGGGGTGTATTTGTTGTTCTATTGTGGTTTGTTCTATACCATTGTTTCGTACTCTGTTGTTGTAACCCTATCCTAACCCTATGCTACTTCTGCCCAACAGAGATGTGTCCGATCCTTCATGTTTCCAATGATGCTGTTTCCAAAAGATATGTGCCCAATAGCTAAATGGGCAATCGTACTGTGTCCAATCGAGCTCGTCCCAATGTTTTCTATAAGTAAAGGTGAATTCTTCTCGATCGAAAATTTTTAAATGTTGTGGCGGCCACGTCAAGTAAATTCTTGACCTTCCTGCCATATTCCTTCCCTATTGTCCCCCGTTCTGGGGGGGATCTGGTCAACGCCGGTTCACATCTGGCGACCAGACCCACGCAGGCCGAATCCTCTTTTTCGTCTTTCCCAGGTCTCGCTTGGGCCTGGTCCCAGGTCTACGACCAGGCCCTTGCGAACCTTTCCTCACTTCTTACTTTCCTCTCCTTATCCCCACTCTGTACTTTCCTCTCCTCAATTTTCCTACCCCACCAGAGGGTTGTTCTAAGTACAGAGAGGACACACTGTCGCGACCCTTCGAAGACCACTTGGGGTCTGGGTAGTACGCTGGAGTCTTGAAAAATAAAAAGTTTTCTCATCGTCCGTTTATTCATTCGATTGATACCTCCACAATGTTATCGGCGCACATTTGTTGTTAAGTTCTAAAAATGATCGAACCTGGCGCCGCACAGTGGTCCGGATCGAAAAAGTTGGTGTCATTTAGCTCAAAAGTCAACTTCCTCATATCGATTTCCAACAAGTATGTATTGCTTCTTAAATGTTCGTCAACCTCGAAAATGAAAAAATTAATGCAGTTTACCAAGAATTGTAATTAGGCCGAATACTTAAAGGTAGACTGTTTAGAGATAGTACTTTTCATCAAGAAAATTGCTTCTCTTCTTCGAGTGCCCTGATGACACCATTTAATATTTAATATTTTATTTTTTTTACGATAAAGTGCACTCTTTTGTGTTATAAAATCAGCATCGATACTAAAAATTCACAATATGTTAAAAATTAATAATCAATGAAGTAAAAAAATTAAAACTTTTTTACATTTCACAACGAATATCTAGGAAGTCCCAACGAGTCCCGTTTTGTAACAAATTGGATCATTTTCAGCATACTTTCCCGAATATAATTATGTAAGAGAAATGTCCCCCCTCGTCCCTCTTTGCAAATTATCATTGTTCAAAGCTGTCAACGTTACTTCGCAACGAGTTTCGCTTCCGTAAAACGGGCTCGTCAAATGTCAACTAAATATGAACATTATAAGAAACAAATAGAGTAAAGATATATGTAAATTAACTTGGATAGTTACTTTTATTTTTAAAAAATATGTGTGATAGTTTCTTTGCGTTCTCGTTGCATTTATTTATATCGTTAAAACCTTGTAGAGCGTTCAAAAACTTTTCTCGTTCAAATAGAACCACAAAAATAACGGGATTGTCAAACAATACGAAATTTGAATATATTGAGGCTGGTATTATATGCCAGCATCTGTGCATAAAATACTTATGCATGGTCAAGAAATTATAAAACACGCATTGCCTCCAATCGGTCAGCTCTCTGACGAAGCACAGGAAACTAAACACAAAGATTTTAAACAATTTAGGACAAAAAATGCAAGAAAAATGTCAAGATTATGCACGAATAAGGATATATTTTTGAGATTATTATCTTGTAAGAGAAAACCTAAACAACTGAATCCTGAGGCAGTAGCGTTGTTAATTAACTAAAGACGAATGACAAATTATGATATATTTATTTTATTAACTTACTTTTTTATTTGTCGTAACATTGACTGAATATAATGTTAGTGCTATTTTTTATTCGCAATTTGCATTTAAAATATTTCTTTTTTTGCACAGGAAAGCATTCGTTTGAGTGTTAAAGATTAACACCAACACTAAAAATTATTCTTCAGAAAAAGTATGAAAAAGGTTGAAAAACTATATTTGAACAATTCATTTTTCAATAAAAAATATCAATGAAAAGTTCGTTTAAAATTATTATTTAACAAATGCAAAAAATATTGAATTACACATAGTTAAAAATGATTATTTTTTAAATATTTTTAGTGAAAATTTTATTGCGATATCTCTACTGGTTCAAAAGTTATAACAAAATGACACCAACTTTTTCGATCCGGACCACTGTGCGCCGATAACATTAAACAATTTTAATTTTCTGTAAGTTCCGTATGAATGCCTTTCCGAAAGGAAACTTCTTGCCAAGGGTTGTATTATGGTGGGAGTTTTTGGAGTGTATCCGTTACGCAGAAAAATGTCTCCATTGAGGGGACGAGTGTAGAATAGTGTAGACAAGAGAAGGGCGCAGAGAAAATAGATTTTTGTACATGGTAAGCACGATTGTGGAAAAGTGCAAGTACAGCGTTTATGCATATACCGCACTCGACGAGGGTACACTGCGTGCAGCGGAATTCCGCATAATCGAAGGGGTTGGAAAATTATAATGGCGGCCGACTAGGGCAGCAGTTTCGTGCGAGAACGGGACGTAGTCGAATAACGTGAAACAACTGGCGTTCATGAGAACTTGCCTTATTCAATATTTTTCCGTTCCCGGGAAAAGAGATGACTTCAATTGCGACGAACGAAGTTTCTTAGAGTACTTGCAAATGGAATTAATTATTTTTTGCCCCTCTCTCTCTCTTTCTCTCTCCTCTGGTTCGTTGTACTTGTTTCTTATCTGCAACCGTCTAAATTGTATTCGCCCTACACCGTTGCGAGGTAAATTGGATGTAATTTGCAAGCAAGGCTCGTTTTTCTTTCATTGACAGTTCACTTTTCGTGCTTTGGAATCGTCATGCTTCGATTCTCACATTGAGGACATTAATGGTATTCAAGAGTGATATTGAATAATAATTAATTTAATTCGTTAATTAGTTTGTGGATTAAAGTTTTACTAACAATTAAATTTTCCTTAGAAATTTAATTAAATAAAATCTTTCAATAATATTAAATTATTATAAAAATTCAATAGTTATTAGACATTTTAATAAGATTTATAGTAATTATGGTTACTTATAAATATACATACAAGCATAAACATATAAATTTATTATGGACATCGTGAATACAAAGAATGGCATTGCTTTTTTTTAAATCTGAGACTTTAACGAGTTTCGTTACACCCAAGATAAATGATACCGAAGAAGAATAGAAATGTCACTTAATCTGTTTGTTGATTGAATTTTTATACTGATGGTTCTCCTTGTTTTAAATTCACACAGTACAAATACAATATTGATTGTTAATTTGCATAAGCAATTTTTCTAATTTTCTTGAGAATGGTCTAAAGTAAGACCGAAACGTTGAAAAAGATATTGCGATAATTTGCAAACAGTGTTTAAGTAACAATTGATCGCAGTGCGATGAAATCATTAAAAGTTTGTTGCAGAAATTCGTTGCTAATATTATAAACTTAGCTTTTCGTTCGAATTTATGATACTGTGCTTATAGAAATTACGTTAGTTGTAATATCTTGTTTATAACAAAAGTAAACCAGTTCTTTTGGATTCAGAATGTTTCATTTCTGCTTTCTTATATTCCACAGTTATTTTCTAGCCTTCTTTTAATCACATTATCAAAATACTTGACTTTCTTCTTCAAAATAGTAGAGTTCTTATAGAAATTTCGTCCACTGCATTCGAAATCAGCGTTTCTAGAAAAGCTGTCCACAAAAATAAGTCTAATAAGTACACTACGGACGTTTAGGCAGTTTTTTTAAGATTCATTGAGAAATTAAAAAAAAATCTTATGAAATAAAAACCTATTTTTAATGGGAATAATTTTTGTAAATCAGAAAGAAAATCTAACTAAATTCTGTCGAATTTTATATTCTAGCTATAAATGCATGAAGATCCGCAGTCTATTGATAAGAATTGATAAGTAAGTTGCGAAAATATGAATTTTCGAAGACTTCAATCAATTCAGGAGCGTGCGAGACAAGTCGATCGCACGTTTTCATTTCTGTTATCACACGGAATCGTAGTGTTCCAGTATTTCTGAGACACCGATTGTGCGAGAAAAGGATTCACTGAAAAGCACGCGTCTACGAAAACAACGATTCTGGCGTTAATGCGTGCGAAAACGTCGAAGCAAGAAACGGGAAAATTGATTGTGCTTCTTTATGTGGCGAGTGCAAAACTATTAACCTACATCTACGAGCTGCACGATGGACGTATTGATAAAAATGGGCTCGGCAGAACAGTATATTACGTTCGGAAATTCTTTATCCCGATAAGAATTCCAGGAACGTAACGTATGTCACGAAACGAAAAATCACGAACCCTGGTGCTCGGTACATCACGAATTTTATTCGATCTACGCGACACGAAACGTACGATAATAATTTCTGTCGATATTGTGCATGCACGCGTATACGTGCTCGTACAGTACCGTACAAAAATCTTACAAGGAGAAACTCCGCTCTGTCCATCACGGATTTTGTCCAGACTATACAGAGTTATACAGGGTGTCCCACTGTATCGAGAACGGCAGGATATCTCGGAAGACGGTGTCGTTATCAAAAAAGTGTTCCTACAAAAGTTGTTTGGTATGACGGGCTAAGTCACGTGGTATTAATTGTTTTTTTGTGGGTGGAGTGGTGGAGGACATTTCAAGGTCAACTTGATTTTTTTAAATGGAATAGTATATTTTTTTCTTTAGAAAATAATAGCGAGTAGTGAGACGAATCCAAAGATGTGCTTTAAAGTTAAATTGTTAGCTTGTGTTTACATATTGCATCGGCTAACAGCCAACAGTAAACACAAGCTAACAATTTACCTTCATAAAAATCAGAATAATATCATGTAGCACATCTTTGGATTCGTCTGACTACCCGCTATTATTTTCTAATGAAAAAAATATACTATTCCATTTAAAAAAATCAAGTTGACCTTGAAATGTCCTCCACCACTCCACCCACAAAAAAACAATTAATATCACGTAACTTAGCCCGTCATACCAAACAACTTTTGTAGGAACACTTTTTTGATAACGACACCGTCTTCCGAGATATCCTGCCGTACTCGATACAGTGGGACACCCTGTAGATCTCGTTCCCCTGATTACGAAAATACCCCATTATAGGCGCAGACTCTCAATAGTTTTCGAGATATTTGCCATTAAAGTTTCATAACCGTAAAAGTAAAGGTTAGTTCAGATTTTTGCCAAGCAGTGGCGTAGCGTAACAACAGCCATCTGAACTGTTGCACCGCAGGCCCGGGTTCAAATCCCTTCGTGGTAAATTATTTTTTATTGTTTTTTTTCATGGAAAATGTATTTTCAATGTTAAATAAATTTCAAATAAAATATTCGGTAAAGGACTAATTGAAAATGATACTTATTATTTTATAGAAGAAACACTAGATCTGTTACTACATGTACAAAAGATAATACTTATAAAACAATAATAATATTAAAATAATAATATATAACAAATAACAAATATAAATATACATACAAATACAAAATACAATAAATGCAATGAATAGTAGAGCGGTTAATGTGGTTTGCCATCACGCTTCCTGTAGTTTACAGTTTGCTTCTAAACACGCTGTGAAGATGAGAGAGAAAACATGGTCCCATTCTGGTCATACATATACAGGGTCATCCGTTTTTAAACTGACAAACGTAAACCAGCTATAAAGAACCCCAAATGGAACAAGTTTTACCCCTGCCACTTTTTTTGTTTCGGCCTTGATTTCTAGAAAATTGCAAAAAACCATAATTTTTTTAGTTCACATAAACTTGAATATCTCGGGACTCCAGTGATGAATCTTGATGATTTTTTCTTTGTTGTGTTGAAAATAAACAGGAGCATCTTTTTTTTTGTTCCCAAAATTTTTTTGTATGACCTTCGAATCTTGGTTTTTTTGGCATAGGACACTTCGTGTAGTCTGAATGAAAAAACTTCGAAAAACTTGGATTTATGCGTAATCAACCGTTTAATTCAAGATAAAAAATAACAAAAAACTATTAACAAAATTCAAAATTTTAAGATTTTTCAAAAATTAACATAAACTATTTTTTCGAAAACTGAACGTTTTTACTAACCATTTAAAATTGCAAAAAACCATAATTTTTTTAGTTCCCATAAACTTGAATATCTCGGTTCTCCAGTGATGAATCTTGATGATTTTTTCTTTGTTGCGTTGAAAATAAACAGGAGCATCTTTTTTTTGTTCCCAAAATTTTTTTGTATGACCTTCGAATCTTGGTTTTTTCTGGATCGGACTGTAGCTATCTGAACGGTTCCAGGATGCGTGGCTTGAATGGATGATATTTTCTTGGAATATATTCTATATTCTTGGAAGCAAACAAATTTTGGGAACAAAAAAAAGATGCTCCTGTTTATTTTCAACACAACAAAGAAAAAATCATCAAGATTCATCACTGGAGTCCCGAGATATTCAATTTTATGTGAACTAAAAAAATTATGGTTTTTTGCAATTTTCTAGAAATCAAGGCCGAAACAAAAAAAGTGGCAGCGGTAAAACTTGTTCCATTTGGGGTTCTTTATAGCTGGTTTACGTTTGTCCGTTTAAAAACGGATGACCCTGTAGATCTCGTTCCCCTGATTACGAAAATACCCCATTATAGGCGCAGACTCTCAATAGTTTTCGAGATATTTGCCATTAAAGTTTCATAACCGTAAAAGTAAAGGTTAGTTCAGATTTTTGCCAAGCAGTGGCGCAGCGTAACAACAGCCATCTGAACTGTTACACTGCAGGCCCGGTTCAAATCCCTTCGTGGTAAATTATTTTTTATTATTTTTTTTTGCATGGAAAATGCATTTTCAATGTTAAATAAATTTCAAATAAAATATCTTTATTCGGTAAAGGACTAATTGAAAATGATACTTATTATTTTATAGAAGAAACATAGATCTATTACTACATGTACAAAAGATAATACTTACAAAACAATAATAATATTAAAATAATAATACATAACAAATAACAAATATAAATTTGTTTAATTTACACTAAGCGAGTAAGTTACAATGGGTTTATCATTGAAACCTTTAATTAAAAAAATCATATGCAGTTCTTTAACATTAAATGTCGGTTATTTTACAGACGCAAAATTTTATTATTTTATTGAAAATGATCTATATCTAGATCGAAACGTTGAAAAATGATTTTGTGATATTTTGCAAATAGTGTTTTATGTAAAATCAGATCGAACCTGTGCGCTGAAATCATTATACTTTAGTTAGAAACAAATATAAATATAAATACAAATACAAAATACAATAAATGCAATGAATAGTAGAGCGGTTAATGTGGTTTGCCATCACGCTTCCTGTAGTTTACATTTTGCTTCTAAACACGCTGTGAAGATGACAGAGAAAACATTCTGCTCATACATATACAGGGTGTCCAAAATTCTTCCGACACCCGAAAATGGGAGGTTCCTTGGCTTTCGTGCTTCGAAAATGGCGTCCGTGGCTTTGTTTAGGAGTTATTAACGAAAAACACGGACCAATCAGAGCGCGGCCTAGACGCGAGTTAGCACAGTCGGCCCGACGCGCCCAACTGTCAATTGGCCGAACGTGTCATCGCATGTCTAGATCGCGCTCTGATTGGTCCGTGTTTTTTGTTAGTAACTCCTAAACAAAGCCGTGGACACCATTTTTGTAAAGGAAAGTGTCGCTTCAAGTGACCCAAGGAACCTCCCATTTCCGGGAGTTACACTTATTGTGGGACACCCTGTATACTACTAATTTTGTAAAATTCTGCGGGGTACTCAAGATACTCCATTTTTCTGTTACTGAGGCTGTCGACGCCGCCATCTGGTGGCCATCGCGTGCGAATCGGTGTGCACAATCTCCACTCCGATTGTAGTTTCGCTCAGTGATGCCAGATTCGTGGATCTTGGTATCAGAGCCGCCAGACCGGGCGCTTTTTTCGCGCATGCGCGACGATTCTGACGTCAGACGGCCTCAGTCAAGTACGAAAATCGGGTACCTTGGTCGTCCCGCTAATTTCGCAAAATTTATTATGTGATTAAGTATTAACAATAACTTATTTGAAAATCTCGACTCCGTTAAACGTTCCCGCTAATAATAGTCTCCCACTACTTTCCCCCCAATAGTTCCCCACCAACTTCGGACGTAGATACGTTCCTGACAAAATTCGCGCATGCGCGAAAAAATGCGCGTCTGCTTGGGATTTTTCCCCTCCTCTCGCTCAGCCCGCTCGATCCCCCACTCTGACGCACCCAGGGGGTGTCGATTCCCTTAGCGACGAATATAATTCTAATTCATACCCTTAGGGTATGGTGGCAGCACAGTAGTGCCTCGGTGGTGGGGAAATCCTATCTTTGCTTTGCGCGTCATTCAGCTATTTGACGCCATCAGACGCCATTTATAACTGTTGCAAACTGTTGCGGAGTCAGACTGTTGCTGAGTTTTCATATTTGCAGCTTATTTATTGACGTAATTCAATGTAATTGTTCAATGTAATTATTATATGTTACATTACCAATTCATTTTCCCTCGAAATAAATTCATAACCATCAATAGCTAGCGAAGAATACGATTACACGTACATATATGCAAGGTTGATCATGTGTGAGTTAGGTGTGCGTGTGATCACACACTGCTTATATCCCTACTCTTTGGTCTCTACTGTGCTGCCACCATGCCCAAGGGGACTGAACTACAACTAAATTAGTGTCCACTCTTTTATATGGAAGTCGACACACCCTGGACGCACCGTCGTCGACATAGTAGAGGTACGCTGGTGGCAGTGATGCCAGAAGGAACCTGGAGGAACTTGCCCCTCCGGCTCGGCCCCCACTCTTACTTCTACTAGTTCTACTACGCACGCGCTACACACGACGTACCTTTGCTCTGCTCGAGTGAGTCACGTTCAGAGGTACGATCGTGTGTGGCGCGTTTGCAGTAGAACTAGTAGAAGTAAGAGTGGGGGGCCACCCGGAGGGGCAAGTTTCCCCAGGTTCCTCCTTCTGGCATCACTGGATGGGTGTAGCGCGCGTGCAGTCGAACAGGCACTCACACGGGCAGAGTGGGGGTACGTTCGTGTGTAGTACTAGTAGTAGTAGAATGGTACTGCCGGGGAGGGTAGCGGCTCGTCCGCCCCTCACTTCCATAAGGCACACCGGATCTTTCATCACCAGTATCACAATCGGCGCTTCCAGCAGCTCGGCCCACTAACGGGTTGCAGTTTTCCCGTCGTTCCGCCCCTCCTTCGTTTTATTCGGCCCGGGCCATTTTCGGATTCGTCGGCTTACTAGACGGGTTCGGTCGTCATTGATGAGAAGGGCTATGCTACCTAATTGTTGGATTTTTGAGCGGTTTTAAGGCTCGGAGTGAACGTCGGGCCCTCTCACCTTCAGACCTGCAGGGTGCCTCGCCTGCCCATTTAGGCTCCCCCCACTTCGTCATATTCTAGATTGAATGTGTCACAGGTTTCGAATCCCGTCCCTACTCTGTCTCTGCTAGTCAGAGACTTACCCACTCCCTCCCCAAGGTTAGGATAGGCTACTCTGTGTTTCTACGGGCTTGCAAATATCAATGATTGTGCTCCTTCCTCTTTGGGTGGGCTTGGCACATTCTAGGAATAATGACTGATTGCTTGGATGTGACCATTATCCTCGGGTCCGGTCGGTGTTCAGCAAATAGCTCCGTCCGCCTGACCTTTCCCTTTGAGGTTTGTTATTCCGTTTTTTTTACGTCGCATCGCAACGGGACCTACAGTTTTTATAAAGGTGGGTTCCGAACCACCTTGGGCACCACAGTTTATAGAGCACATGGAGTATTTCCAAAGGTGCCGGCGTCGGGGATCGAACCCGCGACCACGGGGTCCGTAGGCGCGCGCTCTACCCACTGAGCCACTGCGCCCCCTACGTTCGCGTGTAGCGCGTGCGTAGTAGAAGCAGTGTAGCGACGACGGTGCGTCAGAGTGGGGGGTCGATCCGGCTGAGCGAGCGGAGGGGAAAAATCCCAAGACCCACGAATCTGGCATCACTGGTTTCGCTCGGCGCGATCGGAGCGATAGACCCAGCCATAAATCGGAAAATCAAGTCTAGATTGCGATTCTTGTCCGCTCCAGGAACAGCCCCTAGGACGAGAATCAAGGGATTACTGTACTTGTAAAATTTAAAACAGAAAACGTGGAGCGCATGCAATAAATAATCGATGTATGAATAGAAAAACATGTCGTTCTTATAGAAATTTCGTCCACTGTACTACAAATTACAAATAGATTTAATGCTTAGCAACGCAACGTGGATTATACGCGACTCATGTGTTTGTTCCGTTTGATTTCAGCCGGTGGGATTCGTGACTTTTCACACGAGGGCCGGCGCAGAAGCGGCGAAACAGGATCTTCAGGTAATAGCCCGTTTCATGAACGCATCGAAACAGAAATTCCCGGGCTCCGCGATCAAACGCGAGAGCTCCCGAGGGTAGCCTACAACTAGACATATTTTATATATTATATATATACACATACACACACTTACAAACATAGCCCGCAATTTAAAAAATATATATATAATATATAAAGTAACGCCCCGCCTTAGATTCCAGCTAGCACGGGTTAATGCTACGTAGCTCTTTTACCTATCAAGTACTACACACATACACTACCCTTCTCTCTCTCTCTCTGCCTCTTTCTCTCAATTCTTTCTTAATATATATATACACGTCTCCTTCTATCTCTATCTCTACCATTAGCTTCTTCCTTCTCTACTTGGGACATACAGTAGAAATACCTATCTTTTTGTATACGTACCAAGACCGTACTGTAATAACGCTGGTTGCACCGTGTGACATATTATCGATATAAATTTATATGGTGTTGTTTTGCCTCCTGACAAGCGTGGTCACTCCCCCCCCCCACTATTCCATTCGCTCTTCTCGACCAACGAATCTCCGCGATTTAGTTTCGCATAGTACACCGCGTATCAGAAGTTAAGATACACCCTATTGTTTTAACATAAACATGCCCTCTAATTAACCTTCGATTGATATCTTTGTATCATGGATTAGAACAATTTTAAAAATTATGATTTACTGCGTAATTATTCGTATATGACACTGCAGGGCAAGAATATTTAGTCGAAACATGAAACAGGGCCGTAGCAGAAGTTTAGACGCACTTGCTTTTCTTCTGGTTTGTAACTTCGTATCGTCCACCAGTGGGGCTGTTCTTCGGTTTATGTCTCAGAATTCGATGAAATTTTGAAAATAGGTTCTTTTTTTAATAAATTGACGATTGCCAGAAGGATTTTTTCTGACTCAAGAAAAAAATTTTTATCATTTCAATGTCGCGCTCTACCTTACCGACTTACCGACTTTCTATTTTATGCGATCTGTAATTGGTTGAGCGGTTCAATAGATATTGATGAAAATAGTCTAGATTAAAAATAAATTAAATTTGTTGAAAAATAGAAACCGATAAAAACCGTCTACGTTATCGAAAATCACATAGTTATCAGCGGTCAAGTGAATAAATCCAAATTCCACATGTTCTGAATATACCAATTTTTGTCGACAAGTAGTCATGCTGGCAACGGCTTTTTTGTTATCACGTTGACGCCACTTTTACAGCGAAAACTGACATGTCGTTTCGACAGTATCTCCAAAACATACTGTTTTTGTAATAAATTATTATTGAAATAATAATTCAAAATAATGAACATAGGTACAAATTTAGATACATTAAAAAAAAATTTATTTCAAAAGTATTTCAATTATAAATAACAATAAATAACTACTTAAATAATAAATATACAAGGCACAACACAATACAGAATACAAAGAGAGAGAGAGATGGGCGTAACTAAAAATAATTATTTTATACTCGGGTAAAAGTTGGAACTCTGTGTCATGTATGAACAGTTCTAGTAGTAATCATAATTTTTCTAAGCGTTCTGAACTTACGATAAAAAGAATCAATCGGAGATCCATCGGATGGTACGTTTCTGTTCAAACAAAACAGTGCGTCCAAATTTCCGATACGCACTGTACCTATATCTTTGCACAGGAGTTTCACTGGTTAGAGTTGATCTTGTACAAACGTGATACCGGCGTAAAACGACAATGCCTTGTTACTTGTTCGCCGTTTGAGACCTCGTGGAAACTTCCAACGAGGTTGATCGAGCACAGTTAGAATCACCAGGAGTACAATGAGAACAAATCAACTAAAAAGAAAGTTGAGTCACTATCTATAGAAACATAATTGGCAAACTTTTCTTTTGTTCCTGGAACTAATTAATTTCAAATATCAAAGAATTTTAGTCATTCCTGAACCGGTAATTAACGCTCACGATATCTACTGTCCTACGAAAGTCTATACCGCATTCATGATGATCCACAATAAACTTAAACTCGTCACTTTTATTCCGTACGTACCCAGATAGCCAGGCGTTTCCAGGGCCAAGTCGGTCTTGGGCTTTTTTTGGTTAAGGGAGGTGGTTAAAGTTAAAAACAATCCACCTCCCGGGACAACTGATGAGTCGCCCCTCTACTATCTTAGGAGTGCCTAAACTAGGCTCCCCGGGGACCTACTCTCCGTATTACACCCAGGGTGTCTTTTTTCAGGCCAATACAACTCCTGTTCTTTTCTTATTAATCGGTCCTAGACTGAAAACGGGCAGAATAGAGATCAAGCTACGCTTGGAGCTGCTCAAGGCCGACTTTGTTGAATTTTGGACGCGATTCTGTGCGCGCAGTTCGCGCTGTTTCTGCCGTCCATTGGATCAGAGATTTGGACGTGGGCAGAAAGACGACACAATCCTGGCCACTGGACGCCGAATTTGACCGAATTTGCCTTTGGGGGTACGGTAGCCTCTGATTCTATGAGAGTTCTTCGATTAGAAACAGTACGATTGCCCACTTAGCTATTGGGTACATATCTTTTGGAAACAGCATCATTGGACACATCTCCATTGGGCACAAGTAACTATTTATACAGGGTGTCCCAAAACTACCCTAGGAGCCGAAAATGGGAGGTTCCTTGGGTCATTTGAAGCGACAGTTTCCTTTGCAAAAATGGCGTCCGTGGTTTTGTTTAGGAGTTATTAACGAAAAACACGGACCAATCAGAGCGCAGCTATAGCGAACGGATTCCGACTCTGCGACAGGTCCCGCGAGGTGTGGTGTCGCCATTGGTTGACTCAGAATCAATCCGCTGTAGCCACGCTCTGATTGATCCGTGTTTTTTGTTAATAACTCCTAAACAAAGCCACGGACACCATTTTTATAAAGGAAAATGTCGCTTCAAATGACCCAAAGAACCTCCCATTTTCGGCTCCTAGTGTAGTTTTGGGACACCCTGTATAGAGATTAGGTATAGTAATTATATCAGTTATATTATAGAGATATAACTACTCTATCCTTTTTTAGCGTGTGGAAAATGCTTTTACGCATACCCCGTATCCCCTGTCACTCGGTCGAAGAAAGAGGTCTCCGCGCGCGATCAAGGAGGAAACAGTGGCGGGCCCCCGTCAGCGTTCGCCTACTCCCCCACTCCCACTCCCGCCCCCGGCCCTATGGCCTGTGGGCCCCCGCAGGGGGACAGGAAACGGGGGGTAGAGGCGGCCCCTCCGTGATAACTACCCTTTTTTTTTAGCGTGAGGGAAATGCTTTTACGCATACCCCGTACCCCCTGGGAGAGATACGAGGTTATGTGGGGCTATGTGGCCAGAAGGGCTCACAATACCCACTAAAAACCTCACGACAACCTTCCCTAAGCTATTCGGGGGCGGCTGGGATCTCCAAAGAACACAACCAGCCAGTGATAACTACCCTATCCTAATCCTATCCTTTTATTTGTTTAAGGGCGGTGGGGGAATGCTCTTAAGCACACCCTCCCCTAAGATGAAGTTTGGGGAGGGTACGGTTCTAATAAATTATTTATCTAGATGGTAACGCTACTATACCCGCTAAACCCCCACCGCCCAGGGCCATCCGGCCCTTTTTAGCCCCTCTCTTATGTCGGCACCTCCCCCGCGACCCGCTCTTCGCATTCAGCTGCGGGGAGGTTCACGCCGACTATCGCCACTCCTGTTCTTGGCTTCTATCCTAACCCTATCCTAAATCTATCCTACTTGTGCCCAATCGAGATGTGTCTGATCTTTCACATGTCCAATGATGCTGTCTCCAAACGATATGAACCCAACAGCTAAGTGGGAAATCGTACTTTGTCGAATCGAGCTCCTCCCGATTCTATTGTATTTATCAGTGTAACCAACCTCCACGGTGAAAAACAGTTCGGCAACAGTGATGAATATACATTTGTATCAATCTAACGCTTCAGTTTCGCTATCCTTAAAAGTTTTTTTTCCTTTTTATCAATATCTATATTGTTATTAATGGATCCGAGTAACTTCGAGCCCTTGTTGTTACGAATCTTCGCTGACAGTTCTCCTGACTAGGTGCCATCTCGTTTAAGTTGCTGAACTAAAATTGGTTCTAGACTTGCTCTAGACACTGTCTGTATGAACGAAATATGGGGAAGTTGAATGCAATCACGCGAAACCATTGTTTGTCCTTATACGAGCATGGTATGAGCTGTGCGAGGGCTCATTCTAAAGAGGAAGGTTGATCGCAGGTCGCTCAGCTCATGATTCAAGTCGAAAAAATCATTTTGTATTAGAAAAATACATTAGAATCTGCGGAATTTTTCTTCATTTGTTTTTCCTACTTTGGACGCTCATATTGTCAAATATAAACATCATCTAACTAAATCATGAGCAGAGCGACCTGCGATTAACCTTCCTCTTTAGAATAAGCCTTCACACAGATCGTAACATGATCGTATAAAAACAAAAAATGGTTTCCCGCAAACACTGTTTTCACTTGTTTTTCTAGTAATATTCAAGGCTCTAGTACCACCTTAAGAGGGCACCACGGTCGCATTGATGTGGCGAATGCCGCTTTACAGGGCAGTGAGATGAAATTTAACTGCAAAGAAACTGGTACGGCTATGTAATTTTGAGTTTTCTATCTCTTGCAATCGATGCAGACAATTTTTAGTTCGCATAAAGATTCCCAGTCTAGGTAAAAATAACAAATAAATAAAATTTTGACATTACATGGGCGTTTATTATTTAGTTTTTGGTAGTATAGCGGCAATTCGCAATATTAGTGCGACGGTGCTGCCCTGTAAAGCTGCAGTTGGCATTCGCCATATCTGTGCGACCGTAGTGCCCTCTTACACAAAGGCAAATTCGGCGTCCAGTGGTCAGGATTGTGACGTTTTTCTGCCCAGGTCCAAATGCCTGGTCCATTGGACGGCAGAAACACCAACTGCGCGCACAAAATCTCGTCCAAAATAGAATTTTTTGCTATCTGGGTAATTATTTGATAGAAACAACGGCTGTTCTTTTCCTTAACGGACTCGAAATTTTGGTCTTTTTCCAATTAATTATGATGTATTTCGTAGGCATGTAATGCAGTAGATATATACCTAGCGCGGAAGCAATATAATTTTAATCCTCTAGGATCAATGATTCAGGATTTATGTTTGCTTGAAGTTGAGCATGTTCGGTATATTGGACAGGTAAGGACGCGTCTTACCAAACAGAACCTCTAGATGGCAGCGCATACTGTATAATTGTGGAGGATAAAATAGGGCAACGTTTTCATTTACGTCCCTTCTCAGAAGTGAAAATAGAAATTGAAAATAGGTTCTCCTTTTACTAAAATGACGATTACCAGAAGAATTATTAGCGACTCGAAACAAGATTTTGTCACTCTACCTTATCAACAAAGTCGTAGACGGCCCACTTACTTCTATCACTGATTCAATTAATTTGTTTCGCGCACAAACTCCTCGCCAAACCTAATCCAACCCTAACCAAGACCATACCCAGATAGTACGGACGTTCATAGGACGTCCGATGTACATTCAATTTACGTCCATACGTCCATTGGACGTGCATCGTACATCCGGGTGCTATCTGGGTAACCTAACCCTAAAGTTACCCTAACCTAGCTCAAACCAATGTCATTCCCACTCGCTCTTAGAATAAACTTTTCGGGTTAACCTAATCCAAACTAATTCTGATCACATAATCTTCCCATTGTAGGTATTCAATGAATTGATTTAACAATTGTCACGTACTGTTACATCTGTAGAAACAGTTGACGAACTGTTGCATCATTCTGACGCATACACACAGCACGGACATAAAATAGAAAGTCGGTGAGTCGGTAAGGTAGAGAAGGACATTGAAATGATAACAAATTTTTTTCGAGTCGCAAAAAATCCTTCTGGCAATCATCATTTTAGTTCAAACAGAACCTATTTTCAAAATTTCATCGAATTCTGAGAAGGGACGTAAACGGATACACAGCCTAGAATAGTTCTCAAAACGAAATGACGTGTTACTTCTTTAAATATTTATTTAAAACAAAAAACAAAAGAAAAGTTAACAACCAAATATAGACAAATTAATCAATACAATTAACATTAACGAAAATCTACATTATCTTCGTATCTACGTCAGAAATCTACATTATCTTCGTATCTACATCCGTCACAGAATTATATTATTTGCAAGAGTTGCAGAAAATTTGTACGCCAATCGACGTGCTAACATAAGAGTATCGTATCAAACTCCGATAGGTCGACAAATAACAAGGCATTTCCGTGCGCAGACACGGTAAAATCCGAACGTAGCATATATACAGCGTGTCACAAAAAATGTTGTACTTGCTTGGAAAGAGAGGTCATTTCAAGTAACTCTGTGCGAAATGGTTTTCGAGGTTACGTTAAGTGGGTAGACCCATTTCCAGGACTGCAAGCGGGATGCGCCTCCTGATTTCTCGATAATGCAAGGAAGGGCTTTCTCAGTAGCCAGAACGCTAGTATAAGGCGTTTTATTTTGCGGCAAGTTTCTCGTACAAATGTCCACCGATCCAGTGGTGTAGATTCACCCCTAGGACGGATGACCATTACTTTTTATACACTCTGTACATCACAATTGTTTTTCTAAATAGAAATTAAGACATTACTAACTACAAGACTTCGAAGGGTATCGAAGTATTCGAAGTATATTCCTATGCCTGACGTAAAACATATAGACGGCGTGCCGCGCCGATGCGGTCTAGTGGGCGCCAATCTTAATGCAAATTATGCATCGTAAACGTAAAAATAGGACTTTTAGGGCGACTGCGGTCCAGTTTGATCTTTTATCTGCCATTTTGGCTACTGAAAAAGCCCATTATCGAGAAATGATAAGATTTATCTCGCAGCCTTGCAATCCTGGAAACAAGCCTACCCCCTTAAGGAATTATTGACGATAAGCACGGGCCAATCAGAGCGCGGCTACATTTGAGTCGAAAAGTGTCCGCCTCGATTGGTCCGTGCTTTTCACTAATAATACCTGAACGAGGCCGCAGGGGATGATTTTCGCGAAGTGACTTGAAATCACCTCGAGAGACAGCCCTTTTAAGAGGGACACCCTGTATATACCCAGCTAACCAGGCGTGCCTTGAGCCAAATCGGCCTAGGACAGAGATCGACAAATCATTGTCCAATCTACGCTCGGAGCTGCTCAAGGCCGGATTGGCTCAATTTTGGACGGCTTCCTGTTCGCGCATATGCCTTGCCAGTGTCGTTCGTAGGACCAGGGATTGGACATGGGCTGGAGGACGATGTGAAACCGGCCGCTGGACGCTGAATCTGTCTTTGTCGTAGACCATATATACTTATAGACACGGCATAGGTATAGTATGTGTATGGATGCCAAGAACAGGAGGACATAAGAGAGGGGCTAAAAAGGGCTAGAGGGCCCTGGGCGGTGGGGGTTTAGCGGGTATGGTAGTGTTACTATCTAGGTAAATAATCCCCCCCGCATAACATCCTTAGGGGGGAACCGAGTCCCGCACTACCCTCCCCAAACTTCATCTTAGGGGAGGGGGTGCTTAAGAGCATTCCCCACCGCCCTTAAACAAAAAAAGGTATAGTATGTGTGTAGGAAAACAGAGAGTTGGCCGTGGCAAAGATCGTGGTAAAAGCTGAGTCATAAGATAGTTCTTAAGATAATTTCAAAATGGCTGACACGGCAGACCGACGCCAACGCTACCGATTACCACAGCCTATTTTAATACTAGCCGTGCTGAAGGTAAAATGGCAACACTGTGAGAGTCCGGTTTTCCGATTGAGATATATCTGTATATATTGATATACAGGGTGTCCCAAAATAAGTGTAACTCCCTGAAATGGGAGGTTGCTTGGGTTATTTGAAGCGACATTTTCCTTTACGAAAATGGCGTCCGTGGCTTTGTTTAGGAGTTATTAACGAAAAACACGGACCAATCAGAGCGCGTCTACAGCCGATTGATTCTAGTTCGGCCAATAGCGACACCACGTTAAACGGAACCTGTCGCCGAGGCGGACTCCGTTTTCTATAGCCGGGCGCTGATTGGTCCGTGTTTTTCGATAATAATTTCTAAACAAAGCTGCGGTCACAATTTTTGTAAAGGAAAATGTCGCTTCAAATGTCCCAAGGAACCTCCCATTTCCGGGAGTTACACTTATTTTGGGACACCCTGTATATATAGATATATCTCTAATAGGACTCTCGCAGTGTTGCCAAGTTGTTCAGCATGGCTAGTATTACAGTAGGCTGTGCCATTACACCACACTGGGAAATGTAGAGTAGTGGATAGAACAAAAATACGAAGTAGATTAACGAAAGCAATATTATTTTGTAATCAACACGTGTAAACTTATAATACCTGTAAGTGTATGTAACCTTTATTTAAATGTTAAATTATTAAATATCTTTATTAAAAATTTTCTACGTCGATTGCAAGAAATACAGTAAAATATCCATAAATGTCTTAAAAGTGTGGCCTTTAAAAGTCCCGGAGCTATCCTCGCTACTGCGGGGTGTACCCTCTTGGTATACGCTCTCGGTGAGACCGCCTAATCCAAATTTCCAACTTCCTTATTTTTTTATGCAACTGCGATTACCATATTTGTGGCATTTTTCTAAGAAGAATGATACCACATATGATATAATTCCGATGATATTTACTCGTGTAATAGACAGTTAAAGTTTCGGGCGCGTAGGATAGCGTATGGGAAAGAAAGAGACGCATTCCTTGCGCCCGAAACTTTGACTGTCTATTACACGAGTAAATATCATCGGAATTATATCATGTTTGGTATCATTTTACATTATAAAAATGCCACAAATATGGTAATCGAAGTCTCATACAAAAATGATGAAAAATAAGGAAGTTGGCAATTTGGATTAGCTATGTTTACATTTATCGGCGACGGACGCCTCTCGAGCTCGGCGGTCCTTTTTTACGTTCGGCAACACTCAAAGAATAGTGACTGCGGTGCATAAATGTCGCTCGACAGAACGGGGTAGGGACTTATATGGATAATTTACTGTATAAACTAAATTGAATGTTATACAGCAGAAATCATATATTGACGTTTTCAATTAAAAAAATTTTTTAAATTCATACTTCATTGTAATATCTGAATAAAACATATAGAATAAACATTTGTATCTGAAATATACTTTAGATAATGATTATTTCATGATAAAATGCCAAATTCTTTGAAATTATCCTGTCCATTCTTTCCGGGTATACCCCCTCACTCTCATAAACCAAGCGTAGGCGCTGTCGGTGAGCATAGCTTGTACATCTTTCGAAACAGTGACTCACAAACTACCGTCGTCTTTGCCATAGGCCAAATTATCTCTGCCGTGTCTATAAGTATATATGGTCTAAGGTCTTTGTGGCAGCACCGTCGCACTGATGTGGCGCATGCCGAATGGCAACACCGTCGTACTGATGTGGCTGGCGAATATCGTTTTACAATAACAACCATGAGAACTAAATAATAAGTATGGATATTTCGAATTGTCGAGAATGAATGTGAATGTAAGGGACAAGTGCTGTATATTTGGTACGATAGAGATTTACTTCGCCGACATCTGCCACATTAGTGCGACCTACCCTCGCTGACGGCGCTGCCCTGCAAAATGATATCGCCAGCCACATCAGTGCGACGGTGCTGCCACAAAGGCAGATTTAGCGTCCAGCGGTCGGTTTCATGCCGTCCTCCTTTTTTTGGCTGTGGGGAAATGCTGTTTACGCACACCCTCTCCTCAGATGACGTCTGGAGAGGGTAGTAAGGGACTCGATGTCCCCTGAGATGGAATGTGGGGGAAACGAGACTACAACCCATACCCATACCCTCTAAAACCCTACAGCCCAAGGCCCTTGGACCCTTCGCCTCATATGTGTTCGCGGCTAACGAGTATTGCGCAACCTACTTTCCGCATTACAGTGCAACCTCTACCGCAAAGTATCATGCTCTCTCGCGTCCTCCTGCCCGTGTCCAAGAAGCTCCTGATGATTCCTAATATCTGCTCATATTTCGTGAAGGAGGGGTTTCTCCAAGTCAAGTTCACAACATCTCGAACTTTCCCTTCGCAGCTGTTTCGCTCAAACTCCACCAGTAGTGGGGTGTGACTTGATTGCACTCGAAACTGGTACTCAACCTGTTTGAGGTATGTTAACCTGGGTTGAGGTGCGTTGATCGTGCATTATATCGATCCCTGCCCTGAGTTCCGAACGTCTTTAGGAACAAGGGTGAGGCGGGTTGGCCAACAGTCTAAAGGTCCATTTAAGGTCCATTTATACTACACGGACGGATTAGCCACGGACAGAAAGACAATGCTTAAGGGATAGGGACTCTGGTCTCCAGATTCCGTCGGAAGATGGCGCGGCAGAGTCCCTGTTCCTTAAGCTTTGTCTTTCTGTCCGTGGCTGATCCGTCCGTGTAGTATAAATGGACCTTTATACTACACGGACGGATCAGCCACAAACAGAAAGACAATGCTTAAGGAATAAGGACTCTGGCCACCAGATTCCGTCAGAAGATGTCGCGGCAGAGTCCCTATTCCTTAAGCTTTGTCTTTCTGTCCGTGGCTGATCCGTCCGTGTAGTATAAATAGACCTTGGTTGGCCCGCGAAACACATGTTGCTGCTTCTCCTCTTCGCTTGGTCGGCCAGTCAGTCCCCACCACGGCCACTCTACTCTTGAGCCTTAGCCTCAGCGACTAAGGCCGGACTCATACGGGCGCAGATTCCAGGCGACTTCGCTGAGAATCGTAAATTTCGAGCGCTGGTTGACAAGTCGAAGCGGTGCGTAACGTTCCAGGAGATTCCCCAGGGTTCTTTAGGAAAACAACCGATAGCTCTCCTTTAAGACATCATGGCCCTAGGATATGTTGGTGTGGGTTCTTCGTAGAATGGGTATACCAACGTTTCCTAGGTCATTGATGTCTTAAAGGAGAGCTATCGGTCCTTTCCCTAAAGGACCCTGGGGGACCCCCTGGAACGTTACGCACCGCTCCGAACTGTCAACCAGCACTCGAAATTTACGATTCTCTTCGCCGTCGCCTGAATCCTGCGCCCGTATGAGTTGGCCTTAAGGGAAAAGTCGGGGTGGCCGTGGTGGGGACTGGCCGACCAAGCGCTGAGGAGAAGCAGCAGCATGTGTTCCACGGGCCAACCGCGCCCACGTCTGGTCTAAGGTATCGTCTCGGAACAAATGAAGACACGTGTCCAAGTCCTGGTCCTACGGTCGACACGGGCGCGGCATATGCGCGCACAGGAGGTCGACCAAATTTGAATTTTTGGTTCGCTGGGTACATATATGTATGTATGTGTACATACTTGCATACATAGAGATTTTGTTTTACCACACCACCGCAACTGAACTCACGCAACCTGCAATGTCTGATATAACCCTGTGTAACCAGTTTCTTTACGAGAAATCCGAAACATCCTCTTGTCGGATGGACACGATCGCTGAGAACACCCTGAAACTGACTAACGAACGACCACCCCCACTTGTGTCAGTGCCCACGTATATAGACACACGGACACTTATACCAAGACACACACATACACAAACACACACGAACCTTGTGCTAATTTCCCTGTAATTTTCGCATCCTCATCCCCTAGCGTCGGTTTTACGTCGTCAGTTGAAGATTGTTTCACCGAATCTTTCGTTGCCAGCTGTTGTTCCGAAATTGGTTTCACGATCAATCCACACCTTGCCTTGTGGTTCCTTTTTTCAAACGTGTTCGTCACTACTGAATCATCTCGATTAGAGACAATTCTTATTTTGCATAAAGGTAACAAGTGAAAAATGATTACAGCTTTGGTGCAGTAGAAACAATAAATAATCAAAAACATGAGGAAGCTTGTCGAAGAATAATTTTTTGCACAAACAATTTCATGTATAGTAATATAATGTAAAGATTGGTTGAGAAGTGATGCCATATCCACTTTTTTCAAAGCTTGCAATACTCTTTGAATTGTAAGCGGCGCCCTAACCTGTAAAAAACGTTAAAGATCGCTGAATCGTAAACTTTTGAACTAGTGAATTCCAAACGTTAAAACTTGGATTTCTGGCATGTTTTCGTCAAAACCTACAGAATTAAATTCCAAAAAAGTTAAACGATTTCTGGTTTCCTCAAGTAAAGTTCAACCCTAACGAAAATTTTCTAGTTTACTCGAATACGTGATTTTGTTCGAATGATCCCATGAAAAGATGTTTAGACCTGCTGAATTAGGTGTGATCAAGGAAATCTCCAAATCGAGAAAATAATCAATGTCATTTTCGATTTAGCTTGACTGACCTATTTTTCTAAAGAAAGATGGACGCTATTTCTGCTGTTGCGACGTGCATAGGCACATCGTTAATTCTGTGCTGTTCCATTTAACAATCGAAAAAGAGAAATGAGGGTAACATCGAAATTAAAAAGTCACAGCTTTTTCAGACAAAAAAATTATTTCTGACCATCTTTTACAAACGTGGCGGTCATCACTGACAATCGTCTTGTTGCTTGAATAAAATTAAAAATAGGTGTTTGTGCTTTCCATTAATGCGTATAGGTGTTTCAAAATTATATTTATTTTTTTTACTACCCTAGCGTGATTCTCCATCTCTGGATCGGTGAAGATTTGTAAAAAAAGTTGCCATAAATTTGTCCTTGATCTTGAATCTCAAGGTCAAATTTTTTTATTACTGCGTTGCATTCTACGCATCATGGGGAGAAAAAGTGTCAAAAGAACCATTGGTCAAAACTCAACCATTTCGCTAAAAATTGATACAGAAATGTGATTCAACATCAAAGAACTTTCGATAGAAATGAGATAGAGCAATGCAATTTTTTAAATGGAAGCTAAAAGTTTGCAGAATATGGGATTATGATGGAGATTGTGATACGATTGTTTTTTAGCCTGCATTTTTTCAATTTTTTTGTGTTTTTCATTTTTCACAACAAGAGTTCGTAACGGAAAATTTCTGAAAATGATACCAAATATGTACACTCGGTAAAATAAGTCTCCATACACCTTTTAAAAAGTAATAACTTTTTTATAATTGTACCAAACGACCTGATTCTTTATGATCAATTAAAAGCATTGGTTTATGAAATGATATGCAAAAAAGATTTTCCATAAATTATAATTTACAAGGTTACATGCAAAAATAAAAAAGGCATTTTTTAAAACTTTTTTATTTGGGTCCTCAATGAAAATTTAAAATGTACGTTTTGTAGATCTATGTTAATTATACATGTACTGAAAATTTTATCGAAATCGGTTGACGCAGAAAGAAACGACACGCACCGAAAGATTTAAATTTTAAGCAGAAACATCAAAATTCGTGAAAAACTACGATTTTCAACATTTTTAACCGCTTGTAGCTCGTGTGTATGTTAATCGATTTCAATGAAATTTTTAGAATATGTATAACTAACATATATCTACAAAACGTACATATTAAATTTTCATTGAGGACCCAAATAAAAAAGTTTAAAAAAATGCCTTTTTTATTTCTGCATGTAACCTTGTAGATAACAATTTTTTGGAAAATCTTTTTCGCGCATCCATTCATAAACCAATGCTTCTAATTGATCATAAAAAATCAGGTCGTTTGGTACAATTATAAAAAAGTTATTACTTTTTAAAAGGTGTACGGAGACTTATTTTACTGAGTGTATATTGCTTGGTATTCAAAATTTGTCAGATTTTCTTCAGAATTTTTAGATGTCAATAAATAGGAAAAATGGGCCAAAAATTGGTTTTTCGATTTTTCTCAATAAGTACCCTTGCAGATGAGATATGGGTCTAAAACTTTGCAGAAAGGTCTTTTTGGGTAGGCAATAGAATGGTCCAAGCTCGATTAAAATCCCGTCGAATTTCACTACCAAACTCGGGTCTTGTTAAACCTCATCTATCTATTAACATGCACATACAGTATACAGACTTCGAATTTCACAAATTCAGCGAAACCCAAACTGCTACACCATCTCTGATGAAAATTCTGAAGAATGTCAATATTCTAATATTGTTTGGCACCTCATTGAACAATGTCAATATTGTAATAATGAATGTTACTGTATAATTGTTCATGCTCTTGTTTTGAATTGTATGCATGTTTAAACTTTTCCTTGCGTATCCAGAAATTTTTACTTTTTGCCAATACAATGCACTAGATTTTGCCGAGAAAATGCCAAAAATCCAAGTTTCAATCCTAGACGATCAGTGGTTCAAAAGTTATGAGCGTTTAAAGTTGAACACGTATCAGTGTTTTTGGACAGATAAGAGTGCCGCCATGTTGATGCGTACTGAATACGTTGTACGTACATCGTCTAACGGGCGCAGCCGTTAGGTGACAGCACAAGCACGCAGTGATGTCGATAACGTAGACTTGCAAGCGTATTCTCCCCTCTCCCCCCGCACGAACCTAACCCAGACCAACCTTGTCGCGACTCCACTCATTGGACGATGTCTGAGAACACAACAATATGGCGCCGTATTTATTCTCAGACCATATTTGATCTTAGCTTCACTGGATTCTCGGTTTTCATATACACATGCCGCGCCGTATCTATGAGTTTAGATATGGTCTAAGTCCATATCTGTCAAAATCGCGGAAAATCAAACTATGAACACTCATAACTTCTAAACCACTGATCTCCTACAAGTGAAACCTGGATTTTTGGCATTCTCTCAGCCCAATCTACTAGACTACATAGGGGAAAGGCAAACATTTCTGGTGACGCAAGGAATAGAGCAGCCTTGTATATACATAATTTGTTTCAAATTGATATAAACATGTTAATCGTTAATATAGAGTTCACCCCGTGATGCCGGAATTTTGGTCCACTTTGACCTAGGGTTGCTACAGATTCACCTACATTCTAACTTACGAATAGCCAGTTTAAGAAATTAACTAACGAACTAACAACAATTAATTAACACCCCGATTTTAATTAAGTTTTGGTATGATATAGAACTCAAAATAATATTTGATACGTATTTTTTATAACTGCTGCTTCATAACATGTTTGTCCAGGGGTCGAATATAGCCCTCAAATTTGGGTGAAGAATCATCATTTTATCCGAAACTATCAGACCTTGACGAAAATTTCAAAATGCAATTTGTGCGTCTTTAAACGACAAATGTTCAAGTGTAGTTTGATTTTTATAAAATAAGTTAAAAAATAAAATTTTTTAAAAATTACATTATTTTGCGAAATTGTTTTATAAAACAACAATTTTTCCATGAAAATTTGGGATCACGCAAAGAAAAGTGCAGCCCAAGAAATAGTAAATTTTTAACAGATCATTTAAGCATATTACTTATTTAAAAATTAGTTTGGACTAAAAGATTCCACTCACAATTTGGAGTTTGAAATTTTCGTCTAGGCCTAATAATTTCGAAGATATTCGATAAAATGGATTTTCATCCCAAATTTAAGGGCTACTTTCACCGCCTTAACATTTATTTTCACAAATACATTTTCAGTACTATATCTTACTAAAATTTCATAAAAATCGACGTGTTACGGTCATCTCCCTTGTAAGCTTAATATGTGAAAATCGATATGGCTCTAAAAGAAATATTTTGGACAGTACCTATATTTAAAAAATTGACGAGCGTACTTTCTCGTTTGAAATATTCAGAATTGACAGGTACACAATTGTTTTTTTGATTCTACTTCGAAAGTGAACACATTTCCATTACTATACGAAGTTATCTTTGAATGAAAAAAGTAATGTCGTACGACTCTATCTCATATACGTATACAGCGTGTCCCAAAATTCCTTTAAAAATCCCAGAAATGGTAGGTTCCTGAGATCATTTGAAGCAACATTTCCTTTTGCAAAAATGGCGTCCGCGGTTTTATTGAGTAGTTACTAACGAAAAACACGGACCCGTTCATAGCACGGCTACAACGAACGGAATCCGATTTGGCGACAGGTCCCGCTTAGACGGCGTCGCCAATGGCCGAGCCAGAATCAATCCGCTGTACCCGCGCTCTGATTGGTATGTGTTTTTCATTAATAACTTCTAAGCAAAGCCGCGGACGACATTTTTTCCAAAGCGAAATGTCGCTTCCAATGATCTCAAGAATAGAGCTGTGACTTTTGAGATACCCGGGTACCCGGGTTACCCGTGGGATACCCGGGTAAATAAAAATGACTCGGGTACCGGAGTGACCAGTGAGATACCCGGGTAAACAAGAATTACTTGGGTACCTGTGTTACTCCTAAGATGCTCAGGCAAACAAAAATGACTCGGGTACCCGGGTGACCCGTGAGATACCCGGGTAAACAAAAACTATTCGGGTACCTAGGTAAACAAGAACTACTCGGATACCCGGGTTACCCGTGAGATACCCAGGTAAACAAAAATTACTCGGGTATCTGGGTTACTCCTAAGATACTCAGGCAAACAAAAATGACTCGGGTACCCGGGTGACCTGTGAGATACCCGGGTAAACAAAAATTACTGGGGTATCCCGGTTACCCGTGAGATACCCGGGTAAACAAACATTAGTCGGGTACCTAGGTAAACAAAAACTACTCGGGTACCCGGGTTTCCCGTGAGATACCCAGGCAAACAAAAATGACTCGGGTACCCGGGTTACCCGTGAGATGCCCAGGCAAACAAAAATTACTCGGGTACCCGGCTTACCCGTAAGATGCCCAGGCAAACAAAAATGACTCGGGTATCCGGGTTACCCGTGAAATACCCGGGTAAACAAACATTACTCGGGTACCTAGGTAAACAAAAACTACTCGGGTACCCGGGTTACCCGTGAGATACCCAGGCAAACAAAAATGACTCGGGTACCCGGGTGACCCGTGAGATACCCGGGTAAACAAAAATTACTGGGTTATCCGGGTTACCCGTGAGATACCCAGGCAAACAAAAATGACTCGGGTACCCGGGTGACCCGTGAGATACCCGGGTAAACAAAAATTACTGGGTTATCCGGGTTACCCGTGAGATACCCGGGTAAACAAACATTACTGGGTTATCCGGGTTACTCGTGAGATACCCGGGTAAACAAACATTACTCGGGTACCTGGGTAAACAAAAATGACTCGGGTACCCGGGTTACCTGTGAGATGCCCGGGTAAACAAAAATTACTCGGGTAGCCGGGTACTCGGATAAACAGCATTACCCCGGTAGTTTTGCTCTACCCGGGTATTTCATGGGTACTCGGGTACCCGGGTATCTCACATACCCGGGTAAAATTTGGAGCTCTACTCAGGAACCTCCCACTTCCGGATGTTGAAGGAATTTTGGGACACCAAAAGACTTTGTCTGGACTTCACAGACCAGAATATGTCTATGCTCTATCTCAGCAGTCGAGAGTTAGCAGTTAGGTAGCAGAGAACATTTGAAACAAATGTTAACCATAAAGTTGGTGGATTCAGGGCCGTCGCGTGCGGTTGTGCAGGTTTTGCACCGCACACGGGCGTTTCATCGAAGGGGCGCCGCAACAAGAACTGGCAAAAACACCCAGCCCCTATTTTCTAAAATTTTCATGTTTGAAGAGAACGCACCAAATTTCTTTTGCACACGGGCGACTCGTACCCACGCGGCGGTCCTGGGTGGATTAGTGTATACGACAAGCTGGAAACGAAAGTCGAGGCGCCGATGAAAAAGTTCCGGGCACGCTTGAATCTGACAAATGAACCATCAAGCGTACTATCTGTTCTCTCCTCACCAAATCCAAGCCTCCACGTGTGCTCCCGGTTTACTAATTTAGGGAATCTATTTGCAGCAGGGGGTTAGATTCGATCCTGATATGCCACAAACCATACGTTTGGAATTTGCAAAAAGTAACACAAAGGTTAGCAAACCCAAGCAACCAGCCGCTGCAGCAGCCACCTCGCACCCTGCTCTGATGCACCCTCTAACTGGACGTAAGTATGCACCGCCACTCGTTCACTCGCTGGAAACGTCTCACTACTATTCTCACCCACTGCACCGACTACAGCGTATCTTCCTTCCTGTTGTATCTCTCTCTTTCTCAGTATACAGTATGTTATCGATATATGTCCCAAATGTCTAGCACAAAAATGTCCTGGAGATATCCTCGCATCTGCGGGGTGCGCCCCGTTTTGGGGCCTAGAAGCTCGAGAGGCCTCGGACGACGAGAAATATTTCACCATGCGGCTCGGGTATATGGGTGAGACCACAATAATTGAGAATTCAAACTTTGTTACTTCCCATTATTTTTTGATGGGACTCCAATGATCATATTTGTGTCATTTCTCTAATAAAAATCATAACAAGCATGATATAATTCGGACGATATTTACTTGTGTAATAGACAATTTTTCGCGCATTCGCGGCCAAAACAGGAGCGTATCTACAATGACGCAGCTGAGCGGCCGGAACCCTGACGCCATGGCAGTTATATTGGCGGAAGTGTACCGGTATCATTGTTCTCATGATTTTAGAACAATATTGTGTTCGATTTGTTATTTTAATATTCCATACGTATACACTAATAAATTTTTAAAAACTGCGGGGTGCTCAAGCTACCCGATTTCATCGAAAAGATTACGTTACTGAGGCTGAAATTGCCGCGCATGCGCGATAAATTGGGGATTCAGTCGGAACACTGGTTCAAAGGCTCGCGCGTCCTCACAATGTACTATTGCCAAGGAATAACTTTTTTATTATTATTTGTTTTTTTATTGAGACTTTCGCTGATAGATTTGTGACGTTTTTTCTGATTGAAATTATACCAAACACGATATAATTCGGATCATATACAGGTGTATGGTCATTATGTATAGGTCAGGTACATACATCGGTGAGGCAACAGTAATGCAATGACAATACTTTTTCATTTGTAATTAATATCATATTTTATGAGAATTTTACATAAAGTAAAAATTTGGTGTCATTTTAATCAGAAAAAATGTCACAAATCTATTAGCAAAAGTTTGAATAAAAAGAATATATAAAACAAACTTTTTTAAAACCACGCTTATATTAAAATACACTAAAAAGGAGAAGATAATTTTTTTAGATATTAGTGACTATAACCAAAAGCGTGGAGCGCTAAACTATATTGACGTAATCTTCGTGGGCGCTCCACGCTTTTATTTATACTCACTAATGTCTACAAAAATTATCTTCTGCTTTTTAGTGCATTTTAATATAAGCCGGGTTTTTAAAAAGTTTAACTTATATATTTTTTAATCTTTTTCACATGGAACCCAAGATGTAATAATACTGGTATGAAATAGTAAGAACCGAGAAACGACATCTCTTGATAGAGTTTGAAATTGTCTAAAATGAAGCGAAGTTTCCGTTTACATCCATTCTCAGAATTTGATGAAATTTTGAAAATAGGTTCTTTTTGGACTAAAATGACGATTGCCAGAAGGATTTTTGGCGCATCGAAAAAATTTTTTTTTATCATTTCAATGTCGCGCTCTACCTTACCGACTTACCGACTTTCTATTTTATATAGAATATCTTCAATTAGTCGTAAAAAGGGTTGTTCACCAGCCCGGTTTACCTCATAGCACCATAAAAATTCACACATATGATGTATAAGCGAGTCCTCCTTAATTTAGATTGATACATACATGAGGTAAACTTTCAATTTTTAAAGACTACTCCTTAATTATCGAGCATAGCACGGAGATAAAATAGAATGCCGTTAAGTCGGTGAGGTAGAGAGCGACATTGAAATGATTCAAAATTTTTCGAGTCGGCAAAAATCCTTCTAGCAATCGTGATTTTACTACAAAGAGAACCTATTTTCAAAATTTCAGCGAATTCTGAACATGGACGTAAACGGAAACCTCGCCGAGGGCTGTTTTCACCCCTTCAGAGTGGATGGTTGCGGATAAAGAAAAAACACGTGTCAAATATTTTTCGTATAGCTATATCTCACGTAAGTTTCATCAAAATCGGCTTGTATCAACTGAATAGGTTCCCTTGTGAGCTCATTCCACGCGAACTGGGTTGGTGGAGTAGTGATGTGTTGGAGTGGGAACGCGTAGTGGAGTAAGGAGCGCTGTCGCGCGGAGTGGGGATCGCTTACTCTGATGACGTTCTATCGAGAATCGCGCGACAAGTAGCGAAGGGGAATATTTAAATATTTGTTATCTCCTAAACGCTCAGTTAAAAAAAATTTTTTTTTTAATATTGCATTGTCATCCAGTTCTGAGCTATGTTTAAAGTTTCAAGTCTTTAGCTCATCGAGAAGTAGTTTAAAATTCGATTACAAGATTTCACGCACACAACAACAACATTTAATTCCTGTTAGCATGTTTTTTGAAAATTTTCTTGCCCCAAAACCATTTGATCAACATCAAACACAACCTTTTGTGACAAATCAATCAATTTTACTGACTAAAAGTGTAGGGAGCAACAGCTCTAGGTAACTTTGGCGAAACTTCCGTTTATGGTACACCTCAGAATTCGATCAAATTTTGAAAATAGGTTCTTTTTTTACTAAAATGACGATTGCCAAAAGGATTTTTGGCGCATCGAAAAAAAAATTTTTTATCATTTCAATGTCGCACTCTACCTTACCGACTTACCGACTTTCTAGTTTATATAAAATATCTTCAATTAGTTGTAAAAAGGGATCATCACCAGCCTAGGTAACCTCACAGCGCCATAAAAATTCACACATATCATCTATAAACGAATCCTCTTTAGTTTAAAGTAATGCATATATAAGGTAAACTTGAAATTTTTAAAGACTACTCCTGGATTGTCGTATACATCTCCGCCCCCACTCCAACCTAACCACAACTCATTTTAATCATATAAATAATAATATAACTAAATAATAAATAAACTTTTGCGGGTTAACCTGATCCAAATTAATTCTCATCGCATAATCTTCCTATTGTAGATATTGATTCACTTGGTGTAAAAATTGAAATTTTCTATACATTTTACATTAATTTCCCGAATATATACAGGGTGTTCAGGCTATTCCTAGCCAGCATTTTTTGTGTAAATAGTAAATATTAGAAAAAAATGATGGAGGAAAAAGAATTACTGTTTTTTATGTGCAACACAATGACATATGCATTTTTGTTTTATTTACATTATTTTGATAGAACTGAAGGTGACCTTCAATTTTTTAAATGGAATTAGGTATTTTTTAATACGTCAATCGCTGCAGCTGGACATTCGTAATAAAAAAGTACTAACCTATGTATGTCGAAAAGTTAGTCGTTCAGTAGATATTTCAATGTAAAAAATATAAAAATATCATTACTACCGTACTAAGACGTTAGCGTTTACTTACTAGTGTAGTACGGCAGTAATGATATTTTTATATTTTTTACATTGAAATATCTACTGAACGACTAACTTTTCGACATACATAGGTTAGTACTTTTTTATTACGAATGTCCAGCTGCATCGATTGACATATTAAAAAATACCTCATTCCGTTTAAAAAATTGAAGGTCACCTTCAGTTCTATCAAAATAATGTAAATAAAACAAAAATGCATATGTCATTGTGTTGCACATAAAAAGCAGTAATACTTTTTCCTCCATCATTTTTTTCTAATATTTACTAGTTACACAAAAAATGCTGGCTAGTAATAGCCTGAACTCCCCCCTGTATATATGACGCATCCGCACAGAACGAACATAAAGTACAAAGTCGGTAAGTCAGTAGTCGCTAAGGTAGAACGCAACATTGAAATGATAAAAAAAATTTTTTTCGTCGCGCCAAAAATCCTTCTGACAATCGTCATTTTAGTAAAAAAAGAACCTATTTTCAAAATTTCATCGAATTCTGGGTTGTACCATAAACGGAAGAACAGCTTTTATCACTGTTCATACCAAAAACTCAGGTGTTTAAATCTGTAAAAAATCACGCATACAACAACAACATCGACACGGCAATGTAATATAAGCGTGGTAAAAAAACAAGTAATAATAAAAATGTTATTTCTTGGTAATAAATTGTGAGGACGCGCGAGCCTTTGATCTCTGCCGGCGATTGCAACTCACCGCGTCTCTTTCTTTCCCATACGCAGTCCTTCCTCGCGCCCGAAGCTTTGAATGTCTATTATACAAGTAAATATAATCGGAATCGCATCATACTTGTTATGATTTTTATTAGAAAAATGCCATAAATATGGTCATGGAAGTCCCTTCAAAAAATAAAGAAGTTTAAAATTCGGATTAGTTAAGTTTACGTTAAGAGGATGCCTCTCGAACTTGACCGTCCTTCTCTACTGAAGATTTGTATTGAAGACTTATATCGATGAAATACTGTAGTTCTATTTATTTTTTTTTTGTATTTTTTCCGATACATGACCCAAGCCACCCCCGGCCCGCCCTCACACGTTCCCGACACCGACGCGTCGGACAGTGTGCCAAAGTATGCTCTCTATTAATTCATAATCGTTCTTCACCACGACAACAGTGAAGAACAAAGGTTGTCGGTCCTAGTTGTGTGAATTTTTATTTCAATTTCTCTAGTTTTGTCGCGCTTCTGCTGATCAGCAAAAATCTTCAGGAAAGCCGAAGCTGCGCTGGATCGTATGTGAATTATTATAATTATGTAAGCTGTTCTCTGTTTAAGTGGCGACAGAAGATTTATGGGTAAGATCTACGTCGATGGTTTTCGGAATTGAATAACCTCACAAAGGTTCAAACCATTCTTTGGTTATATTGTTGGTATTGCAATTGATACGAACACGTACAGGGTGACAATACGTTAGTATTAATAGAACCAGGATATTTCACCTAACTTGGCTATCATCAATATCTTGCTTATTTTTTATGACAGGAAAAAAGTCGGAGAGAAAGTCTTTGGTTCGAAGGGGCAAATGTGGCAAATAGGCAAAAAAATTTTCTGAAAGTCGAGTTTTTAAGGTCATCATAGTATTTTTTTTAATGGGTTAACATATTTTTATTAGAACAATATTGTATCTCGTAAAAAAACAAATTCAACTGCATACGATATGTTGACCTTCGCGTGACCTTGAAATCTTGAAATTTGACCTGGAGAAAATTTTGTTTGCCTATCTTCACATACTGCTATCAGCAATATTCTAATCGTTAGAAAGAATATTAGCTTAGTTTGGTTCGAATAACTTATTTACGATATGAAACATTTCGTGTTTAAAAGGGTATAGCAGGATAAGCATGGGCTAGCAGCCCCGCTCAGATTTTCCTGACTTCTGTCTTAAAACATAGTTTTATGTCTAAAACAACATTGTTTAAAATTTCAAATGTCTACCCCCACCGATAAGGGTGATATTAGGGTAAATTCCCCCGCACTTAAATGCAATTTACTAGAAAACGCAAAAAGATATCGACATGGGTAGACAGCAAACAAAAGATATACAGGGTGTTCGACTACAGGTGGGAGAAAATTTAAGGGGTGGTTCTCGACGATAATATAAGACGAAAATAAAGAATAAAAAAATTGCGATTTCGACTTCGTTAATTAGGTATTAGGAATTAAAAATTGGCCCAAAAAGCGGCAACATTTCGACACAGCTGTACGTTGCATACGTCACACAGGCGCGCGACAGTCTCGTATCAAGTGACAAACGCATGCAAACCTTGGTTCTCATTTGGGGCCCCAGCGAGGTGAAAATGTTTAAAAAATCGTTGGACGACATTGAACCTACCTACTCCTTAAAATCCACGAGGGCATTTCTATTATCCGCCCTATGGAATTATCGAGTAGAAGGGGTCAATGCCCTTTCACTTTGAAATTCTTCTCACACAAATCCACAAATCCTTATCCTGCACTATAATTGTTCATAACACCGTACATAATACACTGAAACAAACCACTTTAAAATGGTATCCATTGGGTCCATAAATGTTGAATAAAATCCTCACAAATGCAAGTATCCAGAAATATGCACATGCATACTGGAATCGTTCACAGCTAATTCACGTTTGATGCATGTCAATTTGACTTTCGCAAACAAAAATAAAATATCAGTGAAATTATTGTGAAGTACACCCACTTAATTAACACCCTAATTGAATATTTTAAGAAAATGTGTTTCTGCGAGGAGAATCGTTCGTACACGTTCGCGTTCGTATGCACACTGATTCAAGGCAGCTGTGAGGTCAATGCCAGATCGATAAAACAAATGAAGATCTACAGCAAATTCCCGCCCAAATATCACGCGTTGCTATACCAATACATTCTCTATCCTGTTTTCATGAATTTCGTGACTCTTTCTCATTCTGTCTGTGACCGCCAAATGTCTCATGTGTGTGACATTCATCACGTCAGCTGTCTCCTCTCAGAAACACATTCTCTTAAAACATTGAATTAGGGTATTAATTAAGTGGGTGTACTTCACAGTAATTTCACTGATATTTTATTTTTGTGTGCGAAAGTCAAATTGACGTGCATCAAACGTGAATTAGCTGTGAACGATTCCAGTATGCATGTGCATATTTCTGGATACTTGCATTTGTGAGGATTTTATTCAACATTTATGGACCCAATGGATACCATTTTAAAGTGGTTTGTTTCAGTGTATTATGTACGGTGTTATGAACAATTATAGTGCAGGATAAGGATTTGTGGATTTGTGTGAGAAGAATTTCAAAGTGAAAGGGCATTGACCCCTTCTACTCGATAATTCCATAGGGCGGATAATAGAAATGCCCTCGTGGATTTTAACGAGTAGGTAGGTTCAATGTCGTCCAACGATTTTTTAAACATTTTCACCTCGCTGGGGCCCCAAATGAGAACCAAGGTTTGCATGCGTTTGTCACTTGATACGAGACTGTCGCGCGCCTGTGTGACGTATGCAACGTACAGCTGTGTCGAAATGTTGCCGCTTTTTGGGCCAATTTTTAATTCCTAATACCTAATTAACGAAGTCGAAATCGCAATTTTTTTATTCTTTATTTTCGTCTTATATTATCGTCGAGAACCACCCCTTAAATTTTCTCCCACCTGTAGTCGAACACCCTGTAGATATACTCTCAATTCCAGATTTGTTCCAAAATTTTTTGCTAATTATTTATAGTTGAAAATAATGAATTAATTTTTTGGGAATTTTATTAACTGTCTTCCCCTGGGTTGACACCTACCAAAAAATTCTAAAATATTGCTATGATACTTACCTACTTTGTAAAAAAATCTCAGAAGTGTCCATTTGGTGGAACAGTGTCAAGAAAAATAAAGTATGCCGGCAAACGCTTGGTCTGGTCAGTATCGGCGCAGCGACCGAATCCCCTTGCGGTGACTAGTAATGGGAACGAACGGGAAGTCGGCGGTGTGTACGGAAAAGCTGATACATGTAAAAATGCGACTAAATCGTCTAATATATAATAATATTTCAATAATATTTTCAATATTTTATAATAATATTGAAGTGCAAACAATAAAATTCGTTTAGTTTATAAATGCATATAAAAAAAAAGAAAAAAACAAGAAAATAAAGTTGAGTTGAGAAGGATTCGAACTCGAGCCCTTCGTAGCATCGAGCAGAACCTCTAAACCGTGACTATACAACATATTTGTGAGAGGCTTCTTCTTTCTGTTACTTGAAAGCAACGAACTAGCTTTACACGCATTTTTCTTCTTCAATGTAAGCTATTTCCTAAAATATAATTGTTTAGATGTCCAACTGTAATCATATATTCGAAGATCTAGTCGCATTTTTATATGTATCAGCTTTTCCGTACACGCACCGATTTTCCGTTCGTTCCCATCACTAGCCACCGCAAGGAGACTCGGTCGCTGCGCCGATGCTTTGTTTTTTTGACACTGTTCCACCAAATGGACACTTCTGAGATTTTGATACAACATAGGTAAGTATCATAGCAATATATTATAATTTTTTGGTAGGTGTCAACCTAGGGGAAGATAGTTAATAAAATTCCCAAAAAATTAATTAATTATTTTCAACTATAAATAATTAGCAAAAAATTCTGAAAAAAATCTGCAATGTAGAGTCTATCTATATCTTTTGTTTGCCGTTTATCTCATGTCGATATCTTTTCTCGTTTTGTAGCAAATTACATTTAAGTGCGGGGGAATTTACCCCAATATCACCCTTATCGATGGGGGTAGACATTTGAAATTTTACACAATGTTTTTTTAGACATAAAACTATGTTTTAAGACAGAAATCAGGAAAATCGAAGCGGGGCCACTAGACCATGCTTATCCTGCTATACCCTTTAGTATAAAAATAGTAATTTAAAAAATGATAAAAAACTTCAAGTTTCTTCTTTTAATATTGCGCAACAGTTCTCAGCAATAACTGACAGTGGTTTACGATTGCACAACACAGTAACGATTAAAATTTAAATGATCGAATTAATGATCGTACTTGGACCACTGTCCGGCCAATTTAGTGCGTGTGGGCATGCGTTCTCCCCGCGATTTTTTTAGTAACCCGTCGAACAGTAGACATCGATCATTCATATACACGACCATCCTTTATATTACATTTTATACATCATTATTATTTGCAAAGTGTTATACATATTAAGTGTTATAAATATTAAATATACACGTGCATCCGCACATCCGATGTGCATTCGAACGCATCAAGAGATTCCCAACGAAACGGGAATTTCGCGAGAAGTAAGTCAAGAGAAATATTCATTCTGTATTAATACATTCGTTTCAGCTGTGTATAAATAAGATGTCTTAATAAGTAGCTCTAGAACAGGTCCTTTTTTAAGAACGGTGGGAAAATGCATTTATGCACACCCCCTCCACACGTGACGTCTAGAGCGGGTAGTAAGGGACTCACCCCCCTTATTGTCTTATATTCCTGCCCATGCCCTCTAAAAACCCACCCCCCAAGGTCTAGGAGACCCATCGCCTCGTTGATATTCAAGGCTAGCAAGAGTAGCGCGACCCAGTATCAGTGTTCGGATATTGCGCACCGATTCGCACGCAACGGCCACCAGATGGCGGCGTCTTCAGCCTTAGTAACAGAAAAAATGAGGTACCTTGAGCACCCCGCAGAATTTTACAAAAATATTAGGATATATACAGGGTGTTCACGCTATTGCTAGCCAGCATTTTTTTTGTAAATAGTAAATATTAGAAAAAGATGATAGAGGAAAAAGTAGTACTGTTTTTTATGCGCAACATAATGACATATGCATTTTTGTTTTACTTACATTATTTTGATAGAAATGAAGGTGACCTTCAATTTTTTTAATGGAATGCTATACATTTTTTTGTGTTGTATGAAAGCGTGTGTCAAGACGAATTCATCCATCTACTACACAATGACCTTCAAGGTCATGCAAGGTCAGAATTGGAAAAAATGGAAGTAACAATTCGATATTTACTGAAAATTAGTTATTTCGACACTCATTTATTTATATTGTTAACCCTTCGCACTCGGAGCTATTTTAACCGGAAAATTAAACATTTCGTCCGTCCTGGAATAATTCCATTCCATGTATACAGGGTCATCCGTTTTTAAACGGACAAACGTAAACCAGCTATAAAGAACCCCAAATGGAACAAGTTTTACCCCTGCCACTTTTTTGGTTTCGGCCTTGATTTCTAGAAAATTGCAAAAAACCATAATTTTTTTTAGTTCACATAAACTTGAATATCTCAGGACTCCAGTGATGAATCTTGATGATTTTTCCTTTGTTTGGTTTAAAATAAATAGGGGCATCTTTTTGTTAACAAAATATTTTTCTATGACCTTCGGATCTTCGTTTTTTTTGGCATAGGGCACGTCGTGGAGTCTGAATGAAAAAACTTCGAAAAACTTGGATTTATGCGTAATCAACCGTTTAATTCAAGACAAAAAATAACAAAAAACTATTAACAAAATTCAAAATTTTAAGATTTTTCAAAAATTAACATAAACTATTTTTTCGAAAACTGAACGTTTTTACTAACCATTTAGTTATAAATGTTGAAATTTAAGAAAAAATCATCAAGATTCATCACTGGAGTCCCGAGATATTCAAGTTTATGTGAACTAAAAAAATTATGGTTTGTTGCAATTTTCTAGAAATCAAGGCCGAAACCAAAAAAGTGGCAGGGGTAAAACTTGTTCCATTTGGGGTTCTTTATAGCTGGTTTACGTTTGTCCGTTTAAAAACGGATGACCCTGTATACATGGAATGGAATTATTCCAGGACGGACGAAATGTTTAATTTTCCGGTTAAAATAGCTCCGAGTGCGAAGGGTTAACAATATAAATAAATGAGTGTCGAAATAACTAATTTTCAGTAAATATCGAGTTTTAAGTAAAAGAGAACGCGAAGTGAATGCGGCACGCGATGCGATCGAATTGGTTGGGAATAAAAGGAATGGGCCGGAATTCGAGCGAGTTTTCTTTGAATGTTTGTTTTACGTTGTCATCAATAAATATACATCGGTGCGCCTGGGATACTTGAGAGGTTTCTTGAAATAAGTAGAAGTCATCCAGAGACAGGAAAGCCGGTTGAAACAGTACATTTTATTGCCATGATGTTCCATTTCAACCCTCCTCGCGAGTATATCGGTAATCAATATAACAAACGAGCGGAAACGACTACGCAAGTACGCCGCGTGTTCCATTTATTCGTTGCTCTCTTTAAAACGGCATCGTTTTATTTCATTCGCTGGTCGAAAATATCAATTTCATCAGTTCGCTGAATCCTATCAAATTTTGTCTTGAGAATATGTTACTGCAAAATACAATCTGTGCGTTGAAGTTCGTTCTACTATGTACTTAGGAAAAACGGATAACACGAATTAACCTTCAGCCTTCTGACATCGTGGCATTTGGCTCCACATTTATCCACCTATTTAACAACATCATTTATATTCTCAAGTATAATTTTTTAATATCACAAATGTACAGGGTCTAATGAAATGTTTGGTCCTGGCTGCCATAGGCGTATTCTACATCTTCGGATCGGTGAAGATCTGTGAAAAAAAGTTGCTGCAAAATTGTCCTTGACCTTGAAGTTCAAGAGCAAAGGGTGTAGCCGGATGAGATAGTCAAAAATGCCGTTGAACCGAATTTTATCGACGATGTGCCATTCGATAGAGCACCAAGAAAAAACTCAACTTTCAACCCTGTATCTCGATCCGGAGGGTAGTTATGGGGTAAAATCGAAAAATCAGTTTTTGGCCTATTTTCCCCAGTTAATGATGTTTAGAAATTCTGAAAAAAATGTGACACATGTCAAGAACCCAAATACATACTTTGCAATTGGTTTCAGATTTTTAAAATTAATATCATGCTTGTAAAAAATCAAAAACCTGAAAAAAATTGAAAAAATGCAGATTTCACATGGAAGTTCTAGAGTGTCCACATTTATATATTTACAGTAGCAGTATACTGTTATAGGTATTGTTCATGAATTTTTTCAGATTTTTTGGTTTGGTGCGCCGTTGTTAAAAAAAATAAAAACCGATTTTTTCGACGTTTTCTCCGCGAAGAACTAAGCTAACCTTAAAATTATTACGTTATATTTGTTCTGTAAGTCTATCAGGCACTGATAAACCTTGAACATTTGTCAAAAATAATTAAACAATGAAATCAAATACTTCATTAGTATTTATACTATGTCAGCGTGTTACAGCTGAAAATATTAACCACATTCCCAACAACACGGTTGGCTCAGCGCATTAGGCGTTCGACTGTTGACCTGCTTATACAAGGTTCGCGCGCCCGGCTACGTATACTTTTACTTGATTATTTCTTTTTTATGTCTAACTGTATAATAATCAATGGTATTTTTGTAGGTTTCTTTTAGAAGCAATATTTAAATATTTAAAAAATATTTTAAGGTAAAATTCGCAAAAAATATTTTGGAGCAATTATTATTATCATCAATTTTTAGTTATGCATCTTCTTAATTGTGGTAGTATTAAATATTTTCTGCAGTAAATCTATATATATATAATAATCAATGGTATTTTTGTAGGTTTCTTTTGAAAGCAATATTTAAATTTTTAAAAAATATTTTAAGGTAAAATTCGCAAAAAATATTTTGGAGCAATTGTTATTATCATCAATTTTTAGTTATGCATCTTCTTAATTGTGGTAGTATTAAATATTTTCTGCAGTAAATCTATATATATAATAATCAATGGAATTTTTGTAGGTTTCTTTTAGAAGCAATATTTAAATATTTAAAAAATATTTTAAGGTAAAATTCGCGAAAAATATTTTGGAGCAATTGTTCTTATCATCAATTTTTAGTTATGCATCTTTTTAATTGTGGTAGTATTAAATATTTTCTGCAGTAAATCTATATATATATATAATAATCAATGGTATTTTTGTAGGTTTCTTTTAGAAGCAATATTTAAATATTTACAACATATTTTAAGGTAAAATTCGCAAAAAAAAAGTTTGGAGCAATTGTAATTATTATCAATTTTTAGTTATGCATCTTCTTAATATGTATCTACCTTAAAATATGTTGTAAATATTTAAATATTGCTAATAAAAGAAATTCACAAAAATACCATTGATTATTATATAGTTAGACATAAAAAAAGAATTAATCAGTAAAAAAAACTATACGCGTGCGGGACGCGAACCTAGCATAATCTTGTCAACAGAAGAACGCTTCATTGAGCCAACCGAGCTGTTGAAAACTTTTTTAATACTTTCAGATATCATAGTCTGACATAATAAAAATACTAATCAAGCCGATTTCATTGTTTAAATATTTTTGATAAATGTTCACGGTTTATCAGTGCCCGATAGACTTACAGAACAAATATAACGTAATAATTTTAAGGTTAGCTTAGTTCTTCGCGGAGAAAACGTCGAAAAAATCGGTTTTTATTTTTTTTAACAACGGCGCACCAAACCAAAAAATCTGAAAAAATTCATGAACAATACCTATAACAGTATACTGCTACTGTAAATATATAAATGTGGACACTCTAGAACTTCCATGTGAAATCTGCATTTTTTCAATTTTTTTCAGGTTTTTGATTTTTTACAAGCATGATATTAATTTTAAAAATCTGAAACCAATTGCAAAGTATGTATTTGGGTTCTTGACATGTGTCACATTTTTTTCAGAATTTCTAAACATCATTAACTGGGGAAAATAGGCCAAAAACTGATTTTTCGATTTTACCCCATAACTACCCTCCGGATCGAGATACAGGGTTGAAAGTTGAGTTTTTTCTTGGTGCTCTATCGAATGGCACATCGTCGATAAAATTCGGTTCAACGGCATTTTTGACTATCTCATCCGGCTACACCCTTTGCTCTTGAACTTCAAGGTCAAGGACAATTTTGCAGCAACTTTTTTTCACAGATCTTCACCGATCCGAAGATGTAGAATACGCCTATGGCAACCAAGACCAAACATTTCTTTACACCCTGTACATACCAACCTAGCGGACATATATTTAAAAAAATTGGACAAATAGAGCTCAGGCTCTACAACGCCATCTTTATGTACAATATATAAAGAGAAAAATAAACCATATCTTTAGAACAAGTACGCGAAAAGGGGTATGTAAATAAAACGTGATATTTGAGCACCTTATTTTGAAAGTGGCCTAACTGTATTTAAATTGAGATATTTAAGAATGTCCGTTTCAAAGAAATTAAACATATACGCATAGGATGCCAATGTATCACACTCAAGTGTATCTAAGACAGTTCAATTTACAATTCCTATTAAAATAATAGCAATCGTTAAGTGAATAATATGTGCCTTCTTACCAAGAATGGATTTGAGCCACTTTCAAAATTAACAACTATTAGGTTGTTGCAGTTGAAATGACCGTTTTTCACGTTTGAAACTTCTCGCCTTGTTGTTTAGTTTCGCCACGACAGATGGCATTGAAGTTGTACAATTGTGGGGAATATCTATAGCGGTGTGAAATATTCTTAGCAGCGCGAAATCGAGTATTCCTTGTAACGCTATATTCATAGCGGTTGGCGGCGCGAAATCAAATATTACTTGTATCGCTATTCACAACTGTCTTTGTTAATTAACAACAGTTGTCATGGCAAATGAACAGGAGAATGCTTCCTGGTGCCAAGCGGCAACTGTTGTTAATCATTCTTTTAACTCGACCTCGCGACGTGACAACACGTTTATATTTATCGTCCATTGCTCATGATTATATAATATTAATCATTTAAACAAATCATACTTTAAATCTTAATTATAAAGTTCTTAAAATTATTCTAAATAAACATCTATAGTATTCTTTCAATTTTGAGTTATTTGTTTAAATTCAATCCTCTCCTTCGACTACTACGAGTTCTGGCTGAAGTGGAACGGCCACAAGAAGAATCATTCATCATCAACGAGTATTTCCACACAATTTGAATAGTACGTATCTCGTAAATTCCCGACTAGAATTTCGGTTTGGGAGATCATTAGGTCCGCATTAGGCTAGTAGCCAAGAACAGGAGTGGATGTGGACACGAAAAAATACCCCCGATGCGGAAAGCGGGCCATCGGGGGTATTAGTTCGTGTAAAATGGGATGTGAAGAAGGTTAGGTACTTACCTGGACGCTCGGAATTGAATATGGCCGCCGCGCCTGTTAGGCCTAGTAGGACGCGTCAAGCGATTATAGCGTGTAATGCGAGAAGCGGGCCCCTATAGTCGCCTAGTACTAGGTTTTCAGTGGGAGAATGGGTTTAAATCCCTCGAGGGTGAATTTTTTGAATAAGTTTCTCATCCTCTTAAAAAAAGGTACTGACCTGGGCGGTGGGGGTTTGGTCGGTATGGCGTTGGCGTAAGGCCCCATAATTCTCCTAATTTCCATCTTAAGGGTAAGCCGAGTCCGACTCTACCCCCCCCCAAACTCCAGCTGAGGGGGATGTGCATAAGTAGCATTCCCGCACCGCCCTTAAACAAAAAAAGGTCCGCATTAGGCTAGTCTAATTTGGCTGTTGACAGGCAAGAATAGGTGTAGAAGCAGCGCGTGTAGGCAACCTTGGGAAATGCGAAAAGCGGGCCTTTGGTTGCTAAAGCACGCGGGAAGGAGGAGGGTTAAGAAAAATGGCGAGGGTTTATGGGTATGGCGGCAGAAACAAGATAATCTCTCGACCACCATCAGAAGGGAGAGCCGATCCACAAATACCCCTTTGACGAGTTTCCTCCACCGCAAAAAAGTCTAATTTGGCTCTTAGGCCCTAATGGGGCAGTTCCATTAGGCACACATGCGGAATGTAACGCGGAATATCAACGAGTACCTAATTGGGAAAGCCGAATGAGGCCCATATTAGGAAACCCGCGATTAGGGGCACATTACGTTTTCTCAACATTTTTCCAATTCCCACTAATAAAAAACATGTATTTTCTTTTTAATAAATAACCGTTTATGGGCAGATGTCACAAATTTTAGGATTAAAATTTAGAAAATGAAAAAACAAAAATGTCGTCAGCGTGCGAACCAGCGACCTACTCATTACCAGTATTTCACGCTGCACCTTCGGTCACTTTGGTTGTTGTTCATACGTAAACACGATCTCTTTATGACTGGAAAACAGTTTTTCAAATGCAAGTTTCTTGGAAAACCTTGAGAAGTGCGCGCTACTGTTTTGCTAAATTACATTTGGATACGACATCTTCAAAAAAAAACTGTAAGTTTCAGGAAATTCCGTTTCCCGTCGACCGCGACCTCTTCTTGTAAGGTTTGTCAGTTCACGAGTTTAAAAATTTCGCATATCATCCGACATCGTAGCAGAATACAATTTATGACACTCGTAAAGGGCGCATGGATAATTGTCCCAATCTGTAAAGCTTATGAGTCCTACTAGACCGCGGACGCGTCGACTCGCAAATGTCGCTGTATCAACAACGCTCCAAATTAATTTTAGGTAGCCGGTTCACTGGTCCCTTGCGAGTATTGTCGGTTTTGAGGAATCGCGTTTCGTTAGCTTGACTTGTCACGATGGCTGTACCTGAAGGCCACAATGCTGAGAGCGTGAAACTGATCGAAAGCTAGTTAGACTATGCGAAGAACTGAACAGTGTCATGGTTCTAGTGCAGGAACTCAACTGAGTATGCTCGACTTGCCTGTGAAGCTTCTCTAAAACACGAGATGACATTTATAGTTTTGAAGGTAGTTAGGACTGTCCAACTTAGGCGTGCGCTCGGCCAACCCCATTTGGACCATGTGTGGCAACTGTTAGGAATGCTTAACTTAGGCGTGTGCTCTACCATCCCCATTTGGAACATGAGTGGCAACATTCAGGAATGCCTAACTTAGACATACACCATTCTTTCCGCATTAGGGCCACATTCCTGTTTAGGCATGCCTAACTGAAATTCTAGTCGGGGAGATGGCATTTATAGTTTTTAAGGTATTTAGGAATGCCTAACTTAGGCGTGTGCTCGGTCTTCCCCATTTGGACCATGTGTGGCAACTGTTAGGAATGCTTAACTTAGGCGTGTGCTCTACCATCCCCATTTGGAACATGAGTGGCAACTTTCAGGAATGCCTAACTTAGACATACACCATTCTTTCCACATTAGGGTCACATTCCTGTTTAGGCACGCCAAACTGAAATTCTAGTTGGGAATATGTCATTTATAGTTTTGAAGGTGGTTACGAGTGCCTAACTTAGGCGTGTACTCTATCATCTCCATTTGGACCATGTGTGGAGCTGTTAGGAATGCCTAACTTAGGCATACACCATTCTTTCCACATTAGGGTCATATTCCTGTTTAGACATGCCTAACTGAAATTCTGGTCGGGTGGTTTTGAAGGTGGTTAGGAATGCTTAACTTAGGTGTGCGCTCGGCCATCACCATTTGGACCATGTATGGCAACTGTTAGCAGTTTAAGGACCAACTTAGGCATACACCATTTTTTCCGCATTAGGGCCACATTCGTGTTTAGGCATGCCTAACTGAAATTTTAGTCGGGTGAATTTGCGAGTATAAGATTATTGATATTGACAGTGTACATGATTCAAAATCAATTTTCGTTCACCATGGAAAAAAGGGAAATTCTTATAATTTACTTGTACGAGTTCAAATTTCGGCATACAGCGTCCGAAGCAGCGTAAAACATAAATGCTGCTTTCGATGAAGGTACAGCAAGTGATCGGACCATAAGGCGTTGGTTTTGAAAAATTTCGTTCCGGAGATACAACTCTGTAGAATGATCCTCGTGGTCATAAGCCAACAGCTGTTAAAGATTCAGAATTACGAATCTAAAATCGTTGTCGGTCAAAATCATTGTCAATAAAAATCGATGTCGGTCAAATTCGTTGCAGGCCAAATCTGAAGTCGATGAAATGTTGTCAGTGAAAACCGTGTCGGGGAAATTCGTGTCGGTGATGTCCATGGGACCCATTCTCTGCAACGCCATTGGCCACATTAGTGTGACAGTGCTGCTCTCTCAAAAACAACAGAATCCCCATGTGGCCTGCAGGCCCTGCAAATCAAGGGCTCTGCAGGCTGGTCCAGGTGACAAACCTGGCTTACTGGGTAGTATCCAGGTCACGAGCAATGTAATATACTACTTAAAGAGGTAAAAAACCATTTATTTGTATAATGTGCTATCTTTTTGTCGGTGAGTGTAGATCCGAATCGACGCACGACGCAGTTTATTTAACACGACAGAAAAGTTGAGGCGATTCTGAGAAAATAACACGAAGAGCCGTGAAAACCGTGCGGACAGTGGTGGGGACGGGAAACAGTATCGGGGCGGGTTGGGTTCGCTTGAACTTACGGGTACGGTTCGCCGTGGGAATCGCAGGTCAGCCTAAAATCAATAAAGTGCAAGGTCCTGCCAAGTACGAAAACCCTCTGTGTGCAGTAAAATGCGAACGGTATGTGTGTGTGCGACGGCTCTCTGAATTATTTACCGGTGCCGGGGCGTTTTTAGCAGTGCGACGGGGGTGGGGGCTAGTCCAATGATTTTTTCAACAGAAATAATACTTCGGGAATAGCGGAGAGAATCGACCGGTCAAATAACTCGCCTGGAAAATTACTCTGGGATAATATTATTTTCCTGGCTTCGAAATGTTCCACTTTTCGGTTTTTCTTCCATTAAAATTACGTTCGCCGCTGAAGCCTACCGAACGTACGTTCTATGAATTTCACGAGATTGCTTATTACCAGGCTAAATGTTTTTTCGTTTCTGACATATGTGGAATTTTATGAAGCAGCAACAAAAAGTCCCTTCATCGAGTTTCAACCATTTTTCGGGTTTCTCCATTTTCTGTCTTTCTTTGAATCGTCAACGTTCCCCACTGTTTTGATTGTACATCGTGGCGTTCTTCCGAAAACGACAACCCTCCGATTTTGTTGAAATTTTTGTCAAAGCTTATCCTTGATTAGAGAATAAAGTCCCTAAAAGAATTATTATATTTTCTCCCAGCCACCTTCAAAGTTTTGACAGTCCTTACTAAATATATTCGAAACTATTAACTTTAGAGAAAAAAGTTTCAAACAAAAATTTGAGCTCATAAAAAGCTCTACAGAGAAGGTTATATACATTTTTTACGTAAACCTATTATTCTGGCTGTTGTGACCCAAAATAATTTGGCGGGGTTGAAAGTGACTCCTTTTTTTAAAAAAGTGGAAGAAAAATAGAAAAAAAAGAATTTTGAAACATACTTCAGATAAAAGTTGTAGACCTCATAAATACACATTTTATGTTCTATTGATTTTTATCATAAAGATAATACTTTCTCAGAAAAATGATAGGTAATTATTCACTTATACGGAGCCACCCTCAATTTCAATGATCGCATGATTTATCCATTACTGTTGAGTTTAAATTCTGTATGACGGCTATATAGAATGCAAAGATTATGCGATCAGAATTAGTTTGGATTAGGTGGTGGTGGGGGCGGTGAGACCACGCAGACGAAAATCTAGGTTATATGAGTTATATAAAGTTTCGAATATTTAATATCGTTCTTCTAAAAAACTACTGTCTTTATGACAAAAATCAATACGACATAAAATGTGTATTTTGACGAGTTCTACAACTTTTGTCTGAAGTATTTTTCAAAATTAACATTACTTACGGAAAGAAATGGAAAAAACTATGATTTTTATGGTCAATTTTCACTATCATAATCGTAATAAGCACGTCAAAGTACGTAAGAGTTCAGAGTATAAAAAAACTCGGAGACTTGTCACTTTCGGAAGTTTATGCGTACATTATTCGATGTTGATAAAATTGTTCATTACCCAACTGCTAACATTGACGGGCTTGCCCAACTTGAACAATTCTATGTTTGTCACGAGCAACTTGTCAGACGATTCTATCTCTGACTAGAATTACAGTGACTCTGTTAATATTCGGACGATTACTTTTTAATATTGGATTATGCTATTTGAACTTTTTTGGGAAGTTAGAGCAAGTACTTTACTACAGAATCTGAAAAGAAATCTTCTCAAAAATTACAATTGGTCAGACTTATAGAAAAAGTACGGACAAAACTTCCCTTTATGGTACACCTCAGAATTCGATGAAATTGTGAAAATAGGTTCTTTTTTTTACTAAATTGACGATTGCCAGAAGGATTTTTGGCGACTCGAAAAAAAAGTTTTTTATCATTTCAATGTCGCGCTCTACCTTACCGACTTACCGACTTTCTATTTTATATAGAATATCTTCAATTAGTTGTAAAAAGGGATACTTCAGCCTAGTTCACCTCACATAAATAAACTTTTCGGGTTAACCTAATCCAAATTAATTCTCATCGCATAATTTTCCCATTGTAGATATTGGTTCACTTGGTTTAACAAATGAAATTTTCTATACATTTTACATTAATTTTCAGAATATATATATGATATATATATGATTCACAGCACGAACATAAAGTGCAAAGTCAGTAGTGTTTCCGTTTAGGTCCATTTTCAGAAGTCGATGAAATTGTGAAAATAGGTTCTTTTTTTTACTAAATTGACGATTGCCAGAAGGATTTTTAGCGCATCAAAAAAAATTTTTTATCATTTCAATGTCGCTCTCTACCTTACTGACTTATCGACTTTCTACTTTATGTCCATGCTGTGCTCAATAATTCTGGGTGACAGTTACAATGCAGATATTATGCGATCCGAATGTGTTGTGGTTAGGTCGTGGTGGGAGTACCCAGGAATAGTTTCACAGCGTATTTACAAAAAACGAATATCTCGAAAACTAAAAACGACCCCCTATATTGGAAAAGGAAAAAGTTGTTCAGAATGTGTTGCTGCATAACATATTAAGACGTCATCAAAATCGGAGTAGGAAGACCTTTTCTATACAATCACCAAAACTTTTTTCTGCACAGAGATTGGTAACACCGACAGTACCCTAGATTTGTTGAGCCTACCCCATTTTATAAATACAACCTAGAGAAATTTCGTTTATATTATAAAAATAATAACCAATAAACAAACTTGCCCTATAAACAGACTTACCTCAGTCCAGCTCAGTACAATATTAAAGAAGTTATCGTCCTTTTTAGAACACCCGAATATTAATTGAAGTCACTGTACGTTAATAATGTGTAGAAAAAGTAGCAATATAAACAGGAATGAAAATCATGTAAATATTTATGTGTGCTGTCTTTTTGTCCTAGTTTGTACATACACTCTTGGAAATCTTGTTTCAACGTTTCTTATCGCGTCAGGATAACAGGGAAAGGAAAGTCGTTGAGAACAATGTCGATAGCATGTATCTTTGATTTGAGAACGTTAAAGGAAACAATGAAAGAGAGCTGCGAAGGGTTAAATTGGACCAAGCAGTTTACAAACGAAACGAAGCTGAAACTGTGTACTTGATCTCGGAAACAATATCAACATTACTCGACGCGACACGACGCGACGGTACACAATTGCAAGGAGCCAACTGCCACCTGCTCCATGCAACATTCGGGCTGCTAAAACACATCGTTCACGTTGTTGACAGTGTCAGGCAATTAGTGCGAATATCGGCCAATCCAGAGCTTGACGTGAATGGATCTTACGATTGATTGTTGGCGTATAGGCCAATGACAAACTCTATGATAAATTAGAATAATATTGCTAGAGTTTCATATCACTGGCATTGACTATTATACAGGGTGTCACAAAATTCCTTCAACATCCGGAAGAGAGTCCTTCGATTAGATACAGTACGATTGCCCACTTAGCCTTTGGGCACATATCTTTTGTGAACAGCATCATTGGACACATCTCTATTGGGCACAAGTAGCTATCTATGTACAGGGAGTCCCAAAGTCCTTGGGTCATTTGTAGCGACATTTTCGTTTACAGAAATGGCGTCCGCGGCTTTGCTTTGTAACGTCGTTTACGAGAGACGGCCCCCGGCTCAGTCGGTTGTCGAGGATTCGCTTCTTTCCGTAAATGAGAACACAGGTTTTATATGGTATACGAAATATGTGTTTAATATACAGGGTGTCCCAAAAGTACCCTAGGAGCCGAAAATGGGAGGTTCATTGGGTCATTTGAAGCAACATTTTCCTTTGCGAAAATGGCGTCCGTGGCTTTGTTTAGGAGTTATTAATGAAAAACACGGACCAATCAGAGTGCGATCTAGACACGTGATGTCACGTTCGGCCAATTGACAGTTGGCGCGTCGGGCCGACTGTGCTAACTCGCGTCTATGTCGCGCTCTGATTGGTGCGTGTTTTTCGTTAATAACTCCTAAACAAAGCCGCGGCCGCCATTTTTGTAAAGGAAAATGTCGCTTCAAATGACCCAAGGAACCTCCCATTTTCGGCTCCTAGGGTAGTTTTGGGACACCCTGTATAGTGCTATGTATACACATATATTTACAAATGTAATGAGGTTGCGCGCGATGGGTTGAGACCGAGGTTTCGGTAATAACGGTATGGTAATCCTAGGTACAGTGGCGCGTGCGGTTTTATGGCTGGACGACGGTCACCAATTAGGATGGGTAACAAGGGGAGTGCAAGAGCGTTGCACTGCTTGCCGGTGGGTCTACTACGATCGTTGCGATGCGTAGGCGTCGGTAAGGGTTTTTATGACGGTACAAGGAGTTACTTTCGGATAGTCCAGGAGCGTTGTGCTGCTTGCCGGTGGGATTCCCATGATCGTCGCGATGCACAGGCCTCGGTAACGGTTTTATTGCGGTACGGGGATTTCGGAAGGTACAAGGGCGTTGCGCCGCTTGCTGGTGGGATTCTTATAATTGTTGCGATGCATAGGCTTTGGTAAACGTTGCGAAGGCGTTGCGCCGCACGCTGGGAGGACTCCAACGTCGTTGCGATGCGTAAGCCCTAGAAAGGCTTCGGTAGGGTAAGGTAAGGTCCACGGGGTGGAGAGAGAGAGAAGTCTCGGTTCCTTCGGCGGTCAGGTGTGAGCCTGGTTGCTCGGAAACTCCGACTCGATTTGATGCTTTTTTTTTTTTTATCAGGTTATACCTGGGTTGAAAACTTACATAAGTTAAAAGTTACCTGGAGCTTAATGCTCCCTACACTTTGGACATCGGGATTAACTTGGTTTTAAAGTGTGTGTCTAGTTAATAAAAATGAGAATGAGAAGCAAGAAAAGTTTCAAAAAACTTGCTGGGGGGGGACTCCGACTCGATTTGATGCCGTTTGCGCTGCCCTATTTATATGTCTATTGATCTAATTCTACTCGCGAGAAAACCGCGGACGTCACGGTGGCCACCTAGCGGTGGCTGCGGCGACTAGTCTCGTATAGCACGTATGCTCGCGGCCACGAGCCGGGCGTACGGAGAGGGGAGTCTCGCGTCTAATAACGTACTCGTTACAGCTTAGGAGTTATTATCGAAAAACGCGGACCAATCAGAGCCCGGCTATAGCGAACGGAGTCCGACTCGGAGACAGGTCCTGCTTAAGGCGGTACGGTACCCATGGATCTTACTAGAATATTACTAGAAAAACAAGTAAAAACAGTGTTTGCGGGAAACCATTGTTTGTAGTTATATAAGCATGTTACGAGCTGTGTGAGGGCTCATTGTAAATTTTGTTAGATTATGTTTATATTTAATAATATGAGCGTCCAAAGTAGGAGAAAAAATCGAGACGACTACCCTCAGGTTCCTATGTATTTTTCTAATACAAAACGATTTTTCTGACTTAAATCATGACCAGAGCGACCTGCGATGAACCTTCCTCTTTACAATGTGCCCTCACACAGCTCGCGACATGCTTGTATAACTACAAACAATGGTTTCCCGTGATTGCATTCAACTTCCCATATTTCGTTCATACAGACAGAGTCTAGAGCAAATCCAGAGCAAATTTTAGTTCAGCTAATTAGACCAGATGGCGCCTAGTCAGGAGAACTGTCAGCGGAGATTCGTAACAACAAAAATATAAAGGGCTTGAAGCCATTCGCATCCATTAATAGCAATAAAGATGTTGACAAAAAGAAAAAACCTGTAATGATAGCAAAACTTAATTTAACTAGTAGCTTTAGGTTGATACAAATGTATGTTCATCACTGTTGCCAAACTGTTTTTCAGCGTGGAGGTTGGTTACACTGATATATACACTAGATCCATGGGTACCGTACCCCCTTAACGTTGCAGCCAAGAACATGTGTAGATTAGGCCGTGAAAGAAATCCCCCCTATGATTGCGGAAAGCGGGCCATGGGGAGGGGAGTAGTTCGCAGAATGCAGGATGCGGAGAAGGTCTGGTGAGACCTGAGCGGTGGGGGTTTAGTCGGTATTGCGATTGGCGTAAGGCCTCATAATTCCCCTAAACAACATCTAAAGGGGAAGCCGAGCCCGACACTACCCCCCAAACAACAACTGCGGGGGTTGTGCATAAGTAGCATTCCCCCACCGCCCTTAAAAAAGGTCCTGCTTAACGTAGTGTCGCTATTGGCCGAGCCAGAATCAATCCGCTGTAGCCGCGCTCTGATTGGTCCGTGTTTTTCGTTAATAACTTATTTTGGGACACCCTGTAGAACGGTTCCATCGTCGCGATACAGTTGTTTTCGTTGCCACACTGCGCGTGATTGTTATTTGACACTGTTTATTGGCAATTATTTTGTATTATTACTTCGGATAGAGCGGAAACTCTTATTTAAATCGGAATGTTAGATATAGAATAACGTTGCCAGGGGAAATCGGGAAAATTATGATTGCAGGCCACTCCACTGTCTAACAGGTTATGAATAATTATGTTTGTTGTATCGATCGTATTTGTTGTTAATAAAGAATGATTAATGTTACCGGCGCCTCTAAATCACTGAATCTTCTTTTTTAAATCCCGATTGTTGTGACGTGCATGGAAAATCCGATAGAAGGGTTCATGGAAAATCCCGTTGGTTCTCGGGACACTGCCATAAGGGTCTCGAAGAGGCCAGCACATGCTTTTTTGGTCTTGTCAAGGACTAAGGCCCAACCTTCGCCTGACCACCATCCTTGCAGTACGTGAGGGTTCTAGGCCCAAATGTCCAACCCTTGGGCCATCAGCTTCCGAACCTTTATTAAACAGAACCCCTAGGAGGATTCGGAACAAGCAGCTCCGTCTGCTAAGTCTTCGAAAATCTGTTTTTCAAGGAAGCACTGTCCCTAAACTGCGTGGTCGTCGTCAGGGTCGGCCTTCTCTGTAAAGGGGCCTGGATGCAAGAAACCATTTGGGGCCCTAAATTTTTTGTTGCAAGAGTAGATTATTTTAGTTCTTGATCATGTTGGAGCCCCCTCAATCACGGGGTCCTGGTGCATAGCATACGCAGCACCCCCCAGATGGCCGGCCCTGGTCGTCGTTCGCACAGGATAAGGGGGTAATAAAGCGAGCGCACATGTTAGCTACTTGGGTCTTCCGTTTCGCAACGTGCTCTGGAGTCCGCTACTTTCCGCGCTTGACTTCAGGTGGGATGTCCTCTTCCACCAACAGGGAATGTATAGGAAAACCTCCTCCTTCGGGTCAGGCAGCGAATGGGGATGTTCTTTTCCCCAAAACGGGACCATTTTCGCCACTCTTGCATCTCACCACCGAGGGAAGAGGCGAGCTGACCCGGAGATAGAGTGCACACAAAATTTGTTGCTCAAAATAGACAGTACTCCTCCAGTTAACAGTAGTTAACAAACTAAGTATCGTTATGGCAAAAAGGATATCGAGCCAGGACCGGCCTTCTCTTTAAAGGGGCCTGGATGCAAGAAACCATTTGGGGCCCTAAATTTTTTGTTGCAAGAGTAGATTATTTTAGTTCTTGATCATGTTGGAGCTCCCTCAATCATGAGTTCCCGGTGCATAGCATCCGCAGCATCCCATGTGGGCGGCCGCCCTGTGTCGAGCTGTCTATTCAATCAAATATCACGCAGAAATTCTCGTTAATATTAAGAACAACTGCGACACTCTCGGGAATTTCTTCGCGGGAATCGCGTTAATTTCGAGAATCTTGAACATTTTCTAGAATCTCTCGACATAATCGAGAATTCCGAAATTCTCGAGAACCCGATCCGACCCGTCCCTACCATCGAGAACCCTACATTTTCGGGTTACCGTTATCGTGATCCCCTTCTGGATATGCATATCGATAGTTGGAATAATTTGTCAGTGAAAAGCGGTTGTAAGCGACGATTGTTTCTTTCAACGCGATCGCGTTTGTGGTATACCAGTCACGAATTGTTAGATCGATTGAAATGCTTTGATTGGCTGATATTATTCCGTGACAGTCGCCCGGCTCGCGTGTCGCATGCTTTCCGAAGGAAATTTTGTTCGGTTCGCCGCGCCGTGCCGCCGCCGGTGCACGAGGACTGACGATTCGTAATTTATTCACGAAACGCATATAGCTTCATTGAAACAGGAAATATCAATACGTTTGTATTGGTAAAAGCTAGTAACACTTGACGTCGAATGTACAGTGAACCACGAAAGTATTTGAACGCACTTTAAAACAGTCTAGCTTTTTTATAATTCTACCCAACGACCGAACATGAATGTTTTCTGTAAAATTCGTATCGATGTCTCGGATCGGAAACTTTTTGCCACGGGTTGTACAGTGGTCGAAATTTCCATAGATCCACTACATAATTTCCCTGATTATGATCGTTATCGACAGAGTTTCCATTGTTACCGACTGAGCATGATTACTTCTTCGGTTACAATAAATTTCTTAATTGCTATTTGGATTCTTGCCTATAGCTTCGATTATTACAGTTACCATATATTTGATATTTTATTGAAAATTCTAGCAAAATTACTATAGTTCTAGTTAATATATTCCCTCATCTTTAACAGTGAGAGTACTGTGTATGACCCTTAAGAGGGTAGGGAACCCACGTGACATTACTGGAATATTACTATATTTTGGGCCAAAACAAGGATTTCCGCTGGGACAAACCACGTCCTCATACGATTATACTTTGAGCTGGGACATGAAGCCACTCGGATCCATTAATAGCAATAAAGATATTGACGAAAAGAAAAAAACCTGTAATGATAACGAAACTGAAGCGTTAGATTGATACAAATGTATGTTCATCACTGTTGCCAAATTGGTTTTCCGCGCGGAGGTTGGTCACAATGAAAAATGCCAGTCACGTGACATCCGTACCCCCTTAATATAACATAAATACTTAGAGTGTGTTTAATTTTTTATAAATGAACTGTATAGGGCTAGGCGTCCATAGTTAATTAGTTAAAGCTGTCGAGGTCGAGCGATACAGCCCTGGGTGGCCCCCCAGCGTATGACGGTCCCAGGATATACGGTCCTGAGAGTCCGTCCATAAATCCGCCGTTTTTCAAATTATGAATTAAATCGCGCTTATTATCGAAACGCTTAACCAAAGTATCCCACGCGATCTTAAAATTGGAGTCCGTAACCGGGAGGTTACAGATAAGATTCTCCGCGTCGCCTTTCACGCACGAATTAAGACGATGAAGTCGTTTAACGTCGGACAACGATTCATCATCAATAATAAGGGACGTGAAGTTATCGCTGAAGCTCTCCCACTTGGTGGACTCTCCGGAGAACGTCGGTAGTCCGATGCGGGGGAGATCGCTGCGTGACTAGGCTGCGGCAGGCATGGTTGGAGACGTCGAGGCTGGACCGGACGATTTCAGCTTCTCGATGTGGTCGGCAATGAAATCCGCAGCTAGATGATACTCATCCTCGCAGAGGCTGAACTGCTCATCCGCGAAGTAGGAGACCTTGTGGGCTCCTTCGAGGCGTCGGAAGGGTTGGAGGCGCCGATCAATGTCTCGACATTGGGCGAAGGCATCCTTCAAGAAGTCCATGCGTTGCTGGAGTTTGGCCACGGTAAAATTATTCTGTCCTATCTTCTTCACGTTGGGAAGGACACGAGAAAGGGATCTCATGGCGGCTTCCTGCTCCAGCATCGCGTCTTCGAACTTGGCTGCCATCTTCCTTTTTCAACACGTGCTCACGATACTTTTTCACGATTTAACGATCCGGCTCGAAGGACCAAAATGTTCGGGAACCCGGGACGATTTGAGGTTTGGGAGTGGACTGTATGGATGGATGTATGTAGGTTTGGGTTTGAACACCGCAGGAAGTTCGGAAAGGGAAATCGTGTGGAAAGTGTGAGCGAAGTGAGGTCGGAAAGATAACAATAAGAAAGAAAGGAGTATTGAGCCGGCAAAAAGAAACTATGTTTATTCACACAATCGCGTAAACGGGATAGGATGCAATTGAGACGTATATATATATTGTCTACTGATTGCTTACAACGAAAAGGGCGCGATTGCGTAACGTCTGACTCAACTGAGCGTTCGAACGAATCTAACGGTTAGGTGCTGAGCGCGATTAGCGGCGGTTCTCGGTAATCACGTGATTACGCATCGCGAGCGCGTTACCGGGAATTGCCAAAAACGGCGGATTTATGGACGGACTCTCAGGACCGTATATCCTGGGACCGTCATACGCTGGGGGGCCACCCAGGGCTGTATCGCTCGACCTCGACAGCTTTAACTAATTAACTATGGACGCCTAGTGCTAAACATGAACCAAAATTACCGACAAATAAGTCTGGTAGTATGGAAATTTCGACCACTGTATGTACGTATCTGCCTAAATATCGATAGTCAAGCAATCATGTCTTACAGTAGTATGTTAAGAATTCGAGAATTATAATAGGAATTTTCTGATAGTTGTCGGCTAATCTTACAAGACAGGCCTGGGCAACTTGGCACTACGAAAATCAAGGACCCAGAATTGACTATCCCAACCTGACCCACATCAGCGCGAGAGGAGTATACGAACTTGCCTTGCTTGTCTAAGGGCGAGATCGTATTCCCCTCTCGCGCTACGGCCAGTGCTGGATTAAGAGGGTAGGGTACCCACGTGACGTTATTAGAATATCACTAGATTTTGGGTTGAAACATGGGTTTATGTGGGAACACTTTTCGTCCTCGTACAAGCATATTTCGAGCTGGTTAATGGCTCGTTCTAAAGAGGAAGGTTAAATACAGAGCGCCCTGGTCATTTTTTACGAGATTATATTTGTCTCTAATAATACGAGTGTTCAAAGTAAGGGAAAAATTGGAAACACATCCGCAGATTCTAATGTACATTTCTTTTAAAAAAAATATTTTTGACTGCTGTAATGACCAGAGTTCTGAGTGATCAACCTTCCCCTAGCAAACGAGCCTTTGTGCAACTCAAAATGTGCGCGTACAATGACAAAAACTGGTCGATTCTGATTGCATTCAATTTCCCTAGTTTTTGTTGATGAAGGCAGAGTCCAGAGCAAGTTTAGAGCCAGTTTTAGTTCAGCTACTTAGACGAGATGGCGCCTAGTCAGGAGGACTGTCAATGTGGAATCGTAACAACAAAAATATAGAGAGCCTGAATCCACTCGGATCCATTAACAGGAATAAAGTTATTAATAAAAAGGAAAATACTTATGATCATAGCAAAACTGAAGCGTTAGACTGATACAAATGTACGTTTATCAATGTTATCACAAAAAAACTTTTCTTCTGCAAACAAGGGTCGAGTATTTAGAGGTTAACTAGGGATTATTGAATTGGATCCTCAAATAAATTTATAAGACTGAAATTAACTATTTAATTTTATTTATAACTTATAACATTGAAAATAAATGATTTAAAAGTAACAATTTTAAATCTTAATACTATGACCCTTCTCCAATGAATTCAGTTTATCGATTAAACATTTTTAAACACTTTTTCAAACATTTGTTTTAAAACAGAATAATTCAAAAAGCAACTTCACAATAGTGAGAAAGTTCATATTGATGAGAGTTGACTGAAGGTAGCTACAGTTCTACTTTACAATAGTGAGAAAGTTCATATTGATGAGAGTTGACTGAAGGTAGCCACAGTTGCTACAAGTACACTGATAAATGGCCTAGAAAAGAGGTCCCCTACCCCCTACCCCCCACTAACAGTTTTATTTTTATAACAATTTCAAAAAGAAACGAACATGTGGCTTCTACATGGGCTTTATATCTAAATGGACGATTCTGAAGCGGTAGTTCTAGTATAATCGCAGCGAACGCGAACATTTCGATCGAATCCAGTGTTCCGGTCAGAACCATCGTTTCTCGCGCATGCGCGTCGATTTCAGCCTCAGTAACGTAAGCTTTTCGATAAAATGGGGTTTCTTGAGCACCCCGCAGACTTTTAAAAACATATTAGTATACAGGGTGGGGCAGTAACTATTAGCACCTCAGATATCTTCGAAACTATAAGTCTCACAGAAATATTTGCTGAAATAAAATTGCACAGTCATCCGGTGGCGATAGTAGTTTTTTTGCAGGTGGACGTACTTCGGACATTTGAAGGTCACCTCCATTTTTTTTTAATGGATCGGTATGTTTTGGCTTGCGTATCACGATAGAGGATCTTAAAACGAGTTCAACGACCTATTACATAAGGTCATTCAAGGTCATAGAAAGTAGAGAAATGCGATAATACTTATGGTTTTGGTAGTAAATGAAACATTGACAGTGATGGTCAACATTTCGAACACCTACTATAAACATGTTTCATTTATTACCAAAACCATAAGTATTATCGCATTTCTCTACTAAAAATCAAGCCGTTTAAAATAAATGTCTTCGTCTCCCCTGCGAGAAACATATCTGCCCCTCTGTCTTTTTCGCCATAACCCTCGACGTCGATGGAGGCGCCCCCTTGCAGCCATTTCTAGCGATTTCTGGCTCCAGCCACAGCCGACACTACTGCTAGCTGTGCTGAAGGTAAAATGGCAACAGCGCGGGAGTCCGGTTGTCATGTACATCTATATATATATATTTATATCTATATGTAGCATATATATGTAGTATATAGATATCTATATATATAAAAATGGATGTTTATATATATGATTAATAGACTTCGAAACTGTTTGACCGATCGACATGGAACTTGGCACATATATGTATTTTTCCATGGAGAAGGTTTTTACAGTACACATTTTTTTGTAACTCGCCGCTGTATTTGAGCACGAGGTATTTTATACTGCGAAACACGTTCGGACACGTTCAAGGTCAAGTCTTCCTGGGAAAAGCATGCACGTGTCATATTACATACCGCGAAAAACCCCCCTCCCCCACGTCTACGAACGAGCTTTGCATCTTTCAAGTCTATATTCATTATTTGAACTATTATTTCAACAATAAATTGTTATTAATGAAGTAATAATATTCCCCAGGGTTATCATATATACAGGGTGTCCCAAAACTACCCTAGGAGCCGAAAATGGAAGGTTCCTTGGGTCATTTGAAGCGACATTTTCCTTTACAAAAATGGCGTCCACGGCTTTGTTTAGGAGTTATTAACGAAAAACACGGAGCAATCAGAGCGCGATCTTGACATGCGATGGCACCTTCGGCCAATTGACAGTTGGCGCGTCGGGCCGACTGTGCTAACTCGCGTCTAGGTCGCGCTCCGATTGGTCCGTGTTTTTCATTAATAACTCCTAAACAAAGCCGCGGACGCCATTTTTGTAAAGGAAAATATCGCTTCAAATCACCCAAGGAACCTCCCATTTTCGGTTCCTAGGGTAGTTTTGGGACACCCTGTATACATATATAAATGGATGTTTGTATATATATTAAGGGGGTACGGTCACCCATGGATATTACTAGAATATTACTAGAAAAGCAAGTAAAAACAGTGTTAGCGGGAAACGGCTTTTCGTCCTCATACGAGCATATTTTGAGCCGAGTGAGGGCTCATTGTAAAGAGGCAGATTGATCCCGCTTCGCCCTGGTCACGGTATAACGAGATTATGTTTATATTTAATAATATGAGCGTCCAAAGTAGAGGAAAAAAATCGAGACGACCACCCTGAGGTTCCCATGTATTTTTCTAATGCAAAACGATTTTTCTGAATTAAATCATGACCAGGGCGAAGCGGGATCAACCTTACTCTTTACAATGAGCCGTCACTCAGCTCAAAATATGCTCGTATGAGGACGAAAAGCCGTTTCCCGTGATTGCATTCAACTCCCCCATATTTCGTTCATACAGACATAGTCTAGAGCAAGTCTAGAACCAAGTTTAGTTTAGTTGGTTTAGAAGAGATGGCGCCTAGTCAGGAGAACTGTCAGCGGAGATTCGTAACAACAAAAATATAAAGGGGTTGAAGCCACTCGGATCCATTAATAGCAATAAAGATATTGACAGAAACAAAAAAACTTGTAATGATAGCGAAACTTAGTTTAATTAGCGTTAGATTGATACAAATGTATGTTCATCACTGTTGCCAAACTGTTTTTCACCGTGGAGGTTGGTTACACTGATAAATATCCTAGAATCCATGGGTGACCGTACCCCCTTAATATACTTGTGATCAAAAATCTAAATTCTTCTCACATTTAGCACGGGGGGAGCCGTGTCGGGGCTGATAGTAGATATATAAATATACATGACAACCGGACTCCCGCGCTGTTGCCATTTTACCTTCAGCACAGCTAGCAGTAGAGTCGGCTGTGCTTCGGCACAGCCTTAAACAAAGGCGAATTCGGCGTCCAGTTGCCGAAATTGTGCCGTCTTTCTGCCCAGATCCAAATCCCTGGTCTATTGGAGTTTTTGCTATCCGGGCACATACGAAAAGGCAAGGGGTTAAGTTACCCTTAAAACGTTAGCAATTAAGTCTCTAGACGGAACACTCGTCCTTCTAATAATACCGGTAAACTCCCGCCAATATATCTGCTGTTTCTGGAATTGAATATAACCTATGCGCCAGCTAAGGATGCAGGAGCAATGCGTAGAGTAGGTCCCTGTATCCGATTTCGCTAGGTATAAGAAGGGTTAAAGTCCCTCAAATGTGAGTTTTTCTATATTTTCTCATCTTCATTAAGTCAAAAAAGTTAGGGCTCCGACCGCTTTGCTGCGTCATTATTGATACGTTACCGTTTTGTCCGTGCATGCCCGAGAAAAGATGGTTCTGATCGGAACACTGATCGGATCAACGCCGCGTCGCGTCGCGTCGCATCAGTAAAGCTTTTCACTAACCACCTATTCTATTGCAGATCTAGGGAGCCCATTCTTCCCTGGTGGTCCTGAATTGTGGCACCATCCACTGGCGTACTCAACAGCTGGAGAATTACCGGGCACACTCCAACATGCGACGCTGGTCCATCCGGCGTTACATCCTCAGGTCCCCGTACGTTCCTATCTTTGACTATCTGCAGACAAAGCTCTGGAGCCGCCGACGAGCGCCCCGATGCACGTTAGTGATACATGATCGTTATACTCGATTACTATACGGTACAACCTAGCAGGTAGACACGCACGTAGAAAGATTTGCGATCTAACCAGCGCGGGTTCTTCGGTCGAGCACTGAACCTTGCTGGAGGTCGCTTCTCGTTTTAACAAGAAATTCCGTCCTGTAGTAGTTACCTTTAGATGAATTCCTCTAGCTTTTTCATAAAACAAATTCTATATTTTTATACCAAATGTATACTAAAGTGAAAACTAATGCCGTGCTCTCTTTCCATTCACGCTTTAACCCTTTGCACTCGAACGGCGACTCGGAGTCAAGATTGTTCCATATCATTATTTGAAGCAGTTTGTAAACTCTTCGATTGTTCTGTACTCTAAAAATTGCTGAACTCAAGAAATCAGGTTGACTTTCATGCGAATAGCGTGAAGACGATTATATGGAATAGAGGTCTTCCAGATGTCCTTTTCCAAATTGTTTTACTATGTGGCTTCACCACCGGTTTATCGTTATCGAAAAAAGATGATTTGTATTTTTGTCAACAATTAGCGTTTATTAATATGACACAAGTCTGATGTCGGCGGGATTAACTTTAGACAACTTATTCACGGAACCAGTAGACGGTAGCGGTTCTAGACGGTGTCGCGGACGATGCGAAAACTTGAACACGACTGTTCCGAGATGATCTTCGCGTGAACTAGATCGGTAGCGACGATACTGCTACCACTGTGAGAAAATTCTTGGTGAGAGCACAATGTTCTCCCGACGAAGTTTGGAATTATTCCGTTGCTCGGCTCCAGGGTCCATTCGCTTGTCACCTCGCCGGTGTGCAAATCTTCGAGGGGATGGCTGGTTGACTTGAGGGAGGCGGATCTTCCGGACAGTCCTCCACGGTGGATGTAGAAATCCCCGCCACAAGTCAATCGCGGAAATTCGGGAAAAATAACAGGACTCTGGCGTAGCACGACGGAAAAGGCCGGGGAGATTACGATAACCGTGGCCCCTACTTTGAAGGTTATATTTGTGTTCCTGGGATCATTTTAAGAAAAAAATGTGTATATAACAGGTGTCCAATGGGCTCCGTTTAGCCGGTAAAGTAGATTTCTTGTTTTTCATAAAACTGCAAATATCTCGGAAACTATACGAGATATGGCAAAATATCAAGAGACCTTTTTTGTAGGAAATTAAATTTCCAATAGTTTATGTCCTATGACATTTTTCTATCAGCTGCGAAGTTTCCGAGTATATTTATATTTCGGTGAATTTGCAGAACAACTGCCTCTCCCCCGAAATAATAATCGGTGGAACGTAAAGGCTTCGTTCTGAAAAGATCAAATTCTCGAAGACATCCACAATGGGAAGATTATGTAAACAGAGTGAGTTAGGGTTAGGTTGTTAGAGGGGGCGGAGAGGCCCGGTCGTGAGGCCGGGCCGACCACGCATACGAAAATCCAGGAGTAGTCTAGTAGTAATTTTGATTGAATATTTTTCGCGAAAAATGGACTTTTAACATCATTTTAACGTTTCTGATAGGAAATTGGATTTCCTACAAAAAAGGTCTCTTGATATTTTGCCATATCTCGTATAGTTTCCGAGATATTTGCAGTTTTATAAAAAACAAGAAATCTACTTTACCGGCTAAACGAAGCCCATTGGATAACTGTTATATACACATTTTTTTCTCAAAATGATCCCAGGAACACAAATATAACCTTCAAAGTAGGGGCACGGTTATCGTAATCGTGCCAAAAGGCCCAAGTGGCTAGCACGTATTTCTTGTTAGCCCTTGTCCCGTTTCGAATATTTAATATCGTTTTTCTCAAAAACTACTGCGTTTATGACAAAAATTAAGAAAATATAACATGTGTATTTCGATGGAACCTGCAACTTTTATTGGAAGTATTTTTCAGAATTACAATTATTTACGGAAATACAGACTATGCCCGGGTTTGGTGGCGAAATTCGCCCCTAACCAAAAAGAACCAATCTCTGACAAGGTTCAGCCCCATATCTCATCTGTAAGGGTAGTTATTGAGAACAATCGAAAAAACCAGTTTTCGGCCCATTTTCCCTATTTATTGACATGTAAAAATTCTGAAAAAAATCTGACACATTTCGGATACTAAGCCACACATTCGGTATCATTTTCAGATTTTTCCGATGCAAACTCTGGCTGTAAAAAATGAAAAACACAAAAAAAATTTTTTAAATGCAGATTTTATATAGAAATCTAAAAGGTGCTATCCTGGATTTAATTTAGCAATTAGATATTACCGTCAGTATTATGCTCTATTTTTTTCAAATTCGTGAGATTAGTGAATCATAGTTAAAAAAAATGAAAACCACTTTTTTCGGCGTTTTTCACAAGTTACACCTATCTTTTCTGAATCATAAAAACATATTATGTAATATTAAACGTTCCTACGTTCAGAAAAAACGAAAATAATACTTTGTACGATATATTCGAATATTTTGAAGATGATTTCAACGAGTAAAAATATTTTTTAACTATGTTTAAATTACTGTAAAATAATTTTTCGGAAATATAGTTTTTTAGTACTTTCGACATCTAATCATTTACGGACTGTATTACTGCTATGCTTGACATTTTTCACATGGAATTGTGCATCGTTTGCGTATCCTGTAAATTACTTAGGAAAAACGCCGAAAAAAGTGGTTTTTATTTTTTTTTTACTATGACCCACCAATCTCAGGAATTTGACAAAAATTTAGAATAATACTTACGGTAATATCTAATTACTAAATTAAATCTGAGATAGCACCTTTTAGACTTCTATATAAAATCTGCATTTTTTCGATTTTTTTGTGTTTTTCATTTTTTACAACCAGAGTTGGCAGCGGAAAAATCTGAAAATGATACCTAATGTGTGGCTTAGTATCCGAAATGTGTCAGAATTTTTAAATGTCAATGAATAGAGAACATGAGCCGAAAACTGATTTTTCGATTTTTCTCAATAACTACCCTTACAGACGAGATATGGGGCTGAAACTTGGCAGAGATGGGTCTTTTTGGGTAGGCTATCGAATGGTCCAAACTCGATTAAAATTCCGCCGGGGGCGAATTTCACCAGCAAACCCGGGCATAGCCTTTGGAACGTATTAAATCACAAACGTTTATGTCATATTTTAGCTATCATAAACCAATTGTCACAATGATAGAAATTGATAATTCTGCTGAAAAAGATTATTGTTTGTGATTTAATACGTTCTAAACTTTTTGTAAATACAGCATCAATTATTATATTATTTATTAGTTCTTATTTATTTTATTTATTACTTATTATTATTTTTATTTACTATTATGTCTTTTTTTCATAAAAAATTACTAATAATGTATCCTTTATTATTAATTAATTTTAATTTATATTATTATTAATTATATTATTTATATTATTTATTATTATTAATTTATACTAATAAGTTTCACTTCTGTCGCGTTTGGCTTCCACGCACACGATTTTTTAAATGTAGTTTTGTAATTTATATATATACCTCTTCTTTCACTTATACAGGGGGGGCGCCCCATTTTGCCATCTAGATTTACGTCATTATTATTACGCATAGCAAACAATGTTTCAGATGAAGTTGAATCGTGAGGGGCACATTCTGATGGTACATTTTTTTGTAATTGGACGCGTAAAAGACATATGAAGGTAAACTTCATTTTTTTTAATGGAATGAGGTATTTTTTAAAACATCAGTCCATACAGCTGGTTATTCGTTATAAAAAAAGTACTAACCTATGTATGTCGAAAAGTTAGTAGTTCAGGAGATATTTCAATTTACATAATTCAAAAATACCATTACTATCGTACTAAAACGTCAGCGTTTACTTACTAGTGTAATGTTTTAGTGCCATATTCGTCATAGAAAAGTACTAACCTATGTATGTCGAAAAGATAGTAGTTCAGGAGATATTTCAATTTACATAATTCAAAAATACCATTACTATCGTACTAAGACGTCAGCGTTTACTTACTAGTGTAATGTTTCAGTGCCATATTCGTCATAGAAAAGTACTAACCTATGTATGTCGAAAAGTTAGTAGTTCAGGAGATATTTCAATTTACATAATTCAAAAATACCATTACTATCGTACTAAGACGTCAGCGTTTACTTACTAGTGTAACGTTTCAGTGCAATATTCGTCATAGAAGAGTACTAACCTATGTATGTCGAAAAGTTAGTAGTTCAAGAGATATTTCAATTTAAATAATTCTGAAACCCCATTACTATTGTACGAAGACGTTAGCATATACTTAGTAGTGTAACGTCTTAATAAATACGACAGTAATGTTTAAGAGTTATTTAAATTTAAATATATCCTGAACTACTAACTTTTCGACTTACATTGGTTAGTACTTTTCTTTGACGAACATTGCAGTAAAATATTACACTAGTAAGTAAACACTAACGTCTTAGTACGACAGTAATTGTATTTAAGTTATTTAAACTTAAATGTCTCCTGAACTACTAACTTTTCGACATACATAGGTTAGTACATTTCTTTGACGAACATTGCAGTAAAATATTACACTAGTAAGTAAACACTAACGTCTTAGTACGACAGTAATGGTGTTTAAGAGTTATTTAAATTTAAATGTCACCTGAACTACTAACTTTTCGACATACATAGGTTAGTACTTTTATTTGACGAACATTGCACTAAAACATTACACTACTAAGTATATGCTAACGTCTTCGTACAATAGTAATGGGGTTTCAGAGTTATTTAAATTGAAATATCTCCTGAACTACTAACTTTTCGACATACATAGGTTAGTACTTTTCTATGACGAATATGGCACTAAAACATTACACTAGTAAGTAAACGCTGACGCCTTAGTACGACAGTAATGGTGTTTAAGTTATTTAAATTGAAATATCTCCTGAACTACTAACTTTTCGACATACATAGGTTAGTACTTTTCTTTGGCGAATATTGCAGTAAAATATTACACTAGTAAGTAAACACTAACGTCTTAGTACGACAATAATGGTGTTTAAGTTATTTAAACTTAAATATCTCCTGAACTACTAACTTTTCGACATACATAGGTTAGTACTTTTCTTTGACAAATATTGCAGTAAAATATTACACTAGTAAATAAACACTAACGTCTTAGTATGACAGTAATGGTGTTTAAGAGTTATTTAAATTTAAATGTCTCCTGAACTACTAACTTTTCGACATACATAGGTTAGTACTTTTTTATAACGTATGTGTAGCTGCATCGGCTGACATATTAAAAAATTCCTCATTCCATTAAAAAAAAATGAAGTTTACCTTTATATGTCCTTTACGCGTCCAACATAAAAAAAATGTACCATCAGAATGTGCCCCTCTAAAAACCATTCAACTTCATCTGAAAAATTGTTTGCTATGCGCAATAATAATGACGTAAATCTAGATGGCAAAATGTTGTGCTCCACCCTGTATACCAAAATGTTCGCTATTATTCTGAGATCGTTGGTTATCCAAGCGGCTAAGGAGTTGGACTACCAATCGGTAAACCGGGGTTCGAATCCCGTCGGGGTAGGAAATTATTTTTCTCCGTTCATTCTCAGTTTAAATTTTCGCGCCACTCGACTTTCGATTTCCGAAACATCAGAAAATTGTAACCCTCAGCAAAGAAGTTTCGCTTCAATAAATATTAACTACCAAATATAAACAAATTAATCAACACCATTAACATTAACAGAAATCTACATTATCTTCATATCTACATCAGAAATCTACGTTATCTTCATATCTACGTCAGAAATCTAGATTATCTTCATATCTACGTCCGTCACAGATTCACCCTTACAACGGATGGCCATTGTTTTTTATATACCCTGTACAGTTAGATTCTACAGTATTGGTGGCCGATCTTCGAAACTGTTTTTCAAAGCCCATAATTTCGCGCAACAAGCTCGGCACCTCAATTATTATAAATTGCTTGCTATCAATCTTGCGAAGTCAGTGAACTTGGGCTAATTGTGCTAAAAATTTCATGATTAAAACCTGTAATTTAGATAAGCGCTAACATACAGCTTTCATGAAATTTCGGTGTGCAAAAAGTCGTAGTAAAGATTGAGGACTATTATATTACAGTAATTACGATTCGAGGTTGGCTCCACTAAATACCATTAAATACGAAAATTATCTAGAGCAGACTCCTCTCCACTATTTGGCGTTTTTTAACATCGCTATTACAATTACATACGCGAAAGAAAAATTAGTACTCTGTGTTTGGAGGGAAACGTCAGAGCATGGCAAACGCTCGTTTAATTTTAATGTGAGAAAATACCATTCATCTCGCTTGAAAGGGTTCAGCATTTCGTTAAGGGGGATGAAAATATTCCGGGGAAGCCACTTAATGAGATAATGAGGCAGCAATTCACTCAAATAGACTATTTCATTCGCGAAATTCCCGGCCCGCTTTCATAAACCCTCCATTGTCAGTTCTACGCAGCGGAAAGTTTCCTAACGGTATCTATATGTTTAGATTAGCAACATCTCATCCGAAAATTAAATCGCTAAAATACATCAATTACTTTTTCCGGTTGTTCGTAAGAGGACATGTGGAGGATAGTTCTCAAAATAAAATTACTTCTTCGAATATTTATTTGAATCTACTATAAGTATATAATATCAATAGTTTTGTTGGTAGGAAACCAAAAACAAAATAAATGGTAACAACCAAATATTGGGTATGAAGAAAAGTATCCATGTTATTCACACTTTTTCAAACGTTTATTTAATATACTTGCAGTTATCGTATTTAGGTCATATATGCGCCATTTTATTCGCGTATTTGATGCCATTTCGAAGATAATTTCACGATTCCTCGTTTATAAACATCCTTATCCCTATTGGCAATAGACTGGGACAGATACTTTACACAGGTCCCTCTTAAAGCCTGTTTTGCACCCATAAGGGAATTTTGCAAGGACCTGAACAAGTCGTATTCACTTGGTGCTATGTCCGGACTGTAAGAGGGATGCGTAAGGGGGTAGGGCACCCACGGATATTACTAGAATATTACTAGAAAAACAAGTGACAACAGTGTTTGTGGGAAAACATTGTTTGTCCTTATACGAGCATGTTCTGAGCTGTGTGAGGGCTCATTCTAAAGAGGAAGGTCGATCGCAGGTCGCTCTGGTCATGATTTAGTTAGATGATGTTTATATTTAATAATATGAGCGTCCAAAGTAGGGGAAACAAATCGAGACAACCATCCCCAGGTTCCCATGTATTTTTCTAATACAAAACGGTTTTTTTTACGTCAATCAAAATCAACCTTTCTCTTTAGAATGAACCTTCACAGCTCATAACATGCTGCTACAAGGACAAACAATGTTTTCCCGTGATTGCATTCAACTTCCCCATATTTCGTTCATGAAGGCAGAGTCTAGAGCAAGTCCAGAGCCAATTTCAGTTCAGCTAGTTAGACCAGATGACGCCTAGTTGGAATTGTCAACGTGGAATCGTAACAATAAAAATATAAAGGACGAGATATAGGAATAGCCCTGACAATGTCAGCCTGACACCTTATGAGACTTGGTGTCCATGTAAATCTGCAGTACCGACACGTTATGGGACTTGGTGTCCATGGGAATCTGTAATACCGACACCTTATGGGACCTGGTGTCCATGGGGATCTGTAGTACCGACACCTTATGGGACTTGGTGTCCATGGGAATCTGTAGTACCGACTCCTTATGGGACTTGGTGTCCGCAGGAATCTGTAGTACCAACTCCTTATGGGACTTATGGGAGAAGTGTCAGCGGGGATTCGTAACAACAAAAATATAAAGGGCTTGAAGCCACTTGGATCCATGAATAGCAATAAAGATATTCATAAAAAGAAAAAACCTGTAATGATAGCAAAACTTAATTTAACTAGTAGCTTTAGGTTGATACAAATGTATGTTCATCACTGTTGTCAAACTGTTTTTCTGGGTGGAGGTTGGTTACACTGATAAATACCTAGTCAAAGCGTACCCTACCCCCATAAGAACCTCCGAAGTAAGCTCCCGGAACTTTTGGCGCGTCACCAATGACGTAAGCGACCTAGCGTTGTCTTAATGGAAGACACCGTCCTTCCTATTGGCTAATTCCGACCGTTTCTGGTCAATTGCCTCTTTTTAAGTGCAGAAATGCGTTACGCATACCCAGCCCCCTGGGGGCGAGGTTATGTGGGACTGTCCAGAGGAGCCTCCAGCCAACTTACCCACAAAAACCGCACTCCCACCTAAGCTAACGTAAGAGGGGGTCAGGATCTCAACCAAACTCAACTAGCCACCCGCCTAAGCTATGTGGAAGGAGCCTAAAGATGCATTTATACTACACGGACGGATCCGCCACGGACAGAAAGACAAGGCTTAAAGAATAGGGTCTCTGCCGCGCCATCTTCTGACGGAATCTGGTGGCCAGAGTCCCTATTCCTTAAGCATTGTCTTTCTGTCCGTGGCTGATCCGTCCGTGTAGTATAAATGGACCTTAAATCAACCGAGTATACAACAGGACTCACTCCCAGCTATCATACCTCCCGGGGGAGGGGTTAACCTCCCCCACTACCTAATCTAACCGAACCCCGGGCGGAGGGACCCGCGCGGTGTCCCCATCCCTGGGGCCTTCGAATCGTGCTTCCCGAGCCCCAGCTCGATCCACACGCAGCCCCCGGTACCGTCATGCCACGCTCGGGACGGATGATCTAAAGGTCCCCGTCCCGGCCAGGGCAAGAGGATGCCTAGACCGGTAAGGGAGAGTCGACGAAAGCGCTTCCGGACGCCCTGACTCTCCCCACCCCCGCCACCTCAGAGCTGCGACTCTGTAGTGGCCGGCGCCCCGTCTAGACTTAGTCTAGGGGTGCCGGTCCACCCCGGAAGGAGTTAGACTCCTCCCCGTGGCCAGGGTCAGCTCGTTCCCCTGCACCTAACAAGCTTGTCCTCAGTACGTTCAAGCGCGGGAACTCTTGCGCCAAGAAGCCGAAGCTAAGGGCCACCAGTGGCCGGTGCCAGAGGCTGCCTTGGTGACCGAACAACTGTTCAAGAGCTTCCGGAGGTTCGCGCGGGACGTACTACGCTCGAAGGCTAGAACAAGAGAAGTCGCGGATTAGAGGCAAAAGAATACCTCTGCCGCGACGTCATGGATTGACCAGCTAGCGGAGCTCCTTTTAGGAACTCGGCTCCTCGGGCCGGGACGAAGCCCCTCCTGCTTTCACAAGTAAGGAGCTTCCGGAAAGGGTTGGACTCGAGGTGGCAGTGGGATCGACGTTGTCGTCCCTCCATTTATTGGCGGCAACGTTATAGAAGGTAGAGCCATAACATCTGGCGAGGAGGATGGACAGCGGAGCAGCGAACAGGATCGTGCGGGATGAGCACGTTGTACTTGATCGGGTGGAATTATTCCCCGCCGTTGGCGCGTCCTCGCTACTCTGAACGACTGCCAGTCCATCTTCATGAAAGAGAAGTGAGAAGCCGGTATGGTCCGTATGGCCGAGGTACGGCGCAGTCGGGGTAACCCGACTCATATACTTTACATTACATGCCCCTAACAAGCATCCCCAGAGGAGTGGTTAGCTCCATCAAATCTACTCTATAAGACCCCAGGTGGAGGGGCCCGCCTGGTGTTCTCATCTCAGAAGCCTTCAAATTAAGCTTCCCGAACCCCAGTTCGGTTTGCCCACAGCTCCCGGAGCGTCCGTGTGCTGCTCGGAACGACGAGAGATGACCCCCTAAGAGATCCCCTGTCGTCGTCCAGCCAGGGCAAGAAGGCGCCTGGTCAATTGCCTGCCTCGATCGGTCTAATTGCAGGCAGTATATTTCTGAATTTAGTGTTTGACCAGATCGGAGCAGCTCATAACGTAGGATACCCTTTCAGTCTCACCAAAGACACAGTAAAATCTTCCTGGATGTGAATCCAGGCTTGGTGACGATCTGGGGTGCATCGCGTGCCTTTGACCACGATCTTTTACGAACATTATTGTCGTTGGTGGTCCATTTTTCATCCCCAGTCACCATACGCTTCAGAAATGGATCGAAATTCGATCCAGGAAATTCTTTTGCGATAGCTCATTAGGCACCGAAACACCGAGCTTCTTGGTGTATCCAGCCTTACGTAAATGGTCCACAACGCTTTCATGATTTATGCTTAGCTTCTTGGCAATCTTTACGCTGCTCATATGCCGGTCTTCATTCACTTGTTTTAAAATTTCATCGAAGTTTACGGTGACAGGCCTCCCGTCTTTGATATAAAAATTTCCGGAACGGAATCGGCGAAACCAAGATTGAGCATTATTTTCGGATACAGTATCGGGCACGTACATAACATTCACAATTTTGGCCGCCTGTTCCCCATTCTTTATTCCACGTCATACGAGTTTTAGCAAAAGTGAGTCTTGCTTCTTTATAATACTGCATTAATAGCGGTTTTAAAGCTATTTTAACCCTGACAACCAAAACTTTCATTTCTGCCGAGCGTCTGCAAGCGCAGATGTGACTTGTTCTGCTGGCAGCGTGCCCCTGAACCTGCCTTTGTTTAAGAGGGCAGCACGGTCGCACTGATGTGGCGAATGCCGCTTTACAGAGCAGTGAGATTTAACTGTAAAGGAAATGGTACAGTTATGCAATTTTGAGATTGTATCTCTCGCAATCGATGCAGACAATTTTTATTTCGCATAAAGATCCGCAAACTGAGAACAAGCAAACTTTGCATGTGTACAAAATAAAATTCTGCATTCAAAAATCGTACTTCGACTTGTCAGTAAAATGGACGAAATTTACTTCGCTGACATCTGCCACATTAGTGCGACCTACCCTCACCGACGATGCTGCCCTGTAAAACGACATTCACCAATCACATCAGTACGACGCGACGGTGCTGCCCTGAAAAACCGCATTTGCCACATCTGCGCCCACAGACACGCAGCCAGTGTTCGGATATTGCGCACCGATTTGCACGCAACGGCCACCAGATGGCGGCGTCTTCAGCCTGAGTAACAGAAAAAATGAGGTACCTTGAGCACCCCGCAGAATTTTACAAAATTATTAATATATACATATGAAAAGGCAAGGGGTTATGCTACCCTTAAAACGTTAGAAATTAAGTTTCTAGATGAATCACTCGTCCCGCCAATAATACCAGCACACTCCCGGCAATATAATTGCCTCAGGGCTCTTGCCGTTCTGCTACCTTGTTCTAGACACGGGACTATTTTTACCCCATCTGGTGGCCGTCGCGTGCGAATCGGTGCGCAATATCCGAACACTGCACGCAGCCAGAAATTGAGCTAATCCTGCCTTGAGCAGGTCGGAGCGTAGCTTCGACCGTATTCTTCCCAATATCTGTCAGAGGCTGGATGTATTGGGATCTGCTCTTGGCAGGCCTGGTTATCTAGGAATCCATATGAAGCGCTTACTTTTCTTTAGAATTTGTTGACCACGTCTTTGAGATACTGGGAGACGAAATCCGTTTTTCTCTGCTGCGCTGTTACATTATGATTTGATGCAGCACGTAAAATTAACGAAGAATGCCTTCGACTCAACTTTTTTCTTCCACCCTTCAGATGATTTGCGGCGTATAAATCACCTAACTTAAGCAAATTATTTATGACGTGATGGGATTTGTTTATTTTTAAGGCAATTTGTCAGCTAGAAAGTCATGCATCTTTCTAAGCTTTTATTTTAATTTGCTCCTCCACATTTATTAATTTACCTCGTTTCGTGTTAACAGAGAGTAAATGAGAGTGCTCACGCCCGGATTTTGCCCGTGTCACTTTTGCTTGCACATCATGTTTAGCCTGGAACAGCTCCTACATCATCTTTAGCATGGAACAGAACCTACATCATCTTTAGCAGGATAAAAAAACTTTAATTATCTATCACAAGTAAATATATCATCGGAATAATAAATAATAAGCTAATTCTGGTCCTGGTCACATATGTAGTAAGTAGTAAAGTGGGTTCTGTATCTTGCTAATGACGATGTAGGTTCTGTTCCATGCTAAAGATGATGTAGGAGCTGTTCCAGGCTAAACATGATGTGCAAACAAAAGTGGCACGGGCAAAACCCGGGCATGAGCACTCTCATTTACTCTCTGGTGTTAAGAAAAATCTACATAACATAAAAATATATCCTATTGTATAAAAATAGAAGTAAATCAAGTAAGTAAGTATATTTTTATATGATACACAGTACTCACACTGTTAAAGATAAAGGAATACATTAACTGGAATCCAAATACCAATTAAGAAATTTATTGTAACCGATCAAGTAATTACGCTCGGTCGGTAGCAAAGAAAACTCTGTCGGTAACGGTCATAAACAGGAAAATTTTTAGTGGAACTATGGAAACGTCGACAGTGTATTGAGAAAAAACAAGGATGACTTTTCTTCGTGCCCGATATATCTTATAGATTTTTCCTTAATTTTATCGCTCCGAATGTGTATTAATATAAGATAATTCAATATTAATTATCAGTTATGACATTTGATCTTATATTTCTCGTGCAATATTAGGAGTGCAAGTATAAAAGTAATTCAGAAATATATATTATGCATGATTCATTTTCTTAATTGATATCAATGGCTGAACCACTAGACGTGACACCGCCATTGGTCGATATCGTTCGCGATAATGCGTGATTGGTACCCGCGCTAACCAGGCACAGCACTAGACGATATTAAAAATCAATATCTCCTGTTTGGTGAATCCGTACCCGGCTGTACCACACCGTTCGCGTTCTGATCGCCGGCTACGTCGAACGGTGCAGACGGCACCAGCACGCCCAAAACCCTTACCGAACCTTGGAAAACCCATTCGGTTGAATTGTTCCTGTTTACCGTTAAAGTGTTAGCACCAGAGTTGGGCATTAATCGATTAAAATTTTAACCAAGATTGATTGATAAATTAACATGTCGATGAAGTTAATCATCAATTGTTGATTAAAAAAGAGAAATATAAATAAAGTTAATCACCAGAGTGTACTTCCGGTCGATGAGATTTGGACTCGCGTTAGACGAGAAGCTACGAAACATTCTTCAAATCCTAGGAATGTTTTGGTATTTGTAAAAGCATAGCGGACAGATAAAACATGTTTATACAAAAACCAATTCACGTTTAAACAACTGGCTCTATGCAAAGTTGATAAAGATGAAATGTGACCTGCTTTATACTTGCATGCAAAATTTGTGATTGGTAAACTATTTAGATTAAGAAATTCTTTAAACCTCTTTTAATTACATTCCATATTCATTGTGTAATTGCGTTATTACCGATAGACCTTTCAACAAAACATGAAACTCTCGCACTACTATCAGCGTTCAAAGAACTGTGTGAATTTCCACAATATTGATCGGCTATTTGTACATTATGCAACTGTAATAATATTAATAACATTAAATAATTCACGATGGAAGTACAATTTATGGAATTATGCAGTAATACGAATACGCGCAATTGAAACCGGCGTCCGTGATCGAGTTATGGAGCGTGTATTAATTAACGCAAGGACAGAGTCAGATGCTATTGCGGCATAATTCGCAGACGTTCGAATCAGTGATCCAATAATAATACATGAAATTCCAGTTCCGAACATATCGACACGCAAATTATATTATTCTTCCTTTCCACGGGCAACTTTGCATGCACGCCGCGGTGCGCAGGCCAATATTTAAAATCAATTCATTTCCATTTCGATGTATTAAATATGCAACAGGATTCACTGCGTTTTAATAATGCACTGCGTCCTGGATTACTCGTAACACTGGATACCGTGACGCCCAATCAATCCGTAATTTCACATTAACAACATGTCGCCTGTAATTGCACGTTACGCCACTGCTCTCGGAAATCCTGTGTTGCTGCACTCAGCTGCGTACATTTTAGCGATCGTTGCAACACCGACTCTGCGCCACTAGCATATTTTTCAATCCTAATCTCTCCTTTCGAGTCCGACTAGCATTTTTTCAATCCTAACCTTTTGTTTCGAGGCCGATTACCATATTTTGCAATCCTAACCCCTCGTTTCGAGTCCGACTTAAATATATTTCAATCCTAACCCTTTTGTTTCAATCTTCACCCTATCCTATCCCAACAAATTTCTATCCTAACCCTCACGTTTGAATCCTAACCCTTTAGTTTCAATCCTAACTAGCACGTTTCAATCCTAACTCTTTAGTTTCAATCCTATCCCTTTAGTTTCAATCATATCCCCTCTTTCGCCTAACCTCTTGTTTCGAGGCCGACTTGCATATCCTGCAATACTAACCTCTAATTTTGAGTCCGAATAGCATATTTTGAGATCCTAACCTACAGTTTCAAAGCCCAGTTACAAGTTTGTTCATTCCTAACTTCCCGTTTCGCGTCCGACTAGCATTTTTTTCCATCCTAACCACTTCTTTCGAGCCAGACTAGCATGCTTTCAATCCTAACCTCTAGTTTTCTGTTCCGGGATCCTTATTTTTCAATTCTGACCTGTTATTTCTGTTCCAAAGGCATATTTTTAAATACTAACCTATAATTTCGACGCTCAGTTACAAGATTTTTCAATCCTAACCTCTTGTTTCGAGGTCGACTAGCATATTCTGCAATCCTAACCCCTCGTTTCGAGTCCGACTTAAATATATTTCAATCCTAACCCTTTTGTTTCAATCTTAACCCTATCCTATCCCAACAAATTTCTATCCTAACCCTCACGTTTGAATCCTAACCCTTTAGTTTCAATCCTAACTCTTTAGTTTCAATCCTATCCCTTTAGTTTCAATCATAGCCCTTTAGTTTCAACCCCAACCAACGGTTTCCGAGTAAAATTAGGAAAAATTTCTGACGAAATTAAAATAATGAAATTTGTCCTCGAAAAATGGTGTTCTCGGGGATCATCGAAAATTTGCATCAAAGATTGTTATGGTGCTACTCATATATGTAGATCGGGACAGTCCGCGAATTTTATGTCAGGTGACTTTTATTCGTAAAACTAACGGTTTCCGAGAAAATTGAGAAAATGATGAATTGAGAGAGAGAGAGAGAGAGAGAGAGAGAGATAGGGGAGAGATATTTACCTAAAAAGTATATTCAATGAAAGTTTATCACTTGTAATAATTATATTTCGATAGGAAGGCTTAAAAGAGGAAAGAAGGGCTCAGAAGTCTTTATAAGAATAAAAAGTAAGGAATGTAACAATATAAATTCGCATAGTTCAGCGAGAAAGCACAGCTTCACGTAAACAGGGTAGCCCCGAGTTCGAATCCTGGCAACTGCATACAAATTTCAGAATGTTACTAAGCTCCTTTCGAATCAAATATTGACTATTCCCTCAACCAGTGCATAGAAAATATTATTATTTTGTACTTTCTAATTTTTCTTATAACTTTTTCTTAAATTTGATTATTCAATAGAATGTTATTTATGTATTGGTTTCACATTGATAAAATATTTACTTTATATTTCTTAAATATCTAATTTATATTCTCTCAATATTTAACTTATATTTTCTAAACATTTAATTAACATTTCTTGTATACGCGTACAATATTCAGACCGAATATTTTTCTCGTATGAAAAAATTTGGCTTAAAAACTATTTTTCCAATATTTCAAAAACATATTTACCCTATATTTTTATGCTACTAGGGATTTAAGTATTGGAGGGGAGGTGTTACACCAATGTCATGTGCATAAAATGAGAAAGATGATATGGAATGGAATGGATTGGAAGTTAGGTAGAAATGATGGCAAAAGCCAAGAACATGAGTGGTGATATCGCGAGAGGAAGGGGAGGAGCAAATGCGGAAAGCAGCCCCCCCCCCCCACCATCTGATCTCGGACAATAGAGAAATCAAGTAGTGGGGCGATCTATAGATCGTCACGGGTGTGGTTAGGTTTCTTAACTTTTCCCCCACATCCTTAAAAAACAAAACAAAGGTTAAATGATGGCAAAAGCCAAGAACATGAGTAGTGACATCGCGAGAGGAAGGGGAGGAGCAAATGCGGAAAGCGGGCCCACCCAACCATCTGATCTCGGACAATAGAGAAAGCAAGTAGTGGGGCGATCTATAGAACGTCACGGGTGTGGTTAGGTTTCTTGACTTTTCCCCCACATCCTTAGAAAAAAAGGTTAAATGATGGCAAAAGCCAAGAACATGGGTAGTGACATCGCGAGAGGAAGGGGAGGAGCAAATGCGAAAAGCAGGACCCCCCCACCCCACCATCTGATCTCGGATAATAGAGAAAGCAAGTAGTGGGGCAATCTATAGAGGGTGTGGTTAGGTTTCTTAACTTTTCCCCCACATCCTTAAAAAACAAAAAAAAGGTTAAATGATGGCAAAAGCCAAGAACATGAGTAGTGACATCGCGAGAGGAAGGGGAGGAGCAAATGCGGAAAGCGGCCCCCCCCACCATCTGATCTCGGACAATAAAGAAAGCAAGTAGTGGGGCGATCTATAGAACGTCACGGGTGTGGTTAGGTTTCTTGACTTTTCCCCCACATCCTTAAAAAACAAAAAAAAAGGTTGAATGATGGCAAAAGCCAAGAACATGAGTAGTGACATCGCGAGAGGAAGGGGAGGAGCAAATGCGGAAAGCGGGCCCCCCCCCATCTATGCCGCGAAAGTGGAAAAGGAAGGGACAGGGGCGTCAAAATCATCTGACATCCCTGGGCCTGGGAGTTTTCTATCTCCCAGGTCGGTAAAAACAAAAAAAGTAGAAATGATGGCAAAGGGTTAAAGAATCTTGCTGATTTGAATACGTAATCGTAGAATAAAGAGACCGGTCGCTCGTTTGACCGGTGCGGCAGTAGGTAAGCTTACTGTTAGTACTCGAGTTTCGTTGAATCGATGTCTGTCGAGGATAAAAATGAAATGATTTTTCTGTTTTATTTCAGGCGCCTATGTCTCTGCCGCATCCTACGACGCTGACGTCGATACACGCGTCGCTGCCTCATTTCTTACCCTCGCCGGCACTGGCATCGCCGGTGGGTTCGCCCTCGTCACAGCCGAACATAGCCGTCAGCAATGCACCGTGTTCTACCCTCTTTGTGGCGAACCTCGGCCAGTTCGTATCTGAGCACGAACTCAAGGACATCTTCAGCAGGTTAGAGAACATCTCACAGGCGAAACGTTCGCGTTAAGAAGATCGTACGCCAGCCGGTGCGCCCTTATTCAAACGCACGCTCCTCGCTTACTATTATTACCCGGAGGGGTCCGATTTTAATCTATAAATGCGGATCGTTACTGCGGTTACGCTACAGTCCCAGTATAACGCGACCAAAACACTGATGGACGATCGGGCTGCTTCTCTACGGTTGTACATATCGACGCAGCTCCCTTCTGATTCTTACGAAATTCAATCAAGAAGATTATTGAGATTATTCAGATATTAATTCCGAATGATCTTTAATCTGTAAGACATTTTTTATCTAGCTTCTACTGACTAGGACCACTTTGCGTATTGTGATTTTCTTCGAAACCAATAACTCGGTCAGCTCCTGGTAATTCAATCGGTTTTCAATTAACGTTTCGTTCTATGCAATTTTAATTACGAGACCAAGACATTCTGAACTTTCTGTTTATACGATCTTGTGAATTTTGACAAGTAAATGCCGAAAATCCAAGTGGAAATGTTTGGGAGTTCAGGTTTGGAAGTTATGAGTGTTTAAAATTCAGCGATTTCCACCGTTTCTCACAGGTATGGGTGCCACCATGTATGGGTTGGCAACTATGTTCGCGACCTTCACATTTTCTCAATCAAAATCATTTATATATATATTTTTTAACCACGAGTATTTTATATCAAATTAATCGCAAAATACTAAATGAGGTTACTAAATGAGGTGATAATGATATAATAAAAGAATTATGAAACAAAAGATCGCGAAGTTAGTTGCCAACCTAATACAAAGCGGAATCACTAGGTGGCAGCACAAGCACGCAGTGATGTCGATAAAGTAGAGCGGCTAACATTGAGATGTTCACTTTGTTCTGGGACAAGCTGTCATCGAACAGTAATTCAAATATGCAGGATCTCAAAAAGAAGGTATAGTTCAAGTTGGTCGTGGTTAGGATGCCTGATTGTGGTTAGAAATCTACGTTATCGACATGAGTGCGTTCTCGTGATGCCACCTAGCGGTTCCGCCCTCACCTGTTAAAACTGATGAGAATCGCTGAACTTTAAACACTTCTAACTCTTTACCCAGTAAGTTCCTAACAATAAAAGGCTATAGCCGGGTTTGGTGGTGAAATCTGCCCCCGGCGGGATTTTAATCGCGCTTGAACCATTCGATAGCCTACCCAAAAAGACCCATCTCTGCCAAGTTTCAGCCCCATATCTCATCTGTAAGGGTAGTTATTGAGAAAAATCGAAAAATCAGTTTTCGACCCATTTTCCCTATTTAATGACATTTAAAAATTCTGAAAAAAATCTGACACATTTCGGATACCAAGCCACATATTAGGTATCATTTTCAGATTTTTCTGTTGCAAACTCTGGTTGTAAAAAATGAAAAACACGAAAAAAATCGAAAAAATGCAGATTTTATATAGAAATCTAAAAGGTGCTACCTCAGATTTAATTTAGCAATTAGATATTACCGTAAGTATTATGCTCAATTTTTTTCAAATTCCTGAGAGTGGTGGGCCGTTGTCAAAAAAAATAAAAACCACTTTTTTCGGCGTTTTTCCTAAGTTACACCTATCTTTTCTGAATCTTAAAAATATATTATGTAATATTAAACGTTCCTACGTTCAGAGAAACATTTTCCAGACTTTAAAACTTGCGTAATACAAAAACAAAAATAATATTATGTACGATGTATCTGAATATTTCAATAATGATTTCAACGATCCCGGTTGGTGCAGCGGCTATGGTCTCCGACTGCGGAACCGCTGAAGAATTTTTGGACCAGGTACGAATCCCGGTCAGGTCAATTTTTTTTTTTCGTTAAACAGATATTTTTTCGCTTACTAACCATATGATTGTTGATAAACCTTTGTAAAAACATTTTTTAACCATATTTAGACTATTTTAAAATAATTTTTCAGAAAAATATTTTTGGAGTACTTTCGGCCTCTAGTCATTTACGAACTGTATTACTGCTTTATTGGATATAGTAACTTCGCTGCTTTTTATTAGAATTATGCGGTGGAATTATGTATGGTGTTTTCAGTCTTCATCGCTATCTTCATCAATTACCGGTATTATTTGATCAGTATGAAAAATATTAGTGAGTATCTTTGCAGGCCGAACTATCTCTGCATTGAATCGAGCATTAGATAAATAATAAATAATAGCAGCAACTTGTGAGCAACATCCAATAGTACGAAGGACAGCTGACCGCGACTTGTCAAAGAATAATAAAAAGCAGCGAAGTTACTATATCCATCATCAGGATTTTTTCCAGACAACAATAAAGCAGTAATACAGTTCGTAAATGACTAGAGGCCGAAAGTACTCCAAAAATATTTTTCTGAAAAATTATTTTAAAATAGTCTAAATATGGTTAAAAAATGTTTTTACAAAGGTTTATCAACAATCATATGGTTAGTAAGCGAAAAAATATCTGTTTAACGAAAAAAAAAAATTGACCTGACCGGGATTCGTACCTGGTCCAAAAATTCTTCAGCGGTTCCGCAGTCGGAGACCATAGCCGCTGCACCAACCGGGATCGTTGAAATCATTATTGAAATATTCAGATACATCGTACATAATATTATTTTTGTTTTTGTATTACGCAAGTTTTAAAGTCTGGAAAATGTTTCTCTGAACGTAGGAACGTTTAATATTACATAATATATTTTTAAGATTCAGAAAAGATAGGTGTAACTTAGGAAAAACGCCGAAAAAAGTGGTTTTTATTTTTTTTGACAACGGCCCACCACTCTCAGGAATTTGAAAAAAATTGAGCATAATACTTACGGTAATATCTAATTGCTAAATTAAATCTGAGGTAGCACCTTTTAGATTTCTATATAAAATCTGCATTTTTTCGATTTTTTTCGTGTTTTTCATTTTTTACAACCAGAGTTTGCAACAGAAAAATCTGAAAATGATACCTAATATGTGGCTTGGTATCCGAAATGTGTCAGATTTTTTTCAGAATTTTTAAATGTCATTAAATAGGGAAAATGGGTCGAAAACTGATTTTTCGATTTTTCTCAATAACTACCCTTACAGATGAGATATGGGGCTGAAACTTGGCAGAGATGGGTCTTTTTGGGTAGGCTATCGAATGGTTCAAGCGCGATTAAAATCCCGCCGGGGGCAGATTTCACCACCAAACCCGGCTATAGCCTTTGGATTTTTTAATTTTCTCGTGAACAATCTGCAGGATTCTATAAATGGAAGTTAAAAATGTGTGGATCCCGTAAGTGAACTTCAACCTTTCTTTCTAACCACAACTTTAAAAAAAGGTATTGCTTATTACATTTGCGTGAATCACCCTGTATACATCAGACTTCATACATCAGATTATAGCCTCCTCGAAACTATTCGTTTCGTATGCGAAGCATTTTTTGTACGTAACGGGTGATTCGCCAGTAATTCGCATGTATAGATTAAAATTCGACACCCTGTATGTCTCATCTGTCGCGGTTATTGGTCGACGTGTATTTGCTCGTCTCGAATCGTTGACGAGAACGCGTTTCTAGTTCCTTTTCAGGGGATGATGTTTTGTGGACGGGTTTTCTCAAAAGGTTAGCTCCAAGACTGTCTCGTGAACACCCTAAATGCATAATCAATCTATTTTGAGTATTTCAAGTCTTAATGCTATAAGTCCTTAATACTACCTTACTCTAACTTAATTTTAACTATCATTTATAATTAACACTAAAATTAACAAATTATAGAGACACAGAGGGAAAAACGTGAGAAACGTACGTACAATTTCTTCCCTCCCCCCTCATTCATCCCCTACCTCTTACCCTATTCCTGAACCCCTTCTGCCGGTTGCTTAACACCTGCTTCCCGTTCTTTCATTAAGACTTTCGCTCTCCATCTTTACACCCTTCTCATCCGTTCCTCTCTTCCTCCCTCATCATCCAATACTACCCCCATTCTCTCTGTCCATCCACTTCCTTCCTTCCTCCTCATGCACACCTTCCACACATGTTCCCATGTTTCCTTCTCCCATCCACACACTACACTTTCTCCATTCTTTATCCATCCAATATCTTCCCTCCCTCATCTCATTTCCCAATCTAAATCGTGCCATCATGTGCCACCTACTCTCTCCCCACCCTTTCGTTACATAACCCCAGTCTCTCCCCCTTTACCATCTAATACCAAATATTGTATTTCGACCTGGTGATTTTATCCCACCTCTCCTCACTCGCTTTCTCCCCCTTTTCCTCCATCATTTTTCTCGTCTCTTCTGTTGTCCATCCCCAACCCCATTAAAAATTCAAACCTCTCTGTCTCCCATCCGATCCTTTTTCCACCTTTACCTTCTTTTCTTTTCATCTCTTCAAGGCATAGTCTCGTTAGCTCTCCCCTACTCCTCTACCTTCTACCAACTTTTTCTAATACGCCCTTAACCCCGCCCTCACCCTCAACAATTCTCTTTCTAACTCCTCCCTCACCAAATACCAAGGTGTACAGCTGTCTACCCCCATCTCCCATTTAGGTATCTTCCTTGCATTCTTGCCAACCCTTCTCTTTCTTTCCATCCCCAAATTTCTATTGCATAACTGACCATCGCCCAAATCGGATTATCAAATAGCCATATCCTCCTACCCCAATCGTTTCCAAATTTTCTTTCCTCAATTCTCTAGACTTGTCCCATTATCGCCGCTCCTTTCCTTAACCTATATTCCACCTGTGCCTTTTGAGTACCGTCCCTCCTAATCAAATATCCACCACTATTTCACCTTTTTCCATCTCCCACCACCATTCCTGCATCGCATTAACTTTGATTCTTTTAAATTTAACTGCAGTTTTCTCGCATCAAGATATCGTTCCAATCCCCCTATCATTCCCATCATGCCCTCCACCTCTTCTGCAAATACCGCAATGTCGTCCACGTAAGCTAACGAGTAAATCTTTCTTTCCCCGATTTTTACCTCTCCCCATCCTCCCTTCTCCATTACCTTGTCTATATTCGTTAACAAGGTGAACATCAATGGACTTAAGGGCACCGTCTGGTCTGGTAGGTTGGTGGTGTGTGAGCGCACAAACCACTAACCACGTATATATGTACACGAAAATTGTAAGGATCCGGGAGTAAACGTCTGAATTCGCTATAAAGCAAAAACTGGGTTTTTTATTAGTCAAAATTGGTAGATGAAAGTTCAATCTAGGGTGGTATTTGGCTCAAGTCTTATTTTTACGTTTATAAACAAAATTTTTGCAATATTCGGCAGCATGCTCGTCAGAGAGGCTACATTTTCATAAATATTAAGAAATTTAGAGCTCGTATGGAAAAAGTGGGCAAATACCACCCTGGCGGGGGCATATACGTTGCTAGTGCAATCGTTGTTCTGTTGTTTACTTGCGTATTAAAGAATCTGTGCGTTTACTTCTACTGAAAACAGCTGAATAGCAAGGTTTTGTGTCAAAATACAGTTCCGACATTTTCCGCTACGAGCGTTGATGTCTCCTTCCGATCATTGTCGTCGTCAGCAAGACCTGTATCGGTAAAACAGAGGAACCAGAAAATATCTTGCCGGTAAGTTAGGCGTCGTAAGTAACCGTGACGTCACAATTCGGCTGCCGATGCAAAAGCGTCGGCGTGCTCGAGTGCGACTCTGTGGCGCTTACACCCCGTTCAGGCGGCGTGTACGTGTGCCTACGAGCATCGGAAGGGTCCGGGAGTACGCTTCTGAAAACCTTATAACGCAACGATTTGACTTTTTAGTAGTCAAAATCGGTAGATGAAAGATCAATCTAGGGTGCTATTTGCCTCAAAATGCAATATTTGGCAGTATGTTCATCAGAGGGGGTATACACGCTGGCGGCTGCTTGCAGCGTCGGTGTGCTCGAGTGAGACTGTGTGGCGCATACACACCGTTCGGCCGGTGCGTTCGTGTGCCTACGAGCATCGCAAGGGTCCGGGAGTAAACGTCTGAATTCGCTATAAAGCAAAAACTGGGTTTCTTATTAGTCAAAATCGATAGATGAAAGTTCAATCTAGGGTGCTATTTGGATAAAAGTCCGACTTTTACGTTCACGAGTAATGTTTTTGCAATATTCGCCAGTGCGCCCGTCAGAGATGCTATGGACGCTGGCGGCTGCTTGCAGCGTCGGTGTGCTCGAGTGAGACTGTGTGGCGCTACGCACCGTTCGGCCGGCGCGTACGTTTTCCTACGATATAATATAAAATCATACGCGTGGAAAACCACGCGCGACAGAAGTGAAACTTCTTGCAGTCTAGTAATGAATTATCAAAATTTTTGACGCAAAGAAGGACACTGTATGGTAAATGCTTTGAATTATGTCTCTTTCTTGCCCATACGCTGTCCTCGTTTGTGTCAAAAATTTTGATCGTTCATTATTACAGTGCAATAATCAGTCGACGTTGCCATGAACTTCAAAGATTAAAGATAGTAAAAATTGTATTTTTTCACGATTCCCGCCCTGTAATTGCAATAAATCTAAGAATTCTTACATCTTCCAATGCTAATACATACATACTAACACATGCACGTGAGCAAGACAGGGTTACTCACAGATCTCTATCAAATATAAAATAACGAAAGATGTAGTATATTTTTCTCATAGAATTGCTCGTTGCCTATGATTGTATACGGGACGCGCACAAAAATTGCCGCTCACTTTTTAAAAACAAATTAGATTTTGAAAACTGGGCCAAACGTCAAAACTTCATCTTGAAAAAATTTTGCAACAAATGTTGAAAAAATTTCCAATCATTCAATCAATTGCAAGTTTTACAAAATTTATAAGTAATTGTGCGTAAACTGTTATTTTATGCAAGCGTTACCTAAACCATAAAAAAGTCTACAATTTTTAATAAAGTAACATACACTCCAGAACATTCATATTTCAGACATCATGGGACGGTTGAGTCAACGTCCACTAATTAATGCACTGTAATAATGAACGATCAAAATTTTTAACTCAAACGAGGACAGCGTATGGGCAAGAAAGAGACACAGTTCAAAGCATTTGTCATAAACTGTCCTTCTTTGCGTCGAAAATTTTGATTATTCATTACTAGACTGCAAGAAAATTCACTTCTGTCGCTCGTGGTTTTCTACTCGTATGATTTTATATTACATATATCATAGGCAAACGTACACGCTGCCCGAACGGAGTGTAAGCCCCGTAGAGTCTCACTCGAGCACACCGACGTTTTAGAATCGGCAGCCGAGTTGAGACGTCACACCAGCGTGCATAGCCTTTCTTACGGGCGTACTTCCGAATATTGCAAAAACAGTACTCGTGAACGTAAAAGTCGGACTTTTATCCAAATAGCACCCTAGATTGATCTTTCATCTACCGATTTTGACTACTAAAAAGTAAAATCGTTGCGTTATAAGGTTTTCAGAAGCGTACTCCCGGACCCTTCCGATGCTTGTAGGCACACGTACACGCTGCCTGAACGGGGTGTAAGCGTCACAGAGTCGCATTCGAGCTCACCGACGCTTTTACATCGGCAGCTGAATTGTGACGTCACGGTTGCTTACAACTTCCCGGCTACATATTCTCTGCTTAGTGACTGCTGTCATCGTCGAAAGCGTATCGCACTGGCGCTGCTGTGCGCTCCTCGACATTCAACTTTAGAAAGTGTACCCAACGCCCCCTAATTCAGCTTCATCTACCGGCCGCTCATCCGATTTAGCGTGACGATCAACTCGTCAAGGTCACGCGACCAGACGGTGCCCTTAATGGGCACCCCTGCCTCACTCCCCCGGCTGTCCAGAAATTTTCCCCTCCCTCCTTACCCACCCTTACTTTACACTTTGTCTCACTCAGAATATCCTCACACCTAACAATCAACCCTTCCCTTATCCCCCTCTTCCTCATCGTCACTACCAACACTTCTCTATCCACGGGATCAATCGTCGCCTTCAGGTACACAAAGAACATTGCCATCTTCCTTTTCCTTGTCCCCACCTGCCTGTTTATCAGATAATTTAAAAATTTACTTATTTTAATTATTCTTGGATATTCTTGAATATTCTTGTATATTCTAGACAATATCTTTGAATATTCTTGTATATTCTTGAGATTATTCTTGAATATTCTTGAATATTCTTGAATATTCTTGAATATTCTTGAATATTCTTGAATATTCTTGAATATTCTTGAATATTCTTGAATATTCTTGAATATTCTTGTATATTCTAGACAATACCTTCGAATATTCAAGAATATTCTTAAATATTCAAGAATATTCTTGAATATTCTTGTATATTCTAGACAATATCTTCGAATATTCAAGAATATTCTTAAATATTCTTGAATATTTTTGAATATTCTTGAATATTCTTAAATATTATTGAATATTCTTGAATATTCTTGAATATTCTTGAATATTCTTGAATATTCTTGAATATTCTTGAATATTCTTGAATATTCTTGAATATTCTTGTATATTCCAGACAATATCTTTGAATATTCTTGTATATTCTTGAGATTATTCTTGAATATTCTTGAATATTCTTGTATATTCTAGACAATATCTTCGAATATTCAAGAATATTCTTAAATATTCTTGAATATTTTTGAATATTCTTGAATATTCTTAAATATTCTTGAATATTTAAGAATATTCTTGAATATTCTTGAATATTCTTGTATATTCTAGACAATATTTTTGAATATTCTTGAATATTCTTGAATATTCTTAAATATTCTTGAATATTCTTGAATATTCTTGAATATTCTTGAATATTCTTGAATATTCTTGAATATTCTTGTATATTCTAGACAATATTTTTGAATATTCTTGAGATTATTCTTGAATATTCTTGAATATTCTTGGATATTCTTGAATATTCTTGAATATTCTTGAATATTCTTGAATATTTTTGAATATTATTGTATATTCTTGTATATTCTATACAATATCTTCGAATATTCAAGAATATTCTTAAATATTCTTGAATATTTTTGAATATTCTTAAATATTATTGAATATTTTTGAATATTCTTAAATATTTTTGAATATTCTTGAATATTCTTAAGAATAAATTTAATACGTTGTTAATACATCCTAACCCCTTTCTAAATCCCTTGTGGCTATTCTTATTATCTAATAAAAACCTCGTTTGTTTATTTGATAAAACATAAAACTATATAATTATACCAGGGCCAATGAGGGGTCGTGTGCCATAGATAGAGAACAGTTATTACATAATAATTAAATTATTCTGAAATTCCAAAGACTTACAATATTTCATCATATGCCCATGTCGACCTGGAGCCTACCTTCGCCGCCATTAAAACAGTCTGCCTTTTGAGAAAAAGAACTCCGTCCATAAAACAATCGACCTTCTAAAAATTTCAACAGAATAGTCCAATTAATATACTGAACAGAATAGCCAATTTCACGATCGTGTCAATTTTATCGGTCATGTTATGCAGAGTGATTCAGCCAAGTGGGCCACCTAAATTATATAGTAGATAATTTGTTACATATACAAAAGAATAGTTGAAACACAAATTATATAGTTTCAAGAGTAGCATACAACGTAATAACTAGTTTTTTTCTGTTTCGCTATTTCGTTGAGATATAATAATATATACAGGGTGTCCCAAAATAAGTGTAACTCCCGGAAATGGAAGGTTCCTTTGGTCATTTGAAGCCGCGGACACTATTTTTGTAAATGAAAATGTCAATTCCAATGACCCAAGGAATCTCCCATTTCCGGGAGTTACACTTATTTTGGGACACCCTGTATAGTAAATAATTTGGTACATATACAAAGGTATGGTTGAAGCGCAAGTTTTACGGTTTCAAGAGTAGCATACAACGTAATAACTAGTTTTTTCTGTTTCGCTATTTCGTTGAGATATAATAATATATACAAGGTGTCCTAAAATAATTGTAACTCCCGGAAATGGGAGGTTCCTTGGGTCATTTGAAGCCGCGGACACTATTTTTGTAAATGAAAATGTCGCTTTCAATGACCCAAGGAATCTCCCATTTCCGAGAGTTACACTTATTTTGGAACACCCTGTATAGTAAATAATTTGGTACATATACAAAGGTATGGTTGAAGCGCAAGTTTTACGGTTTCAAGAGTAGCATACAACGTAATAACTAGTTTTTTCTGTTTCGCTATTTCGTCGAGATATAATAATATATACAGGATGTCCTAAAATAATTGTATCTCCCGGAAATGGGAGGTTCCTTGGGTCATTTGAAGCCGCAGATACTATTTTTGTAAAGGAAAATGTCGCTTCAAATGACCCAAGGAACCTCCCATTTCCGGGAGTTACACTTATTTTGGAACACCCTATATAGTAAATAATTTGGTACATATACAAAGGTATGGTTGAAGCGCAAGTTTTACGGTTTCAAGAGTAACATACAACGTAATAACTAGTTCTTTCTGTTTCGCTATTTCGTTGAGATATAATAATATATACAGGGTGTCCCAAAATAAGTGTAACTCCCAGAAATGGGAGGTTCTTTGGGTCATTTGAAGCCGCGGACACTATTTTTGTAAATGAAAATGTCGCTTTCAATGACCCAAGGAACCTCCATTTCCGAGAGTTACACTTATTTTGGGAGACCCTGTATAATGATTACACATTTCCTTTTAAAGACGTGCGGGAAAAACACATTTGTGTACACGCCCCACTAGAGGGGGTAGTGTAGGATTTGGGGGAAACAGATCTTCGATTTTCCTAATACCCAATAAAAAACCCCACGTCTAGGAATTTTAGCCCTTCCTCTCTGTCCTTTATGTGCCCGAAAGAGCACCAGTTAGGGCCCCGATTTTGCACATCCAAACTGTACTGTAATCCAGACTAGTTCCATTCCTGTACTTGGGAGATACAAAGATTACCTGGAGTTCCTTGGTTGCAAAGGTAAATTCTCATTTTGTCGTTGAAGAGTGAATTAGTTACATTAATTCATATAAAATTAACGAATTCATTTATAATTGAAAATATGAGGTAAAATATTAAATTTATATTCTCTATACATTATTATTAATGAAAGTAATGAACACTTATAATTTTGGTGCAAACATTGCTGCAGCATTAATCAAAATATTGTTATTAAACTATTATAAATAGTAACATTATTAAAAATATATTCGCACCTAATTAATAGACTGGAGATCTATATGCAAAATAAAAATTGTCTGCGTCGATTGCAAAAAAAAGTAGAATCGAAATCTTCCCTTGATAATTTTAACATATGAGAAATAACATACGTTTTCAATATTTTAAATTTTCTAACAATTTTGGCTTTCATCTACTCAATTTTTCTGTAAATGCATAAAGATGCAGCCTGTTAAGGTATTATATTAATTTCATATAGAAAAGGTGAAAATCATGTAGAATGGAATTAAGAAATGGTTCAGAACTTTCCGAATTAAAATAGCTCCGAGTCCAAAGGGTTAACACTTATCATGTACGATGAGGAAACTCAAGGTGACCTTCGCATCTCGATGAAAATCAAACTAGAGAGAAGACAAATTATTAAATAGTATCCTACTGTTGAAGAACTTTCAGTTCTACCATTTTTTCATGTAACAAGTAGTTGAAAAGTAATTTAGGTGGCACACTCAACTGAATCACCATGTATAGTCGCAAACGACTCGTAATAGTCGTCTTCAAAAATCTAAGAGAGCCAATCAAATATACATACAGTATATACAATAGTATATATACAATATATAATAGTATACATACAGGGTGTCCCAGCTGACTTAATTACCCCGAATAACCATTAAACGGTACATTTTATGGAAATTGGCAAACATAGAATTTAAATAGCCATCTTGATTTTTCTATGGAATGATCTACTACCGTTTGTATCTTAAAAATGTATTGGCCTTCATACAGCCTAAATTTAAAGAGAAAGTGCACGAGATATCACAGTCGAACGTGCTTGAACGAGCTGCAGGTCGCTCAATTTTAAACACTCATAACTTCTGAGCCACTGATCCTCCAGGATCGAAACTTGGATTTCTCGCATGTTCACGTCCATATCTACTGGATAGCATAGAAGAAAGTTAAAAATTTATAGGAGAAAGGCAAAAATTTTTAGTTATGCAAGAAAAAACGAAAGATAAAAATGTTCGTCTTATAGAGGCTCGAGTTATCGAGGTTTGACTGTATCGAAACAATTTTCCATATACCATACTTGCCAACTAGTTTCCACGTTACAGGTACAAAATTATTTCGATATTATCTTGTTAACCCCTTGTCGTATCATTTTGTTTACAGTTACAGTGATTAAAACGTCTTTATCCAAAAATGTCGTAGAAGAGTATAATTTATTATTAATAAAAGAGAATAACAAATTTTATTTAATTTAAAAAGAAAGGCGTAACATTCATATCTGTTAGACTTCGTTTAAAGTAACACTTCAATTAACTATTAGATTTAGGACATATCAAGATCAATACATTTGTACTGGGAATTTCTTACTCCATTGATTTACGGTATAAAAAGTACAAAAGTCATTCTATTCAAAAAGATGAGAGTGACCTCAAAATCTTCTAAACGTCTCCGCCCTCGGAAAGAAGCAAGTACCTTACGAGATGGACCCTCTAAAGCCATTTAAGTTCCATGTTTTACAGTTTTCATGAAACGCATCGTTCAATAGTTACTCGAGGTGATCAAGTTAGCTGGGACACCCTGTATAGAATACAGAACAAGGTTCATCGAACTGCGAGAAGATCGGGAGTCGAAAATGCAGGGCCGGCCTTCTCTGTAAAGGGGCCTGGGTACGAGAGACCATTTGGGGTCCTAAATTTTTTGTAAAGTAAAAAAAGTTACAAACACGTGCACATATTACCGATGCAAATTTTTTATTCAATGCGTGATGTTGGAGCACCCTGAACCGCGGGCCCCGGTGCACAGCATCCGCCACACCCCCCAGATAGCCGGCCCTGCGAGACTAGATGACTCGTTCACCGGAACGATCTTCCTAGATACGTTGAATTTTTTCGAGCATATCCAGGCCACGCAGCAATGAACTGGAAACGACGAATTTAGTGCCGAGTACCGCGCTCTGCGCTGGAAACAATTACGCAACTCGGAATTTAAAAGAACCATATAGGTCACCGAGCGAATCAGCTAGATTTTCTCTCCAAACGATCCAACGCGTCCTCAACATTCACATTAATCCAACCACTGCGCTTATTGCGCTACGAATATCGAATGGCTCCAACAATTCTCGAATACCTCGCGACAATTCGTGTGTTCGCCAGCCCACCGATGGCTGGGCACCCGAAAACTCGTGACACTCGAGCACCCAAAATCGAAACAAGGTTCAAGGTTTTTCAATGGCTACGGAACTATTCGAAAGCTGACCGAGGAAAACACCTCTGAGCAAAATTTCAGCCCTCTAGCTTGCCCGTGAGGGTAGTTTCGGGGTGAAATAGATTTTGCGCTTTTCTGTACATTTTCCGTTCTTTAATTTGTTCTGAAATTCTGACAGAAATGTGACACATTTTGGTTACCAAGGCGCATTTTTGAGAATTTTTTCAGATTTTTTGTTGCAAACTTTGGTCGTAAACAAATGAAGAACCCCAAAAACATCGGAAAAATATTTTTTTCTCGAAAATATGAAGTATGCCATTTCACTGTTTGATTCCCTGATAAAGTACTGTAACGGGAAGTGTCGTTAATTTTTTTTGTTACGGGACATCATTGTCGAAAACAATAAACACCGAATTTTCTCGACGTTTCTGCTGTGAGAAGGACAGTTACATTTGTTCACTATACCCCGGGTGTATATTAATTTTTTTTGAACGTCATTACGTTGGAAAAAAACAAATTAGTTGATGTAAGAGTAAAAGGTTAATGCATTGGACTACGAAGCACATAGACTGGGGTTTGTAGCGTGTTTATGGCAAAGTTCTTTCTGTTTCCGTTTACGTCCCTTCTTAGAATTCGACGAAAATTTGAAAATACGTTCTTTTTTTGCTATAATAATGATTGTCAGAAAGATTTTTTGCGACTCGAAAAAAATTTATTATCATTTCAATATCGCTCTCTACTTTACCGACTTACCGACTTCCTATGTTCGTGCTGTGTGTATGCATTAGTATGATGCGACAGTTCGTCGACTGTTTCTACAGATACAGGGTGTCCCAGTTTTTTCCGGCCAAACTTTGCCAGTGTGTTCTACACGCAAAAGTAAGAAAAATATGTTATATGAACATATGCTCTTAAATGTTTTATTAAGGAGTTATAACTAATAATACAAAATGATAATGAACTGGCATTTCGTCGACACAGCGTACGAACGTATTATGAATATCTCTGTTTGTGTTTACATAAAGTCTTATATTTTTTTATACATATTTTTCTTACTTTTGCGTGTAGAACACACTGGCAAAGTTTGGCCGGAAAAAACTGGGACACCCTGTATATCAGTACATATCAATTAATGGAATATCTGAAGTGGGAACATTATGCGATCAGAATTAATTTGGATTAGGTTAACCCGAAATGTTTATTCTAAGAGCGAGCGGAAATGACATTAGTTTGAGTTAGATTAGTGTTAGGTTGCAACCCAATGGGCCGAGGGCCGGTCGCCATATGATACTGGCTATGCTATCGGTGTGTGATCCATAAATAGGAGAGGAGGGGTGCCGATCACTCCTCCCCCGGCCATCCTTGACTACTACTACTAGGGTTAGGTTGGGGTTCATCGCCAAATAGGCTCGGCAGTTGAAGACCGTATGGAAATGATATTTTAATCAACACTGAAATTTCGCAGAAATCGGATCGGATCCCAAATTGATTATATATATAGATATGCAGAGTGTCCCAAAATAAGTGTAACCGCCGGAAATGGGAGGTTCCTTGAGTCATTTGAAGCGACATTTTCCTTTACAAAAATGGTGTCCGCGACTTTCTTTAGGAGTTATTATCGAAAAACACGGACCAATCAGAGCCCGGCTATAGCAAACTGAGTCCGACTCGGCGACAGGTCCCGCTTAACGCGGTGTCGCTATTGGCCGAACCAGAATCAATCCGCTGTAGCCGCGCTCTGATTGGTCCGTGTTTTTCGATAATAACTCCTAAAGAAAGTCGCGGACACCATTTTTGTAAAGGAAAATGTCGCTTCAAATGACTCAAGGAACCTCCCATTTCCGGGAGTTACACTTATTTTGGGATACCCTGTATATATAGCTTCTCCCCAACGAAGACTAACTCGCGATCCCTTCATTTTTTGCAAGGCCCTATAGAGTCGTAGAACAGAGTCTATCCTAACGTTGGAAGGGAGTGGGTAAGTCTCTGGAGTAGCTGGAGACAGAGTAGTATCGGATTTCCAAAAGTTGACATACTCAACATGACAATATGGTGAGGTGGGCGGAGTCAAAAAGGGCAGCGGAGATACCCTGCAGGTCTGAAAGTGAGGGGCCCCGACGTTCACACCGAGCCGTAAAACAGCTCAAAAATCTTACAAACTAGGCAGCATGGACCGTCTCATCAATGATGACCGACCCGTCTAGTAAGTCGACGACTCTGAAAATGGCCCGGTCGAATAAAACAGTGGGGGCGGCTGAAAACGAGGACAATTGCAACCCGTTAAGGGAGCGCTCATACGGGTGCCGACTCCAAGGGACAGTGCCAAAAATCTTAAAGCCATCAACTAGCGCTGGAGATTTATAATTTTTGGCACTGTTCCCTGGAGTCGGCACCCGATGAGCGCACCCTAAAGTGCCGAGTACTGGCAGCGCCGATTGTGATCAGTGATACCAGAAGGAGGAACCTGGAGGAACTTGCCCCTCCCACTGGGCCCCCAGTCTTACTTCTACTACTTCTACTGCGCACGCGCTACACTCGAACGTACCTCTACTCTGCCCGGGTGGGCAGTGCCGGAACTAGGGCGTGGCGACGGTGGCACCTGCCACGGACGCAACGGTCGTAGGGGCGCAACGCACACAGGTCTCGTGAGGGCGCAATGCAAATTTCCCATTGTAGTACATAGATCACCCTGACGATCCTCGCAGACGATACCTGAACATCTTGGTATCGTGATCGTAGGGTGCAACCGGCGAAACGGCTTGAAAACCGCACCTGACCTGCTGAAGACCGAGCGCTAAGCTGGTAACTCCGCCTCGTGGCTCCCGCTGGTAACGTCTCTGCGTCTGGTTACCATGCCGACCTGGGGACGGCCAAGCGAGTTACTTCCCGAAAAGACGATCTACCCTCCTGATGATCCTTCATTCGTGAAAGAGGGGTTTTTCCAAGTTCAGACCATACATCTACGGACTTACCCTTCGTAGTTGTAGAACTAGAAAGGAGGCCATTTTTGGCTACTCTTGCCGGTATGAGATTTTCCTCGAGGTACGGTGCCCCCGTCGGGGGGCGAGCAATACTGAACTGTTGTACATAGATGATAGGGGTGCATACCAGGTTGTTGCCACAGGCGCCGAAGCGGCTACTTCCGGGCCTGCGGGTGGGTCACGTTCAGAGGTACGTTCGTGTGTAGCACGTGCGCAGTAGAACCAGTAGAAGTAAGAGTGGGGGCCCAGCTGGAGGGGCAAATTCCTCCAGGTTTCTCTTTCTGACATCACTGATTGTGATACTGGTACTACTACTACTACTACACTACTACTACTACTACTACTACTACTACTACTACTACTACTACTACTACTACTACTGCTACTACTACTACTACTACTACTACTGCTACTAGGTTGGGGTTAGTTTACGTTAAAGTTAGGGACTTAGTTAGGTTTGGATTAGCTTTGGCGAGGAATTTGTGCACGAAACAAATTAATTAAATTAGTAATAGAGGTGTGTGGGCTGTCTACGGCTTTGTTAATAAGGTAGAGAGTATAATTTTAGTCTCGCAACATAAAATCTGAAAAAATTGACTACACTACCTGTCGTAGCACTTCATCAGGGAATGAAACAGTAGAATGGGATGTTTTTGTATTTTCGAGAAAAAAGTATTTTTCCTATTTTTTGGGGGGTTTTTCATTTTGTTACCACCATAGTTTGCAACAAAACATCTGAAAAAATTCGCAAAAATGCGCCTTAGTATTCAAAATGTGCCATATTTTTTTCATAATTTTAGAACAAATTAAAGAAATGTACACAAAAGCGCAAAATCTATTTTACCCCGATACTACCCTCACGGGCAAGCTAGAGGGCTGAAATTTTACACAGAGGGGTTTTTCTTGGTTAGCTTTCGAATGGTTCAATAGCCATTGAAAAACCTCTAAGGGCAGTTTTGACCATCTTGCTCGGCTAGGCCCGTTTTGTAGGCAAACTTTAAGAAAGTGCAATTTAATTAAATCATTTTCAGTGGTAGTAACGTTCATAGATCTGCAATATATAAAAATCGTTCCAAATTCTATCAAATTGTACATAAAGATCTATTTTTTAGCAGTCTATTTATAAGGTTGGAGGGAAAGTTCTGTCGTACTTGAAAGAAAACGTTTGAACCAATTTATAAGAATATATTCGGTATACAGTGAACCACGAAAGTATTTGAACGCACTTTAAAGCAGTATGACTTTTTTGTAATCGTACCAAACGACGTGATGTTTTACAAAAAAGATTTTCCAAAAATTACAATTCATAAGGTAGCATGCAAAAATGAAAAACCCATTTTTTTAACTTTTTTATTGGTCCCTTAATGACAATTTAAAATGTTTTTTTAGATCTGCGTTAGTCGTACACATGCTAAAAATACAAAAATCGATTAACTTTTGGTCAGTTTCTGCTTAAAATCCACAGATTCTTAAATCTTTCGATGAAATTTTCAGCATTTGTTGTAACTAACATATATCTACAAAACGCATATTATACATTTTATTATGGTCTCTAATTAAAAAAGTAATGAATGGTGCCTATTTTGCTTTCTCATGTAATTCATAGAAATTGCAATTTCTTAAAAATCTTTTTTGCATGTTGTTTGATGAATCAATTATTCTAATTGCTCAACAATAGTCAGTTCGTTTGGTCCAATCATAGAAAAGTTATACTGTTTTAAAGTGCGTTCAAATACTTTCGTCGTTCGCTGTATTTAATATGGCTGCTTTTTACCTTACCGGACTCAAAATTTCTGCTTTTCTTCTATAAATTATTACGTATTTGATATGTAATCCAGTAGATTTTTACCCAGCGCGGCTTCAGTCGAAGTATCAATCATGTGGGATCAGTAATTCAGGAGTTATGCTTGTTTAAAGTTGAAGCATTTCTCGGTATTTTTAACAGGTTAGGGTGTCGCCATATTGGTTTGTAGAGACGCTTACCGAGCAGAACCGCTAGATGGCAGCACGGGCACGCGTTTGTGGAGCGTAAAATAGTTCTCCAAATAAAATGACGTGTTAACTCTTCAAATATTTAATTTAATCTCAATCTATTACAAACTTGTTGGTAGGAAACCAAAAACAAAATTAATGTTAACAATTAAATGTCAAATATAAACAAATTAATCAATACAATTATCATAACAAGAAATCTACATTATCTACATCAGAAATCTACATTATTTACATCCGCCACGCGTTAATGCTGATAATATAGAGTGGGTATTGCGATTGTTGGTTAAATTTTGAAATTTTTTAACTGGTCTGGTTTCGGTTTGGGTTAGGTTTCTGTAAATATTGTCCATGATACTTCCTTGCAAACATTTCCTGAGATATTTTCTCTATATTGGCGATATTACTATGTGTCAGTGCTGCCATCTAGCAAATCTACTCGAAAAATACCATAATATTATCGTATGCTAATGTCCTTAGACTTCTAAGAACTTTGTAAGTCATCTTTCTTCGTCCTGGCATTACTAGATTGCTTATGCTTACCTTGCCCACAAACATGTTCGCAAAATCAATCTCAAATATTCGCTATAAATTGTTCAAGGGTCTGTAGGTACATAGGGTCGACGATTTATCTGAAGACATTGAAATATCTCGACAACTATGCATCGGATCAAATAAAGTGGGTAATGAAAGTTGTTCGTCTCGAAGGAGGACATGATGACAAACTCGACTCCCCACCACCAACCCCTGGGGGTGGGAGAGAGAATAATTTCCCTATCTTCAATGTGAACCCACATTTTTTATTGCAGACTTGGATCCTCCAGAGAAAAGTACCCCAATTTGACCTACGAGTTTTTGTATTTTCGTTCACAGATGACGCAGTAATCAACAAAAATCAAAATGGGTATAAAATCGTTGAGAATTGGGGATGTCTTGAGAAATACACATCAGATCAGAAAAATAAAAGTACACGTATTTAATATTTTAAAAAATGCTAGTCGATAACACCATAATTGACCCCCATTTCGACCTCCTGGGGGTGGTAGAGGGAATTATTTCAAAATTTTCAATGGGAAAACCTTTTTTTATAGCAAATCTTGGTTCTCCATTGATTTTATATTATTGCTGTAATTTCCTTCATAGATGTCGCTGCAATCGATAGCAATTGGAAACATTCATTGGTCTGTTTTTCAACAAATCAAAAAGTACATTTTGCGTTACACAGGAACAACGACGTGGGCGTAGTATTTTTCTGTTCCCTTTTAGGGTGCTCCTTTAATGTGAGTTCCCTTGCCTCTCACAAATCGGGGTGCTTTTTTAATGTGAGTCCTCTTGCCTCTCACAAATCGGGGTGCTTTTTTAATGTGAGTCATCTTGCCTCTCACAAATCGGGGTGCTTTTGTAATGTGAGCTCCCTTGCCTCTCACAAATATGGGTGCTCCTTTAATGTGAGTTCCCATGCCTCTCACAAATCGGGGTGCTTTTTTAATAGGAGTCCTCTTGCCTCTCACAAGTCGGGGTGCTTTTTTAGTGTGGGTCCTCTTGCCTCTCACAAATCCGTATGGTTCTTTAATGTGAGTCCCTTAGCCTCTCACAAATCGGAGTGCTTTTCTCATATGAGCCCCTTTATCTCTCACAAATCCGGATGCTACTTTAATGTGAGTCTTCTTGCCTCTCACAAATCCGGATGTTTCTTTAATGTGAGTTCCCTTGCCTCTCACAAATCCGGATGGTTCTGTAATGTGAGTTCCCTTGCCTCTCACAAATCTGGATGGTTCTGTAATGTGAGTTCCCATGCCTCTCACAAATCGGGGTGCTTTTTTAATAGGAGTCCTCTTGCCTCTCACAAATCGGGGTGCTTTTTTAATGTGGGTCCTCTTGCCTCTCACAAATCCGTATGGTTCTTTAATGTGAGTCCCTTAGCCTCTCACAAATCGGAGTGCTTTTCTCATATGAGCCCCTTTATCTCTCACAAATCCGGATGCTACTTTAATGTGAGTCTTCTTGCCTCTCACAAATCCGGATGTTTCTTTAATGTGAGTTCCCTTGCCTTTCACAAATCTGGATGGTTCTGTAATGTGAGTTCCCTTGCCTCTCACAAATATGGGTGCTCCTTTAATGTGAGTTCCCTTGCCTCTCACAAATCGGGGTGCTTTTTTAATAGGAGTCCTCTTGCCTCTCACAAATCCGTATGGTTCTTTAATGTGAGTCCCTTAGCCTCTCACAAATCGGAATGCTTTTCTCATATGAGCCCCTTTATCTCTCACAAATCCGGATGCTATTTTAATGTGAGTCTTCTTGCCTCTCACAAATCCGGATGTTTCTTTAATGTAAGTTCCCTTGCCTCTCACAAATCTGGATGGTTCTGTAATGTGAGTTCCCTTGCCTCTCACAAATATGGGTGCTCCTTTAATGTGAGTTCCCTTGCCTCTCACAAATCGGGGTGCTTTTTTAATAGGAGTCCTCTTGCCTCTCACAAATCCGTATGGTTCTTTAATGTGAGTCCCTTAGCCTCTCACAAATCGGAATGCTTTTCTCATATGAGCCCCTTTATCTCTCACAAATCCGGATGCTATTTTAATGTGAGTCTTCTTGCCTCTCACAAATCCGGATGTTTCTTTAATGTGAGTTCCCTTGCCTCTCACAAATCTGGATGGTTCTGTAATGTGAGTTCCCTTGCCTCTCACAAATATGGGTGCTCCTTTAATGTGAGTTCCCTTGCCTCTCACAAATCGGGGTGCTTTTTTAATAGGAGTCCTCTTGCCTCTCACAAATCCGTATGGTTCTTTAATGTGAGTCCCTTAGCCTCTCACAAATCGGAATGCTTTTCTCATATGAGCCCCTTTATCTCTCACAAATCCGGATGCTACTTTAATGTGAGTCTTCTTGCCTCTCACAAATCCGGATGTTTCTTTAATGTGAGTTCCCTTGCCTCTCACAAATCCGGATGGTTCTGTAATGTGAGTTCCCTTGCCTCTCACACGTCGCGGCGCTTTTTTAATGTGAGTCCCTGTGCCTTTCACAAATCTGGATACTTCTTTAGTGCGAGTGCTTACTTTAATGGTAAGTGGTCTCACTTAAAACAAGCACCCAAAAGGGAACAGAAGAATGGGGTTTCCCATTGAAGATTTTGAAATAATTCCCTCTCCCATCTCCAGGATGTGGGAATAGGGGCGGTGAATTATGGTGTTATTGAATAGCATCTTTAAAAATATCAAATACGTCTACTTTTATTTTTCTGATCTGATGTATATTTCTCGAGATATCCCCAATTTTCAGCATCACATTACAGCACCTTCTGTGAACCAAAATGCAGAAACTCGTAGGTCAAATTGGAGTACTTCTTTCTGGAGAATCCAAATCTGCATTAAAAAATGAGGGTTCCCATTGAAAATAGGGAAATAATTACCCACTTGTTTTGATCCGATGCATGGTTCTCGAGATATTTAAATGTCTTCGGATAAATCGTCCACCCTGTATATGGTCTAAGGCGACGCTGAATACATACCAACATGGCGGCCCCTCGCTACGGAAAACGCATGAACACGCTCAAGTTTGAACTCCTACAACTTTTGAGCCAGTCAGTTACTAGCCTTAAAATTTGGATTTTCGGCATTTTCTCGTGAAAATCTACAGGATTGTACAAGAAGAGGTTAAAGGCTTTTTGGGCCCCTTGAAGCGAAGTTTAACGGGAAAATTGATTAACTTATAGTACTTCTCTGTTTGAATGAGAGAACATTTTTTCTGTATGATAAAGAACAAGGTGGCTATTCAAGGTAATCGGACGTCGTTGTTCACTCTATACTTTCAACATGCATGTTATATTTCTGTAATATAAAGTATTGATATTTGGTGATAATCGGTTAATATGAACTTGTACGCATTGAACTTGATCCCATTCCTAGCCACCAGTCGTAGCTCGTAGACATCAAGACGCACCTATGCTAGTACCCGTAATCAATACCAGTAATTATGACAATAGTAGCGTTTATTGTCGCCATAACCAGTGTCCGGATTACAACCACAGTTTTTCACGCATGCGCGGCGGTTACAGTCTCAGTAACGTAACCTTCTCGATGAAATAGGGTACGTGGAGCTCCCCCCAGACTTTTAAAAAATTTCGCAGAAAATATTCTTCCAAAATCGTGAGAACAATAATACCGGTACACTCCTACCAATATAACTGCCTCAGGGAATCAGGGCTCTGGCCGCTCTACTGCGTCATTGTAGATACGCTACTGGTTTCGCCGCGCATGCGCGAAAAACTGTGGTTGTTATCGGAACACTGGCCATAACCCGTTGGCACGCACGAGGTGTTGCACAAAAAGGAACGAGTACGACCAACACATTTTCGGTATCATCATCATTATTATTAGTAAGAACGTGCACAAAAAAATAACGAGATGCTATCAACAGAGTAACAGAGAAATGAAATGAACAAATTTGTAAATATTTTTTTATATAATGGCAACCAAAGGAAATAATATGATTACGTTATGTGGATGACACTTTGATTCGTGAATGAAATCTTTGCCAATTAATTATAAAATCTGCACGTCAAGAGCGATAAACAAAAAATATGAATAGGACAAATCAGTTGATTCAAATAATTGGAAAATTCACATTGTTACTGCAAAATTTATTGAGAAATCTTTGACAATTAATTGTAGAATGTGTACGTCAAGATTGATGAACGAAAAATACTGATAGGACGAATCAATTTATTAAAATTATTGCAAAATTCACATACATACATAGATGTATGTTGTACAGTTTTATTATTGAGTTTTGCTTATAATTGGTATCGTATATTATATATATACACGTGTATGCTGTGAATATGACGTATTTAAGAGAAAAATGAGTAGCTGCAGTTTCAAATCGGAAAAAAACGAACATTTCGAGTCATGTATTTAATTTAATACATAGAACAAGTGACCTGTACTTTTGGAGAAGTTAGAACAAATAGCTACACGACGTGAGAACGAAACTGTAAAAAATTCCAAAAATGTATTCTACAAAAATCTTTGAGTACCAGTCAATTCGAGAATTAATCCATTTCTACCATTGCTCTTACGATTTCGGTTTTGTTTCTCAGAAATGACGCAGAAACTTTTAGTTTGACAGAAAAATCCGTAGTCTGAAAGCGAATCTATAAAATTAAAAGTGACATAATGTTTCGAAACGATAAACAATATAGTGTTCGCAAATACGAGTTATTATCTCATCAATCAGCCTCGAAGAAGAGAGTAGAAAGAAGGGATTGCGTGAGAATGAGAAAAATAGTAAAAAACGTGAACCGTGTCGTGACACGGCCAACTTCAGCTCGCAAGAGACGAAATTGACGAGAGTACTTCGATTAGACACAGTACGATTGCCCACTTAGCTATTGGGCACATATCTTTTGGAAACAGCACCATTTGACACATGAAGGATTGGACACAAGTAGCTATCTATATATAGAAATTAGTTATATTGTAGAGATTATATCAGTTATATTATAGAGATATAACTACCCTATCCTAACCCTATCCTTTTTTAGCATGAGGAAAATCCAGAACATAATAATCCAGGATAACCCTCACCATCGCTGAAGATGAGGAGGGCAAATGTCGGACTCCCGACTAAAAAGCCCATCACCGTCCCTAAGCCAAAATGCGGGGTGCACGGGATCGCGGTAGCATACAATTAGTAGCCCGCGTCTTCTAATTAGCCATTCCCAAGGGGGGGAGGAGCTCCCCCACTCTTAATCTCAATTTTCGAAACAGTAGCGACGGTCACTACTGTTCCCTCTTCCCTGGGTCACCCATTGGGAGGACGAGTTCCAGACTCACCCTCCCGATGACCCCGGTCGAGGTGCATTTCGCACACCCCCAGGGCTAGCCCCCTTCCCGTGAACGCGACGAGTACCGGTACCCTCGCGTTCACGACCCCCTCCGTCGATTCGGCGTCCCCGAATCATGAGAGGAGGTCTATTCCCCTTGTGGACCCTGCCTAAAGGGCGGGGCCTCTTCCACCTCCATCACCCCCTCAGGAGGGCGAGTCGGCTCAGCCGGCGGGGACTCGGCCATACTGGCCGAGTCCTTGGGGGCCTCTTTTCCCTTCCCGGTCCCTCGTTTCGACCAGGATCATCCTAATGAGGGACAGGCCTTGATGCCAGACCTAGGGTCGGCCGGTAGGCCCAAGTCCCCATCCTAACCCTTTTTTTCCGTGAGGAAAATGCTTCGCTCATACCACGCCCCTCTGGGGGGAGACGGGGTATGTGGGGCTCGCCGGCCAAAAGAGTCCAAGTATACCCACTAAAAACCTCACGGTGACTACCGACCAATCTCAGCTCTTGGCAATGAAGCCCCTATCTCGGGGGGAAACAGTCTCCCTCCAACAACTACCTATGCTATTTGGACCTCGTGCAGGTCACCCACACGGAGTCCCCCACCCCAGGAGCCTTTCGTTTAGGCTTTCCAAGCACCAACTCGGTCCACCCACAATTCCCGGAGATCCCCTTCTTCGTCCAGAGATGGGACCTGAAGGTCCCGCCTAGCCGAAGAAGGAGGTCTCCGCACGCGACAAGTAGGGGGCCAAGACAAGATCCGGCTTGCGTCGACCCACTCCCCCTGTCCCACACCCTAAGTCGCCCGCAGAAAGGAAAAGATAGGAGGAGGAGGAAAGCGAGAAGAAAGAAGAAAATAGGAAGGGGGGCGACTCGATCCTAACCCTTCCCCTGACCCTATCCTAACTCCATCCTACTTGTGCCCAAAAGAGATGAGTCTGATCCTTCATGTGTCCATTGATGCTGTTTCTAAAAGATATGTGCCCAATAGCTAAGTGGGAAATCGTAATGTGTCCAATCGAGCTCCTCCCGAAATTTACCGTGGTTACGCGGTGCCTGGTAACTATCACAGACGAGATACAGGAATAGACCTGACACCCAATGAATTTTGGTGTCCGTCTGTATTACCAAAAATCCGTCGATATTGGTTCGCTAACGCTCCACATATAATTCAGTGTCAACACCCAACGTTACGGATAAAACACAATTTTTGAGCATTAATATCACGAAGAAAAAGTTGTATACTTCATTGGCATTACGTGTATCTAATATTATTTGGCTGATAATTAGCCGAATTGAGGACGCTAAAATCACAAGGTGTCGGTACTACAGATTCCTATGGACACCAAGTCCCATAAGGTGTCGGTACTACAGATTCCTACGGACACCACGTCCCATAAGGTGTCGGTACTACAGATTCCTATGGGCAAAAAGTCCCATAAAGTGTCATTTCTATGTATATATCTCGTTTGTGGTATGGGAAGAAAGATACGCTTCGGCCACGCGTTCGGATCCGTGTTTCGGATAAGAGAATGTAGACACATTCGGAATCAGCGTAAGAAACTCTATAAAATCCAGCCAACAGCTATTTGTAAACATTTTTTGGTGTTGGACAGTATCATCAATACATATATCCACTTCGCTGGACAATGACAACGTTTACAATTCATGGCAATCTAGCAACAAGCTTTTTTAATGTTTCTTCCTGGATTTCGTTCCAAGCACTTCCTAAATATGTCCACAATTCTTATTTTGGACACTTCAATTTCTTGCGATTACCTAAAATCTCTAATAGCAAACAGATAGAGCGGAGAGATCAGTTCGCTCGATCAGTTTTCTATAAATTTTTCTTATTATCTTTCTATTTGCAGTAATTTAAATTGAATATTATCCGTATTATTACTTATTACTTTTATATGAGTTTATAAAATTAATTTTCGATAAATCAAAGGTGGTCACATACTTATGAACGGTAGTATACTTTCTTGAAACAGTAGATTTTAGCTTGGACGTGCCGTAATATTTGGTCATCGATGTTTTTGCTGAACGGCATAAATAAAACGGAAGCAGTACGAATTACTTGAAACAGTAGACGTTCGCTTAACGGTGTTGTAACATTTCGTTATACCAGGCAAAAACAGTACCAGATCCCATCTTGAAACAGTACACTTTCACTAGAAATTGTGAAACTTCATGTAGAAACTTTTAATTGCCAAATAGAAACCAACATAAAAAGAACACAAGACACCACATCTTGCACCAGTACTTTCGCTTAAAGGTGTTACGAACTAGACTACGGATTTATATGTAAAATAAAAATTGCCTTTCATTGTAGTAACAGGAACTGCACAGTCATTTGTTTCTCTTTCAAGTCCTTTGAATCAGCTGAATGTAAGACAGTAAGATTTTCCGATTCTTTAAATGTTTCCAACACACAGTGAAATAAAAATTGTTTGCATTTACTGTGAGACACAGGAACTGCACGTCTTAGTAGCATTTATGGTTGGCCAAGGGTGACCAACCGTTGGAAGCTTGTCGGGGAATGGTTAGTGATTTTGCCTACAAATCTTCAATGTAGGACCAACGATGAAAAATTCTATCAATGTGCCAACAAATACCCAACGTTGGGCCTACAGATATTATAGTCGTTCAAGTAACGTGAAATCTATTACGGTTATACTACATTGGCCCAACCAAACTCTGCCAACATTTAAATATTGATATTTAATTATAATTGAGGAATATGAATTAAACTTTTATAGTAAATTATTTTATTAATAGTGTATACCGTCTAACAGACGCCAGAAATGTTGCTACAATTTGAAAGTTTTGCCCAACGGTTGAACCACTACAGTTTTATCGTGAGCAGCCATGGAATTTTTTAATTTCTTCAATTTTTCTATTCTTCAAGGGAAAGGCAAGGGGTAGTTTTCATGTAGTATAAGAAAACACTTTTGGATTTTTCAGAATGGGTCTTCCTTTTTTAGATACTTTAATTAAAAGCTGAAAATCGTAGGTATTATTTTAATTTTTTCCTTTTTTTCCCCAAATTTTATCGTGGAATTTAAACTCATAAAAGAAATGGCAACGTTTCGTTTTACGTCCCATCTTAGAAATCGATGATATTTTGAAAATAGATGATAATAAATAAATTAATAAAAAAATTACAATATAATAAATAAAAATTCCTCCCCGAACCTAATCCAACCCTACTCAAGACCATAACCTAACCCTAAACCAAACCTAACCTAACTCTAATCTCTTTTTATTATTGTTTTACGTATGGGGCGTAAAATCTTTATGACATGCCCCGGGATCATCACAATCCAGGGATATATGGGGACTCCCCCACCTGCACCCCTGAACTTAATGAGATGGCACGTGCATTGGCCTCTGGTGCCATGTACTCTGCTTGTGCGTAGTAGTGCAATACACATGACACACGGGGTATACCAAGTCACTAAATTTCACCCTACACGCCGATCCTTGACCCTGGCGGGAGAGGCTAGCTGGAACTGTTAAGAGACTTTACTATGGCTAGCCCCTAGATTCCCCTAGAACGTCTAGATTTCCCTAACCTAACTTTTCTGTTTTTTTGTTACGGGAGGTGGTTACAGATAAAAAAGCTCGTAACATGCTTGTATAACTACAAACAATGGTTTCCCGCAAACACTGTTTTTACTTGTTTTTCTAGTAATATTCTAGTAAGATCCATGGTTACCGTACCCCCTTAAGCACAACCTCCCCTAAGATGAAGTTTGGAGTGGGTAGTGTGGGACTCGGTTCCCCCCTAAGCATGTTATGCAAGGGGAACTATTTACTTAGATAGTAACACTACCATACCCGCTAAACCCCCACCGCCCAGGGCCCTCCGGCCCTTTTTAGCCCCTCGCTTATGTCGGCACCTCCCCCGCGACCCGCTCTTCGCATTCAGCTGCGGGGAGGTTCACGCCGACTATCGTCACTCCTGTTCTTGGCTTCTGCCCCTCTACTACTATGTTAGGAGTGCCTACACTAGGCACCCCGGGGGCCCTACTCTCCGTAATAACACCCAGGGTGTCTTTTTCAGGCTAATACCACTCCTGTTCTTTTCTTATAAACCTAACTCTAACCTTTTTTTAAGGGCGGTGGGGGAATGCTACTTATGCACACCCGCCGAAAGTTGATATTTGGCGGGTAGTGACGGGCTCGGCTTCACATTAGATGGAGTTGTGTGAATTATATTTGCCTTTAGCAACCGCCATACCGTCTAAACCCCCACCGCCCAGGTCTCTCCCGAGACCTTCTCCTCCTACTGACCGTGTCTAATTCCCCCCAGTGGCCCGCTGTTCGCATTCATAGGGGGGATTATTAGGCGGCCACAGCCACTCCTGTTCTTGGCTTAAAAAACCTAACTCTAACCTAACCCTAACCTACCTCAAACTATTGTGATTTCCGCTCGCTCTTAGGATAAACTTTTCGGGTTAATCTAATCCAAACTAATTCTGATCGCATAATCTTCCCATAGCAGATATTCAATTAATTTTGTAAACATTTTATATTAATTTCCAGAATATGCATATTTAATATCTTCAATTAATTGTAAAAATGGATCACCACTAACTTGGTTGACCTCATAGCGCCATAAAAATTCATAAATATGATCTGCAAGCGAATCCTCTTTAATTTCACCTCTACTTAGACATAATCGCACGGGCAAGGACATACAGAAAATAGAAAGTCGGTAAGTCGGTAAGGTAGAGAGCGACATTGAAATGATAAAACATTTTTTTGTCGCAAAAAATCCTTCAGGCAATCGTCATTTTAGTCAAAACAGAACCTTTGGTAATAATATAGAAAAGGTCTGTCTACTCCGATTTTGATAAAATTTTAATATGTTATAGATTTCGACATTTTCAACAACTTTTAGCTTTTCCAATATAGGGGGGTCGCTTTTAGTTTTCGAGATATTCGTAAAAAACTATTGCTAATAGTGTATTTAATTTTGTATGCGTGGTCGGGCCGGCCTAACGGTTGGTCCTCTCTACCCCCTCCTCGGCCTAATCACAACTCATTCTGATCCCACGATTTTTCCATTACCAGTTTAAATTCTAGATAACATCTACAATGCAAAGATTATGCGAACAGAATGAGTTGTCGTTAGGTCGTGAAGGAGGTAGAGAGAACCACGCATACGAAAATCCAGGAGTAATCTTTCAAAATTGAAAGATTACCCTATATATGTATCATCCTATACAGGGTGTCCCAAAACTAGTGTAGGAGCGGAAAATGGGTGGTTCCTTGGGTGATTTGAAGCAACATTTTCCTTTACAAAAATGGCGTCCGCAGCTTTGTTTAGGAGGTATTAACGAAAAACACGGACCAATCAGAGCGCGGCTACAGCGGACTGATTCTGGTTCGGCCAATTGACAGTTGGCGCGTCGGTCCGACTATACTAACTCGCGTCTAGGTCACGCTCTGATTGGTCCGTGTTTTTCATTAATAACTCTTAAACAAAGCCGCGGACGCCATTTTTGTAAAGGAAAATGTCGCTTCAAATGACTCAAAGAACCTCCCATTTTCCGCTCCTACACTAGTTTTGGGACACCCTGTATAGAGTGAGATCCTGCTTTCTCTATCATCTTCACAGCGTGTTTACACAAAAAAAGTAAACAGACGCAGCGCGGATCAGCGATACATTGCCAGATAGCATCCGGACGTCCGATGTACGTCCAATGGACGTATGTACGTAAATTGGACGTACGTCGGATGTCCATTGGATGTCCGCGCTATCTGGGTTGCCAAGGAACGTACAAGAATACGGAAAATTCAATACAGTATTAGCAATAGTTTTTTGCGAATATCTCGAAAACTAAAAGCGACCCCCCTATATTGGAAAACCAAAAAGTTGTTCAAAATGTCGAAATCTGTAACATATTGAATTTTCATAAATAATTACCAAAGGTTCTTTTTGGCGAAACTTCCGTTTACCCTTCGCCTCAGAATTCGATGAAATTTTGAAAATGGGATCTTTTTTGACTAAAATGACGATTGCCAGAAGGATTTTTTGCGACTCGAAAAAATTTTTTTTATCATTTCAATGTCGCTCTCTACCTTACCGACTTACCGACTTTCTATTTTATGTATGTCCTTGCCCGTGCGATTATGTCTAACTAGAGGTGGAATTAAAGGGGATGAAAAAATCTTTTTATCAGTTGAATAAATTCTGAGAAGGGACGTAAACGGAAACACAGCCGTCTATTATTTATGATATACCATAAAAATAACTACAGAAAAATCAGAATAATATGTTTAATAATATGCTTTACAGTAAGGTTGGCCTTAAGCTGACCCCGACTGTTGGCCCAACTGCAAAAAAGCAACTTTTCTAACGGTTTGGCAACCCATATCGCCAAAGTAGGCCCAACAAAACGCCAACTATAAATGCTACTACGACAGTCATTTATTTCTCTTTCGAATCCTTTGAATCAACTGGATGTAAAACAGTCAGATCTTTAGATTCCTCAAATGTATTCTATTTCGTCTAGTGATTGCAATCTACTTGTGACGTTTGCTCACACAGTCGACCCCCGTATAACACTATAAAAACCAAATCTTCTGTGACTGTAAATTGTACAGAGTAGATATTAGAAGAAGCGTTTTGTACATTGACCAGCACATAAAATACATCTAAAGAGTTTCTCGATAGTGTTATAGGGGGTCCATTGTGGAAAGTGATGAGTGGTACTCGAAATAGATCTCCTTTTCGTGCAACAGTCTCGTGCCTAGTCGCTGCCGCCACTGTGGTGAGTTTGACCAAAATCGTGGCCAAAAGTCAATAATTTTTTCCCTTTGTTTAAAAATCTGCGTAATAGTACTTTATTTATTAACTTCCTGAGCACGTTTTTTTTACAACCAATAGTTAATTCGTACCGTCGGAGATACGCAAGATCAAAATTAGTAGTTTTAAGAGACCGGCATTTGCAACCATAATTGAAATTACATTTGCGATTTATTATCGTGCTGTGACGCTAGTTTATTATTCTTGCTGTTGTTGGGCATGTCGTAATTTAATATATGCTGATTTTATTGGTATATTTCACTTTTTAAAACTGTGGAAGATGAAAAAAGAAACCTACACTTCTGGTACATTTTATTAACAAAAACTGTTAAACAAGCAAATTAATATTCGCAAATGTAAGGTAAATTATTGTTATTTAGTACAATTAAATGCCTCGGATAATGAACAGTGTAAGATTTGAATAGTGAATATTGCATTTGAAATACCAATTACAATGATAATTATGAAAAATATTAAATAATTTGGATACAAGTTACTTTAAAATATTTCGTCACATGAAGTATTTTCATTTATACTATATATCTGGTTCTTCGAAAAATGGATATACTTCCGAAAAGCCCGTACCTCCGATTATTTTTTGTACTCTAAATTCTTACGTATTTTGACGTGCTGATTACGAATATGATAGTGACAATTGGCGTAACTGTCATTTTCAGAGCGGAAACCATGAAAAAACCATAAAAAGCATAGTTTTCTACATTTATTTCCGTAAGTAATGGAATTTTGAAAGATATTTCCCGTAAAAGTTGTAGGTCTCATCAAAATGCACATTTTATGTTCTCTCAATTTTTGTCATAAACACAATTGTTTTTAAGAAAAACGATATCAAATGATCAAAACTCCACAAAACTCGTTCAACACAAATCAAATTTTATTGTTAAATTCATTACTTAATACAAGAAAGGGACACAGAAAAACTCCTTCGCCCACGTGTTTTCTGTATCACTCGATTTTTAACTTTCCACCTATCCTAACCCAACCTAGCCTACCTACATAACACACCTAACCTACCTAACCCTATCCTATCCTAACCTAAGTAACGCACCTCACCCATCAATCCTACCTGACCTACCTAACCTATCATATCCTAACGATTTCCTTCAAATGTTCAAAACTCTACATAACTCGTTCAACACAAATCAAAGTTTATTGTTAAATTTATTACTTAATACAAGAAAGGGACACAGAAAAACTCCTTCGCCCACGTGTTTTCTGTATCACTCGATTTTTAACTTTCCACCTATCCTAACCCAACCTAGCCTACCTACATAACACACCTAACCTACCTAACCCTATCCTATCCTAACCTAAGTAACGTACCTCACCCATCAATCCTACCTGACCTACCTAACCTATCATATCCTAACGATTTCCTTCAAATGTTCAAAACTCTACATAACTCGTTCAACACAAATCAAAGTTTATTGTTAAATTTATTACTTAATACAAGAAAGGGACACAGAAAACTCCTTCGCCCACGTGTTTGCTGTATCACTCGATTTTTAACTGTCCACCTATCCTAACCCAACCTAGCCTACCCACCTAACGCACCTAACCTACCTAACCCTGTCCTATCCTAACCTAACTAACGTACCTCACCCACCTATCCTACCTGACCTACCTAACCAATCGTATTCTAACCATTTCTTTCGAATAATCAAAACTCCACATATCTCGTTCAACACAAATACAGTTTTATTGTTAAATTCATTGCATAATACAAGATATGGATACAGAAAAACTCCTCCCTCGCCAACGTGTTTTCTGTATCGTTCGATTTCTGTCTTTCCACGCGTGGCGAAAACCATCCTCTACGGGAAGCTACATCCCCAAAAGGAATAACCTAACCTAACACAATCAAACCTAACCCAACCTAACCTATTTTTCATAATAACTTCTTCATTATAACTTCTTTTCTTAATAACTCTTTAACAAACCATAACCGCCGATTAAGTTACAAGGAAAATTTACTCAGGGTCATGTTCCTCATAACATATGTAAAGGACATTGAAATCGATACTGGCTCCGTATAAGTGAACAATTACCTTTCATTTTTCTTAAAAAGTATTATCCTAATAACAAAAAGTCATAGGACATAAAATGTGCATTTTTATGAGACCTACAACTTTTATGTGAAGTATCTTTCAAAATTCCCATTACTTACGGAAATAAATGGAAAAAACTATGATTTTTATGGTGTTCTCATGGTTTCCGCTATGAAATAACATTTGCGCCAATTTTCACTATCATATTCGTAATCAGTACGTCAAAATACGTAAGAATCCAGAGTAGTATAAAAAATCGGAGGTATGGGCTTTTCGGATGTACACTCCGACAAATTGTGTGACATGGGATATCGTTTCTTTTTTTTGTAAATAATGACTTAATACTACTTATGTGTGGATCTGATGAAACTAGTAATCGATTAAAGATATCTTCCATGATTTTAATTTTGCTTATCTTTCTACTATTAGATTCTCGAAAATTCTTAATATCTTTATTTCGAGCTTCTTGAGTTTCTTCTCCCAGTTGCCTTATAGGCAAAATTACGTGTCGCATTATATCTCCGCAATGAAACACTACTTTGTGCCCTGTAGGAAGCATATTGTACCATGGGTACATATTTTCGTGCTGTTTCATAACAATATTTCTGAAAAAGTTCTATTTTTCTGGGAAATACATATGCTTGAGATAGTAAGTAAAGTAATGCGAAATATCGGAACGAAATAGAACTGACAAGGAGAGGTCAAGAAATGCGGGAACCGGATTCTCCTGAAACTTGCAGTATCTGTAGATGACGTATCCAAATGTAATTTAGCAAAGCAGTAGCGCACGCTTCTCACGATTTTTCGACAAAATTGCATTTGAAAATATCTATCCAGTCATAAAGAGTTCGCGTTAAAATTTTAACAGAAAACGTAATGGCCGAGGGCGCTGGGTGAAAGGCTGGTAATCAGTAGGTTGCTGGTTCGAGTCCTCGTCATGACAATTTTTTTTTTCGTTTTTTTTCAGTCTTAAACCTAAAATATATGAAATCTGCCATTAAACATATAATTTTTTATTCACAACAGCAGAACCGCGAGATTCCAGCGAGATTTCTATAAAAATACAATCTATTGTATATCATCGATTATCTTCCCCTATATTTTTAAATATGTTGAAGTATGCGTCGAATCTCCATGATACCAGAGAAATTTTTACGAGTACCAATGAAGTGTGTTTTCCGATAGAACTGTATAGTGTGTGCTAGATGCCGAAAAAATTATTGTTTCCCATGCTTTTATGATGAGTACAGTAAAATATCCATAAATGTCTTAAAAGTGTGGCCTTTAAAAGTCCCGGAGCTATCCCCACTACTGCGGGACATACCCTCTTGAAGGGCCTTGAAACTCGAGAGGCCTCGGTCGCCGAGAAGTATAACATCACGCGGCTCGGGTGTCTCGGTGAGACCGCCTAATTCAAATTTCCAACTTCCTTATTTTTCATTATTTTTTTATGAGACTGCGATTACCATATTTGTGGCATTTTTCTAAGAACAATGATACCACATATGATATAATTCCGATGATGTTTACTTGTGTAATAGACAGTTAAAGTTTCGGGCGCGTAGGATAGCGTATGGGAAAGAAAGAGTCCTTCCTTGCACCCGAAACTTTAACTGTCTATTACACACCTAAATATCGTCGGAATTATATCATGTTTGGTATAATTTTGCATTAGAAAAATGCCACAAATATGGTAATCGAAGTCTGTGGTGCATAAATGTCCCTCGGCAGACCCGTGCTAGGGACTTATATGGATAATTTACTGTATCACTCTGGGTCGTGTCATACTAACACGTGATTTGTGTTTACTAATACATCTGTGCAATAATATAGTAAATGTAACACTGTATTATTTTTATGTTCGACCATTTTTTCAACACCCATCAATAAAAAACATGCATTTTCTGTTTAAAAAATAATTTGTTTAATGGCAGATTTCATAAATTGTAGGATTAAAACTGAAAAAAACTATTAAAAAAAAATTGCCACAACAAGACTCGAACCACTAACCTACTGATTACCAGTCTTCCTCGGCCTCGGCCATTACGATTTCTGTTCAAATTTTAACGCGAACCCTTTATGACTGGATAGAGATTTTTTATTGCAATTTTGTCGAAAAATCTTGGGAAGCGCACGCTACTGCTTTGCTAAATTACATTTGGATACGTCAACTACATATACTGCAAGTTTCAGGGAAATCCGGTTCCCACCTACATTTACCTCTCCTTGCGAGAAGCTTCTATTGTATTTTAGTACTAAAGTATCACCTCGGGTACAATATTTAACACTAATCATCTGATAATAAATCGTACCAATAATGTACCTCGCAAAAATTCTATTACCAAATATGTGTGGAAACAAATCATTTTGTCACATATCTGACCACCATTTTGTTTTTTTAATTTTGACATCAGATCCATTTTCAACGGCACGAGAAACACTAGAATACTAATTTTCAATAGGGCCCAATAATTTTTTGAGTTACTCACCCGCCATTTTGTTTTTTGTAATTTCGGCATCAGATCCATTTTCAACGGCACGAGAAACACTAGAATACTAATTTTCAAGAGGACCCAATAAATTTTTGTGTTACTCACCCGCCATATTGAATCGGCCATTTTGTTTTTTGTCATTTCGGCATCAGATCCATTTTCAACGGCACGAGAAACACGGGAATACTAATTTGCATGGGAACCCAATAAATTTTTGAGTTACGCATCCGCCATTATGTTTTTTGTAATTTTGGCATCAGATTCACTTTCAACGGCACGGGAAATACGAGAATACTAATTTTCATGAGAGCTCGATAAATTTTTGAGTCACGCGCCCGCCATTATGTTTTTTGTAATTTTGACATCAGATTCTTAATCAGCGACCCCAGAACATCAACTTTGAACGAAATTGGAGTACTCCTTCCTATTTTGGCCACGATTTCGGTCGAAGTCACCACTCGGTATCATTGCCAAGCAATAACACCCAACAACCCTCTCTCTTTTACCAGAGTACCGTCTGTCATAACTAATTAGAGCACGTATTGTACGCTTCTCTTATTTATGCACAGTTTTCCTGGTTTCTCCCGGCTTCGTATGCACACGGGGGGAGGGTCGCCAGTGGCCTTTGTCGAATATCAAGACGTTCGCTTCGCGGCCCAGGCGATGGCCACTCTCCAAGGATCCTTACTCCTCTCCTCCGACCGGGGAGCAATACGAATCGAATATGCAAAGTCAAAAATGGCCGAGGTGGGCTTTACAAATCTCTGGATCGAAGTAGGTTTCATTTTATGCTACGCTAGTCGCTACCTACGCGCGACCATAATACGACCACGAAAACGCAACACCTGTTTTTTCTTGTTCGTCCGTTGTCTTATCGTATCACGATCACGCCTCGACGTTGTCCTAGACGTTTCGACCCGTAGCGACGGACACCGTTTCATCGATTTAACATCTCAGGTTAAACTTTACCTCACGGGACCACAAATTTTCCACTTTTTTTTAAATATAATCCCGGAATTTTTACGAGGGAATTCCAAAAGTCCATATTTTGTGTTAGGAATTCGCTGGTTCAGAAGTTATACGTGTTTAAACTTGAGTTTAGGGGGTGGACTCTCGTTTCTAGGATTGCAAGGGCGAAGTTAAACTTTTTCAGTAGTGTAATGCGCTAGATAAACCATCAATTTCGGCCGCAATTGCCTATTTTTACCTTTGCGAGGATTGATTTGCATTATTCGGCAGTGTGTAGCTGTCGCATCTTTGTGAGAATAGCTTCACGCGCAGATTTATGCTTCCTAATAATGCAAATTACGAGTTGTAAACGTAAAAATAGGACTTTTGAGGGCAATTGCGACCTAGATCGATCTCTTATTTAGCGCTTTTGGTTACTGAAAAACCCTGGACACGAAAATCTACCACCTGACCGCTTTGTTTACACACGCATGTAATGTCGTAAGGTAGATTTCGCCCTCTCCACCATCAACGAACCTAACCCGAACGAACCTACAGTTTTTTGCGAATATCTTGGGAACTAAGATCGAGTCAGTGTAAAGCGAAAAGTTGCGCAACGTGCTTGCGCTGCCACGGAAACGCTTGAAATCGTTCAATTTGAAACCCACATCACTTTCGAACCAGTGAATTCCTAACGGTAAAACTTGGATTTTTAGCATTCTTTCGTTAAATTCTATGGGATCACGTTTTCAAAAATCCAATATTTGTGGTCTCGCAAAGTAATGTTTAGCGCAAGTCTTTTTAATGTTAGCGTTTGGAGAGATGCTTTGTAATGTGCTATTGAAAGGAATCCAGTTGTACGCCACATGAAGGGTAATTTCAATCTTTTGATGAGTTGGTAGCTGAAAATGTTCAACATCTATTTTTCAGTTACGTTAACCAGTAGAAAGAAGGCAGAGCTTTATGGAAAATAAATTGCTGGGTGAAGTATTCAAGAAATATTAGTGTGTCTTTTCGTAGTCAATCCAAGTTCAGATTTCTACTGTTCTATGTCTAGACTCTCCGAAATACAATAGTACAGTTTCGCGTATAAATCCACATATAAACTTTTAAAAGTATTTCAACAATATTCAAAATGTTTTTGAATTTATTTTTTTAAAATATTTTAAAAAATTTTTTTAAATAAAGAATGTCATAAATATTAGAAAAAAAAGATTGAGGAAAAATTAGTAACGTTTTTTATGCGCAACACAATGACACATGCATTTTTGTTTTATTTACATTATTTTGATAGAAATGAAGGTGACCTTCAATTTTTTAAATGGAATGCTACACATTTTTTTGACACTTTTCCACCAAATGGACACTTCTGAGATTTTTATACAAAACAGGTTAGCATCATAGCAATATTTTAGAATTTTTTGGTAAGTGTCAACCTTAGGGAAGATAGTTTAAAAAATTCGCAAAAAATTAATTAATTATTTTCAACTATAAATAATTAGCAAAAAATTCTGAAAAAAATCTGAAATGTAGAGTGCATCTATGTCTGTTGTTTGCTATTTATCCCATGTTGATATCTTTTCTCGTTTTAGAGCAAATTGCATTTAAGTGCGGGGAAATTTACCCCAATATCACCCCTATCGGTGGGGGTAGACATTTGAAATTTTACAGAATGTTTTTTTAGACTCAAAACTATGTTTGTAGATAGGAATCAGAAAAATCCCTTTGACTGATGCTTGGAAGTTGAATTTCTCAGAAACCAAGACTGATAGATGAAACTATTTTCCAATTTGTGTTCGGCGCAGAAAAATGTTATATATACGTACATGACCAATGAATTAAGAACTATGCACATTTCATTTAAAAAATCGTTGCTATCCCCTGTTTCCATGCTCGAAGTACACCTGGATTATTTTCGCTCAAATATTACAACGCTCCCCTTCGCATAATAAAGTTTACAAAAACACATGAGTTTGTAAACATGGTAACCCGTACGATGAAACACTCCGTACATGAACCGTTTAATGTAAACTCGGCATTCCCTCTGACTAAAAAAGGAAGACAATTACTTTATCGAGTAAACGAGGGATGAAGAAGTAAAATTTTTGAATAAATACAATGATATCGCAAAATGTCACGATAACAGTGTCGTTTTATAAGATACCAATAAGAAGAAAGATTACGATTACACTACTTTTGCATTAAACGGCTCGCATGTAAAAATACCACTGAATTCGTGCTGAATCCAGAAAATCAAATTCCCAAGAGAACGTTGCAAGAATCTAAAATCATAGGTCTGCGTTTTCGTTGTCAGATACAGTGGACAAGGGGAGCTGGTCAGAATGGCCCTGAAACGAGAAACACGATGAATTCGATCAGTGCCATTATTTCTGTATTCATTCCGCCATTTTTCAATAAATATCCATTCGCTGGACGATTTAAAGAAAGCCAGATATGAAAATGAGAATTTCGAGAAAGACATACAAAAGTGCACTCGCCGTAGATAATTCGTAGGATTTGATCAGCAGAGTTTCGATGATCCGCTTCAGTCGCAGGGACGTACCTCTTGCCATCTGACCGACCCCCAGGGACATTTTCTCCAGCTTCCTAACAGAATAGTGGCCTCAGCAGGATTCGCAGCGAATCACCTCGATTTATGGATCGCGCCAGCCGACATACACTTTCTCTTCTTCTTTCTGTCCGTCTTTCTTCCCTCGTTTTTCTTTCGCGAGGGACGCGCGCGCGTCCGGTCAAGCGTACGAGCTAATTCCATTTCCGCCATGGCGATTCGTTTCTTCAGTTTTTCCGTTCTTCCTCCCTCCCCCGTTTTCGTTCGCTCCACCGTCTCAGTTGATCCAGCCGCCATTTGCCAGCATCGAAGTCTACACCGATTACTTTCTTCCACTCCGTTGTCGTTCAGTTTCAGCTCGTTTCTTTTGCTTCCGCCGCAGAGCCTCTGTCGTACGTTCGCCGTGTTCCCTAAATCTTTCGCTACACGACCTGTCCGCCTGTATTCCCGTCTCGATCCCACCAACTTTTTCTTCTTCTTTTCTATCGTAGCTGTCCCTGGACGCATCCCTTTAATGTGTGCATTTGATTCGAGCACCCTTGCACCGAACCCGTACCGTCGTCGATCAGTTCTCGAGCGAATCTCGACGAATGGCGACGCCCTATGAATATCACTCGGCCAGATAAGCGAACCTTATTGCTCGCTGCTGCGTACTTGTAGACGCAGGTGAAACAATCGGGGACTATTCTTTCTTCGAAGCGAATTTTGGGTGAACTTTGCTTTACCGGACTCGAAATTGTTGCTTCCTCCTATGAACTATTATATATTTGGTATGCACATCGAAGCAGGTCGAAGTTTCGATCCTGTAGAAGCAATGGTTCAGGAATTATGGTTGCACAAAGTTCAGCAACTTCAAGTGCTTTTGCCAGGTAAGAACGCTGCCATATTGGTTAATAGTAACGACCGCGAGCCGCTCACCGAGCAGAACCGCTAGATGGCAACACGGGGACTTGGTAATATCGCTAACATAGAGAAAATATTTCGGAAAATGTTTGAGAAGAAATGTTGTGGAAAATATTTACAAAAAGTAAGCCTGACGCCCAACCCCTTTTTTTAGCGTGAGGAAAATGCTTTTACCCCCTGAGAGGGATACAGGGTTATGTGTGGCTACGTGGCCAGAAGAGCTCACAATACCCACTAAAAACCTCACGACAATTTTCCCTAAGCTATTCGGGGGCGACTGGGATCTCCAGTGGAACACCACCAGCCACCCACTTGTCCTTGGTCCCGTATGGGACCCCATCCCGGGGGAGAGAAGCTCCCCCTGCAACACCTAATCTATCAGGGTGTAAGCAGGTTGCCCACTTACACCCCCTTCCCTGGGGACGTCCGGCCCCTGCCGTCCCAAAACACATACTTCTTTTTTTCACGAAGTCCATTATGGATAACCGTCCCCATCGCCGAAGATGAGGAGGGCCAATGTCGGAGCCGAGGAGCGAACAACTCCCCGCCTCCTGCACCTAATCTCCGCCCCCTCCTCTGGTGGCAAACCCCTCCTCTTCCAAATCGCTCTCCAGATAGGAGACGTCCCCCCGCGCCACATCTCTTTCCACCTCCGGCCCCCTTCTTCTTGTAGGGGGGGGGGCAAACGGCGTTACTTTGACGACCCCACGTTGAAACCCTCCTGGCGCAAGCCTGGGTCCGCCTCCCGGGCCCGCTCGACGGTCTCCTTCCACGAGACCACATCCTTGCAGAAGGAGACCACCGCTTCTTACGACTTCCCGCTTTCGGTCATGTGGTCGACCAGGGCCGCGAGCGAGAGGTCCCACCCCTCCACTGCCGCTCTGAGGACACGGCGCAGCTCTACCCACGCAAAGCACTCCTCAATGGCGTGCCGCGCCGTTTCCGCCTTCTCGCCGCAGCGGTGACACTGCGCCGCTAGCTCCCGTCTCATCCTGTGCAGGTACTCACCGAAGCAACCATAAACAGCGAGCATCTTTCTTTTTCTTATGTGGAGAAATGCAGTACGCATACGTAGGGCTCTTCTCGGGAAACTCCCGAGGCCAACCCACTAAAACTCCACGCCCACCTAAGCTACCTGGGAGGAGCTTGGATCACGTGAGTACTCAACAGGACTCACTCCCAACTTACATGCATCCCGGGGGAGGTATTAGCCTCCCCCAACCGGCGAGCACCTGCGCGAGACGGAAGGTCAACCCAACACGCCCCCTGCACAGTATATCGAATATGGGCAGGAGAACCCGGACCGGTGGGCGTGTCGTGGCGGCTAGCAACCGCCCCCATTCAACGAACACGTCCAACCGGACCTGGCGTATTTGACCCTCGACTTTCTCTGTCTCCTCGGGGGTAGGCTCCTCTCCGAGGGCGGCAGAGCGGACGGGCAGCCTGGTATAAGGCTGTGCTCATACGGGCGCCGGCTGCAGGTGTCGGTGCCAAAAATCAAAAATCTCGAGCGCTGGTGGACGACACGCTACGGTGCGTACCGAAAGGGAAGGTTTCCAGGCCGTCAACCCGTGCTCGAAATTTATGATTTCTGTCCCTGGCACCTAGAGTCGGCGCCCGTATAAGCGCGGCCTAAGGGTACTCGCACAGTGGATCCGTTTTCGTCCGATTCGGCCGACGTCCGACGTATCTGTCTCTTTTTTCAAGCGTACGGAAAAGAGACACAACGGATCTAGTGTGCGCGTGCCCTAAAGGTGACCGCCTCGCCACCACTCATTGGAACGGAGGTACCGTATGGCCCGCAAATATATGCATAAATATAGACCGCACCACCTCCATATAGAAGCCGAAAGCTCCCACACGTACCTAATCCCAATCTAACCTCAAATTAGTAAGTATAAGCCCCAAATTGTATTTTTTAACAGAGACCTGACCTAGACCTGTTAAAACGCAACATTGCGGTCGTGTCTTCCAACATTCAAGCAACAATCGCTATGCCCGCTCTATATTCTCAGCATTAACGCGTGCCCGTGCTGCAATTTAGCGGTTCTGTTCGGTAAGCGGCGCGCGTTCGTCACTACAAACCAATGTTGCGGCGCGCTTACCTGTTAGAAACTCTGCAAATTTCTAAACTTCAAGCGACAATATCTTCTGAACCATTGATCCTACAGGATCGAAACTTCGATCTGCAAGTTCCCCGGGTAGAAATCTACTGGGTTACATACCAAACACGTAATAATTTATAGAAGAAAGGCAAAAATTTTGAGCCCTGCAAAGTAAAGAGCAGCCCGAATTTTTAATGTGCAATGCTCTTAGAGATACGCCAACTCCTATTCGCGTTTTCTAGAACGTCGATCTCTTCAACCACGATCGAAAGTAATCCTTTCATATTTTATATGGATCACAGAGCTATTGGGTTGGCAAGAAAGTAATTTCCCTATTTTAAGATGAAATAGAACCCAACGTTTTTGTCCTAGCAGTCAACTGTAATCAATAAAATTTTTTGCGTTTTGTTCGATGTTCTTTCGTCATGTTTTACCATTCAAAGAGTTTTGTAAACTTCAAAGTAAATGGTTATCTGATGGCGAAATGTCTGGGCTATATGGTGGAAGTGGCATCAATCATGAGCATCAATCCAATCATTTTTCACGTGCTACCAGCTGTGTGTACACTAGCGTTATCATGGTGGAACACGTGAAAAATTATTAAAGCTTATAGACAAGTGATGTTACTTCCACAACATATTATTTTTATTCGCTAATGATGATCATCTGATAGTCACTTGGATCAGGTTTTTCCTGATAAGGCCCAGAAAGATGACAAAAGGTCATTGAACAAAATAGAAAACATTTTATCGATTAAGGTTCATTGCTTGTATAAAAACATTAGGTTTTGTTTCACCTTCAAATAGGGAAGTTACTTTCTCGCCTACGCAATAGTTTATCAATGTTAGTATTACCTGACATGTTCCAGGTTAATATGTACTCCTGTTAAATTAGTATGGTACCTATAAAGGATAATTCGCTTGAAACGGCTACTCGAATAACTCGGCCACATTCATATTCTTATAGAGAATAAAAAGACAAATTCAACAACCTATGATAATGTATATCCACCACGCTAGAACATATTAATGTAAACATCTTGAGATCAGATGAGCCGAATCATACATTATCATAGGTTGTTGAATTTGTCTTCTTATTCTCTACAAGAACATGAACAAACAATATATCATTCCATTAAAAAAAATATCGATGACCTTGAAATCTTGTAGAACAATGACCTTGAGAAAAAATTTTTACCATCATCAAATTCGCCCCTTGAAGCAGTACAACTTTATTCTGTGGAGATTTTTTCTACGACTAATAATAACCGCGATATTTAGGTGTTCCCATTTAAATGCACCTCCCTGTATAAAAAAGCATACTATTCGTTAGACACAAGGTATTTGATATGAAGTTATCCACCGCTTGGCATAAAATTAAGGTCTGATGCACGTTATCTTTTGATTAATAGCAGCCGAGTTATCGAGACGGTCGATTTTAGTAAAACCTCAGGTGATCTATTGCAGTCGAACTCAATAAATAATAGAGACTTATGAACCATGACTTTGCTTACTTAGATCAATTAAGTACGCTTAAACTGGGTTCCACTGTAACGGACTATAGATTCGTACAGGGTGTAAAAAAATGTTTGGTCCTGGCCGCCAAAAAGGTTGCCGCAAAATTGTCCTTGACCTTGAATTTCAAGGTCAAATTTTTGTATTATGGCATCATATTCTACGTGTCATGGGGACAAAAAGTATGAAGGAAACTATGGGTGACTTGAGTTTTGACCCATGGTTCCCATGATACGTAGAATACAATGCTATAACAAAAAAAATTTGACCTTGAAATTCAAGGTCAAGGACAATATTGTGGCAACTTTTTTTCCAAACTTTTTTTACAACCTGTACACACATTCCAATGTTTATAGCATGTTTCATCAAATCAGAGTGATGAATAAATTAATTTTTTTCACTGGAAGGTTCCTTCTAGTAAAAATAAAAGAAATATCTTCTGAATTTTTATCAATATGCATCTTGTCGAATAATAATTAGAGGTATGAACTATCGTATGAATCTGTGACTGCACGGGAAACTTTAATATACATCTAGAATTCTTTGATGTTCTAAATCGTATCCGTTATTAAATCCTCCGGAAAAAATAATTTGTAATCAAATACCGGTGTAATATTGATCATTTTCTAATAAAATATACCATGTTATAGAAATACTTAGGCAGAACAAAAAGATAACATTTCATGTGTAAAACATAATTTTTTAAATAATATTAAAATTTAATAAAATTTTTATATTTTCATGATATTTAAAAATTTATCACTGTATTGTTTACTTTTTTATTTGAACCTACATGCAGGACTTACATAAAAAAAAGAATTAAGAATATTCCACTGTCCTCCTAATTGATTCCACACAGCTGTGTATTAACAAGGTCAGAGTTCAGAAAGTTATTCACTGTAATGATACTTGAATCGAAGAGAACACAAGAAATTTATTTGAAAAGTTAGCTAAGTTTGAATGTATAAGCAGAGATAAAATAAAAGAAAAATTGCTATGTAAGCTCGTGGCAAAATTGATGATGTTCACCATGTCAATATTCACTGCTCACACTAAATTCATTTGTTTAGGGATGTATTTTTTTCATCCGTGCATTTGTAGATCAAAATCAGTAAATATGGAATATGTTTTTATTTTTCGTATGCTCGCGAGGTAGGTTAGCCAACAGGCTGATTTTAATGTAATTTTTGTATGAACACAACTCGAAAAAATATTTGACAAATATCTTTTCACAGTTAAGGGGGTGTAAACAGTCCTCGAAGTTGGGTTGGAAAACTCCATTTGATTGAATATCTCCAAAACTTCCATTAAAATCGTCGTGTTGCGATTGGATAACCTCCCTTGTCGGTAATATATTTAAGCCGAATATAAGAACAGTCTTATGTGTCGAATTAACCTTGTTTCAAAAAAAAAAATAGTTCTGTTATTTTGATTTCGATCTTCATAGTCTGGATCGTAAAAGGCCAGAAAGTTACCTATTAGGCAAACTTAAATTCAACATGCTCTCCGAACAGGCAGGGCCGGCCTTCTCTATAAAGGGGCCTGGGTGTCAGAAACCATTTGGGGCCCTAAATGTTTTTGTTGCAAGAGTACATTATTTTAGTTCCTGATCATGTTGGGGGCCCTTAAATCGCGGGGCCCGGTGCACAGCATCCGCTGCACCCCCCAGATAGCCGGCCCTGCGAACAGGAGCTTCCAACTGCAACTCAGTGATGCCAAAAGGAGGACCTTGCCCCTCCGGCTGAACCCCCCACTCTTACTTCTACTAGTTCTACTGCGCACGCGCTACACACTAACGTACCTCTGCTCTGCCCGAGTGAGTTACGTTCAGAGATACGTCGTGTGTGGCTCGTGCGCAGTAGAACCAATGATTCGTGGGTCTTGGGATTTTTCCCCTCCGTTTGCTCAGCCTGTTCGACTCCCCACTCTGCCCTCTTAAACAAAGACCAATTCGGCGTCCAGCGGAGACCGTGCTTTCTTTCTGCTCAGGTCCAAATCCCTAGTCCATTGGTAGGCAGAAATAGCTACTACTGTGCGCACAGAATCTCTACTGAACGTAACTCACTCGGACAGAGCAGAGGTACGTCGTGTGTGGCTCGTGCGCAGTAGAACCAATGATGCCAGATTCGTGGGTCTTGGGATTTTTCCCCTCCGTTTGCTCAGCCTGTTCGACTCCCCACTCTGCCCTCTTAAACAAAGACCAATTCGGCGTCCAGCGGAGACCGTGCCTTCTTTCTGCTCAGGTCCAAATCCCTAGTCCATTGGTAGGCAGAAATAGCTACTACTGTGCGCACAGAATCTCGCATAAAATTGGATTTATTGCTATCTGGTATATGCTATCAGATATATCTGAAGACCTAGAGAGACCTTCACAGGCTATCGCAACGCCTAGAGACCTCTAGGACCTAGAAGGGGCCTCTATGGACTAGGGGCTGTGCGCGTACCCGCAAATTGCGAACCGAGCTGACCTGGACTCGATTCATCGAGCCGAGTCGAGCAGCGCTGAGCCACCCATTCTTACTTCCACTGTGCACGCACTACCCGTGTGAGACTCACAGAGCAGCGCAGTGATGCCAGAATCAGTGATGCCAGCAGGAGGAACCTCGAGGAACTTGCCCAGAGTGGCCAGACGAGTCCGTCCTTGGAACTCGCGAGGGGAATACAGTACCCCTTCTCTGATGACCAACAATATGCGCAAGCGCGACGGGGTTCGAGTAAGGCGCATGAGAGACACGTTGCGCAGGCGCGACGGGGATCAAGTGGCGCGAATGACGACGCGTGGCGCTTGCGCATATTGCTGGTCATTAGAGAAGGAGTATTGTATTCCCCTCGCGAGTTCCAAGCAACGAGGCTTTTTCCCCTCCGTTTGCTCAGCCGGTTCGACTCCCCACTCTGACGCACCCTCGTCGCTACGTTGCTTCTACTGCGCACGTGCTACACACGAACGTACCTCTACTCTGCCCGTGTGAGTGCCTGTTCGATTGCACGCGCGCTGCACCCACCAGCGTACCTCTACTATGGCGACGACGGTGCGTCAGAGTGGGGCATCGAGCTGGCTGAGCGAACGGAGGGGAAAAATCCCCAGACCCACGAATCATCACTGAGTAGAACTAGTAGAAGTAAGAGTGGGGGGCCCAACCGGAGGGGAAAGTTCCTCCAGGTTCCTCCGTTTGGCATCACTGCTGCAACTGTTGGTTCCCAGAGAATGGGTTACATCGATCGACCTTCTCCTCTCCGAAATTAGAAGATCGATAATCAATCTATTCGAAGAGGTGGAGGGGCTGGGAGGGGCGGGCTGGAGAGACGAAACGTGTCGTCGCTAATTCTATCGACTGTCCAATCAGTCATCTTGGGAGCGCGGTGGCGTGCCGGACATGGCTGCTGAAGGAAATGCCCAACGTATTAGAAAGCTTTTCTTCTTGAACTTCCGTGGTGAATAAACCGACACGCTCCGCATTTTCTTTCGTTCCTTCCCGGCTCCCGGCTACGGCTACCAAAGATCTGCTGCTCCTCCCCCGCAACCCATTCCACCGCCCTAGTCTTTCTGACCGAAAGCCCGTGAAAGGGAGCTTTTCAGTCCGGAAGCAGCCACGGCCTAATGAGGTACGTAAATTACTCAATGGCAAAGCGTCTCTTCTCCTCGGCCGTGGGAAGAACCTCATTCGGGGAAAACGACAAATGTAGGTTGTCTCTTCATCCGTCCCTGCACAATGGCCGAAATCATTAACGCGCTTCTTGCCGCGAAACCGGCCTGGTAACTCGCGGACAATTAGAGGAAAATTATAAAGAAAGGCAGATCGCTTCGATGTTCATTTACTTTCGTTATTTCCGTTTACCTCTTGCTACTTCGCATTTCACAGTCGTAAAGAGAATCCGATAACCTAAAGATACAATGGTCGGAATTTGCATAGTTCCACTGAAACTTCAACCGTTTGGGATCGTTATCGACAGAGATTTTCATTGTTACCGACTGAGCATGATTATTTCTTCGGTTACAATATATTTCTTAATTGGTATTTGGATTGTTGCGTATAGCTTCAATTATTACAGTCATATTTTATATTTTTTATTGAAAATTCCAACGAAATTATCATAGGTCCAGTTAATGTATTCCTTTATCTTTAACAGTGTGAGTACTGTGTATGATGGAAAAATATACTTACTTAATTTACCTTTATTTCTATAAAATAGGATATATTTTTAGGTTATGTCAAAGCAAATTGAAATAAAGGTTTATAAAGATGCAATATACAATATAAACATACAATTATTCAATAAAACATGTTAATTTCGTGAAATAAATAAAGTATTATATTGAGTGGAACTATAAAAATTTCGCACAACGCTTCATTAAAAATACATACTAAAAGACATTCTATTTTGAAACCATTCATATGTCTTTGCAAATATCTTAATATAACGTAAATACTTAGAACGTATTCAATTTTTTATAAATCAACCAAAATTGCCAACAAATATGTATGGAACTATGGAAAATTGCGACCACTGTATCTATACGGTGTTCGACTATAGGTGGGAGAATATTTAAGAGGTGGTTCTTGACGAAAATGAAGAATAAAAAATGCATACCTTGGTTCTCACTTGGGGCCCCAGCGAGGTGAAAATGTTTAACAAATCGTTGGACAACGTTGAACCTAACCTACTTACTACAATGCACAAGGGCGTTTCTAATATCCGTCCTGTGGAATTATCAAGTAAAAGGGGTCAATGGCCTCTCACTTTTAAATCCTTCGCACACATATCCATTGCTCTAGAATGTGGACTTCAGTTTTGGAAAAATTAACGACGAATTAAAGCCAGATTCCGGCAAATAAAATTAAATGCTCCCAAATCAGAATTAACAACATTTTATACACCGAATGGTTGTAATATATTCAATTATCTTCCTTTTGGTATATTATGGCCAGAATTATTTCGAAAATGGAACGAAGACAATTTTGGTGATATTAAAAGGGTGATAATGTATATCGATGATCTATTAATAGTTGGTCATGCAGAGAAGGAATATGATGAAAACGTGGATAGAGTAATAAAACGAGCTGGACAACTTAATATTAAATTCAACGAATAGAAACTTCAGTACAAACAAGTAAATTATTTAAGCAATTTTTTTATTCATCATTTTCGTTAAGAACCACCCCTTAAATTTTCTCCCACCTGTAGTCGAACACCCTGTAGAAATAGACTCATTGGGTTGGTGCAGAAATCCTGCTGCTCCAACAATCTTTGATCATTTTGAATACTTTCCTTGTTTGAATTAATATGAGAAAGTTACGTGTGTCATTTGAAGTAACTTCTCGATTAAACTGTAACATAGGAAGCCAGAAATGTTTGTCTTTCTCCTATGTAGCCCTATGTAATAGTAGATTTGAACGAGAAAGTGTTAAAAATCGAAGTTTCGATCCAGGAAGATCAATGGTACAGAAGTTATGAGCATTCAAAGTTGAATGATCTTCAGTGATTTCGACGAGTAAGAGTGTCGCCATGTTGCTACGTAGTGTTGGTCGCAGAGCCATTTATCGAGCGCAGCTGCTAGGTGACACCACAAGAACGCGCTGACGTCGATCACGTAGATTTCCAAGTCTTGTCGGTCTCTCTGCCCCCTCCGCGTGGTACCCACTCATTACGGACTCCTCGCCCTCCCTGGGAGGCAGTGGCGGCTCACGTTAGTACAGGCCCCAAACGGTAAAAATTGTGATCTTTTAAATAAAAAACAAATTTTAGTCATTAACATAGTAGCCTATAACGTACGTGATATTAAAAATAAGCATAATTCATGATTAAAAATTGGAGAAGTCGTTTTCATTTCTTGTAAATAAATTGTATTGATGAGCTCCACGCGGCCGCTTAGTTCACTTACCGTTAACCACTTCGCTATCGAGGAAAATATTATAAACCCGCCACTGCTGAGAGATGTGACGGAGATATGCGGGGATTCCGCTAACTCAATAGGGAGAGTGTCAGGATCTCCAAAATTAATGCTACCGATCCCCCTCCCACGTCATGCCCAGAGGCCATCGATGATCCCGTGCCACGTCCGGAGGAGAGAGGACCGTAGCTACCTCCAGACCTCTCAGCCACAGGAAGACCTCGCCACTCCTGGGCCCCTTCACCATCCTCTTTTTGTGGAGAAATACAGTACGCATACCTCGGTACCCCGGGGGAGCGAGATTATGTGGGACCTACCCACTAAAGCTCCATACCCACCTAAGCTAAGTGGGAGGTGCCTGGATCTCACGAGAACTAACAGGTCACCTCCCTGTTACCACGCATTTCCCGGAGAAGGTGGTTAGCCTCCCCCATTGCCTACCTTAACCGGACCCCAGGCAGAGTAACCCGCCCGGTGTTCCCATCCTTCGAGCCTTTGGATTTGGGCTTCCCGACTCCCAGCTCGATCCACCCACAGCTCCCTGTGCCCTCGTGCCCCGCTCCAAACGGGTGACCCGATGGTCCTTGCTCCGCCCTGGGCAAGAGGGCACCGACACCGGTAAGAGATGGTCGTTGGAGGCGCAACCGGACATCTCGACCGTCCCCATCCCAGCGCTTAGGTCTTCTTTTTTGTTAAGGAAAGGTGGTTAAATTTTAAAACACTCCACCTCTCGGGACAACCAATGGGTTGCCTCTCTACTTTCTGATTGTCCGAACTAGGCTTCCCGGGGACCTGCGATCAGCATGTGCCTGGGACGTCTTTCTTCGGACCCTTCGTCCACTCCTGTTCTTTTCATTTACGTGCCTAGGTCTAGGGGCGCCGGCCCACCCCGGGAGGAGTGGAACTCCCCCCGGGGGCCAGGGTCAGCTCAGTCCACCAACCCCTCCATCCTCCGCCCCCGGGGACTGGGGCACACGGCGGTCCAAGAGGCGAACTCCCCGTACCAACAAAGGAATTCAAGTTCCCCCGCTAGGAGGGGGCATCGACTTACGCGAGGAGGGGATCACTCCCCGTGCCCTCCTCTTCCCTACCGCCCCCCAGATGTTGGCTCGCCTCGACGCGGAGGGACGTGGGACTACCAATCGCCCAAACCCTCTTGGCGGAGCCCGGGTCCGCCTTCCACGACCTCTCGCTCTCAGTCATGTGGACGACCAGGGCCGGGTCCACGCAGGGCACTCCTCAATAGTGTGTCGCACCGTTGCCATCTCCTCGCCGCAGTGGTGACACAACGCCGCTAGCTCCCCTCCCATCCTGCGCAGGTACTCTCTGAAACGACTGTGACCGGTGAGCACCTGCGTGAGACGAGAGGTCAACCCAACCCGCCTCCCGCACCACATATTGAATATGAGCAAGAGGGCCCCGCACCAACCTAATCACCAACCAACTTGGACTACTTTCTCTTTGAGATCCTGGATTTGATTCTGTATATTTTAATTACCGGTTAAGACAGATCTTCCGAGAACAAAATGTACTTCTGAAAGATGGTTTCCTCGATACATTACCGACGTCATCGCGTGTTTCTGCTGCCATCTAATGGCACCGCTCGCTGGACGACGCGCGACCTTCACTATGTACCAACATGGCAGCACCCTTGCCTGCCAAAGACTGGCCGAAGCTGAATTCCTCGAAGTGAAACTCAGATTTTAGGCATCCTCTTGTCAAAATCTACGGTATCATAGTTTTAAAAGTCCAAAATTTGTGGTCCCCTAAATCAAACAGCAGCAGCTGATGGGAAGAATAAGCGAGAACAAACCTACTTTATGAATCTTGTAACTAGTATTGAATATTTTATTTTGTAAATCAAATAATTCCTTTGAAGTTCCTTTATGCATTTTTATTCGTAAACTTTCGAAAATGCAGAAATGCATACAAAATATTTATCTCGAAAAATGTTGAGGTGAAGTGTATTATTCGTTAATGCACAAGCAATAAACATCACGAGTTGCTAGAAAAACACCATTTTTATAAATTCGTTAAACACAGCAAACTAACGAATAATGTTTAAGTGAAGAATTTCCTTCTACCCAATTATTATACCGTACTTGCATACAAATATGATCGTGAAATTTCCTTATTCTCAGACTTGCAAATGCACCAAAGAGCGGAATAGTTCTAGGACATTTGGATATCTTAGTCCAAAATAATTGATACGAGTGAAAACTGAATAATGTGGTTGGTAAACAATATAATCTAGGGGAAGTTTTTGAAACTAGGAAACTATTAAGATATTTCCGGTAGGTAATGTGTTAGTAAATTTTGTTATTGCAGATATAAATTATTGTTATTCGAATCAGCATGAACCCTTTACATGGGCTCATACGAAAACTTTCAGGAATGTCTGCGTCGAATTTTTCGTAACGAATTTATTTATACTAGGTGAATCTCTCCTAAAAGATCTTATACGGAAAATATGATTACAAACATCAAAGAATTGTTTCCGCGTTTATGTGAATGAAATACTTGACTAAGCAACAGCATTCGATTTATACAGTAAAGTCTCGACTCTTCTCAAACAGGCGTACTCTGGCTAGACAACTACTCGATCAAGACTTGTTTTTCCGATTTATGGCCGCGTCTACCGCGCCGAGCGAGACTTCAATAGAGAGTCGAACATAGAGAAGGACAGAATCAAACAACCCACGTGTTCTCGCAATGTAATGCCAATTGAAACTGCTTCACTTTTCATTATTTTTTTATGAGACTTTTACTGGCTTGTTTCTGGCATTATTCTGATTAAAACAAAACCAAACACGATACAATTTGGCCCACATTTACTCTTCATGTGAGAAGCATACTTTATCATTTATCATACATTCAACATACGCTATAGCATATGTTTAAGTAAACAACTTAACATGTAGAAAATATGTTCTCACAGAACCCAGATAGCAGCAATGCTCCATTCTGACCAGGGCACTTATGACCGTGTAGGTTTGTAACGTTCCCTCGGCACAAGCAGCCCTCGGCCCGTCGGTCCTGGTTTCTGACAAATTTTAATGCGATACCGGACCATTGGATCTTACCAGAATATTACTAGAAAAATTACAGTAACTTCCCTTTCAATAGGGAAGTTAACAAGTGGAAACAGTGTTTTTGGGAAACCAGTTTTTGTCTTTATACAAGCATTTTACGAGCTTTGTGAGGGCTCATTCTAAAGAGGATGGTTCATCATATCCCGCTCTGGTCATGATTTAGTTAGATTATGTTTATATTTAATAATATGACCGACTAAAGTAGGGGAAATATATCGAGACAACCACCCTCAGGTTCCCATGTATTTTTCTAATACAAAACGGTTTTTTTTACTTAAATTCATGATCAGAGCGCGCTGTGATGAACCTTCCTCTCTCAAAAGAACCGTGCAGCTCAAAATATGTTCGTAGGAGGGCAAAAAATGGTTTCCCGCAAACACTGTTTTGTTGATGAAATAAAAAAAATGTATGTTTGTCACTGTTGCCAAACTGTTTTCCAGCGTGGAGGTTGGTTGCTATGATAAATACCCTAGAATCAGAGGTCCGTGATTGTAAGAGGGCAGCACGGTCGCACTAACGTGGCGAATGTCGTTATAGTCGCACTAGTGTGGCAGATGTCGGTAAAGAAAATTTGGTAGAAACCAGGACCGACGGCCGAGGACTGCTTGTGCCGGATTTGGGCCGAGGGAATGTTACGAACCCACACGGTTCGAAGTGGCTGGGTCAGATTCTAGTCATCGTGTGCCTTGAGCCCGTTCAAGCGACGTTCGACCCGTATAATTCCTGTTATCTGACCCTGGAACACGCCGGACTCGATTTGTGCTCGAGATTCCCTTGGCTATCTGGGAATTAGACTTGAATTTTGCAAATTAACGGAGTTACAGCCTGTAGATGCACAGAGCGACCTGCACGAGTGATGCACTGACCGATTGGACGGTTCCGATCGAGCACATTCCTTTTGGACGCCGGGACGATTGGACTTTTTTTACGCCGGGCCGATTGGACACGTTCCTTTTCGACGCCGTGCCGTTTGAACGACGTCTAACCCTATCCTTTTTTTACATGAGGAAAATCCCAAACAGGAATAACTCCCCTCATCGCTGGGAGATGAGACCCCTCATGACCTTCCCAAGAGTTAATTGAAGCGGTACGGGATCACCGTGATTACCGCATGATATACTACCGCACCGCCCGCTGCCTTTTCATAGGCCTCCCCGAGGGGGGGGAGACCCCTCCCCCACGCTTTTGACTCGAATTTTGGGAACCATGACGAAGGCAGCCATGTTTCCCCCCTTCCCTGGTCACCCGATGGGGTGTCGAGTAGACCAGCTCGACACCCCGCTGAACTCGGTGACCCCGTCGTCCGCCCGCTGCCAGAGCGTGATCGCCTGTCACTCTCCCCGGCCGGCACGGACGAGGGGGTCTCCGCTCGCGGTAAGGCCCGCCCCTCGAAGGGGTACATTTCGCACATCCCCCGGGCTAGCCCCTCATCCCGTGAAGCGCGACAGTCCCGAGACTACCGCGTTCACGCCCTCTCCGGCGATTCGGGCGTCCCCGAATCGTGGGAGGAGGGGCAATCCCCGTTTTGGACCCCGCCAGAAGGGCGGAGCCTCTTACTACCTTTACACCTCCATCGCCTTTCCCCCGAAGGGGGTGGTGGAGCCGGCTTAACCGGTGCGGGAGTGGCCTCTAGGACCCCGCGTCCCTTCCCCTTCCATCCTTTCGGTCTGGGGGTACCAGCTTGGAAGGAGGGAGATCTGTAACCCTGTCCTACCCCTACCCTAACCCTATCCAAACGGCACGGCGTCCAAAAGGAACGCGTCCAATCGGCCAGACGTCCAAAAGAAACGCATCCAATTAGCCCGGCTTCAAAAAGGAACACGTCCAATCGGTCGGCGTCCAAGTGGGGCACCCCCACCTGCACATATACGATATGCCGCATAACGATACTTTTGATATGAACTTGGCCTGTTCGTACAAAAAGCCTCCCTTTGGCGGGTCTGGTCAAAACTGGTACATTATGTACACATTTGGCGACCAGATCCATGCTGGTTCAACATTTTTTTAGGCTACGCAACGTCAAAAGAAAGGAAACTTACGTGACAAATATTTAAACGACTTATTTTACATCATGAGAAAAATAATCACGACAAAGTTACTAATAAGAGTGTTAGCATCACATTGTATTTTAAACAATGTAGTAAACAATACAGTTTTCTTTCTTTTTCGCTCACTATCCTCTTCCATATCCTACAGTTACTCCATAACGTCAATAAAACCAAAAAATAATGAAAAATTAAGCACTTTTAATTGGCGATTGTCCGCGTTTCTTTCGTTCATGTACGCTATCCTTCCTTGCGACCGAAACTTTCACAGTCGAGTAAACCACTAAATATGTACAATTGAAATCACATCGTGTTTGGTCTTGTTGTACTCAGAAAAATGTCAGAAATACGTATTGAAAAGTCGCAAAATAAAAAAATAATGAAAATTAAGAAGTTTGAACATTCGATTCCTTGTGTCAATGTAGTGGTGTCCATATCGATATACCCGAGTCGACGGCAATAGTCGCCGCTCTGCGGCGCGGGACAACGTGACAGGCAATGGAGTGAGTAGGCCGAGACAACTATTGGAGTCTCGAACCCGGAGAAGAATTGGATCTTTACTGTACATGCAGCGCGGAAATGGGAGTGCTCACTCGCGGGGTTTTGGTGACCCACATTTTTTCCTGCATCATCTTCTAGCCTGGAACAGAACCTACATCATTTTTAGCACGGATCAGAATCCGATTCCTTTTTATTTAGCCTGTGACATGAATCATGATTACCTGCAACCAAAGCATTCTGATTCACGCCACAGACTAAACGAAAATGAAACTAAAAATGATGTAGGTTCTTGTCCAGGCCAAAAGATGATGAAGGAAAAAGTGGGAGCACCAAACCCCTAGCAAGCAACAGTCTCATTTCCTCTTCTGATGCATATCGTGTGGAGATGACAAGAAGATGCCTGGCAGGAATGCGGTGACGTAGGCAAGAATGCGCTGCCGGATTGGTCTCGGGGATCATCTTGTCATCTCACCACAGTATGAAAAATCGTACCTCTACTCATAAAAAGAAAGTGCTAATCGTCATACCAGAGTCGCCAGATTAAGACATGTATCCCCACTCCACTTTTGTGGCGGCTAACCTGCTACTCTCGCCACAAGATCGACAGATTATCAAGACCTTTCCTGCTACCATCTGATCCGTCACCGATCCCAATAATTAGTATACACCGTCCTCAACCGCCTTCCGATATCCCAGCGTCGAAAGCAGCACCTGCTAGATAGCCTAACCGATGCACTCTGGTGAGTTTGACCGAAATCGTGGCCAAAAGTCAAAAATTTTTTTCCGTTGTATAAAAATCTGTGTAATAATACTTTATTTATTAAATTTTAGAGCACGTTTTTTTGACAACCAAAATTTAATTCGTACTACCGTCGGAGATACGCAAGTTCAAAGTTACTAGTTTTAAAAGACCGGCATTTGCAACCATAATTCAAATTAACTTTGCGATTTATTATCGCGCTGTGACGATAGTTTATCATTCTTGCTGTTGTTGGGATATTCAACGACACGAGTAACACGGGAATACAAATTTTCAAGGGAGCCCAATCAATTTTTGAGTTACTCATCCGCCATATTGAATCTGCCATTATGTTTTTTGTAATTTTGCAACAGATTCATTTTTAGTGGCACGAGTAACACGGGAATACAAATTTTCAAGGGAGCCCAATAAATGTTTGAGTTACGCATCCGCCATATTGAATCTGCCATTATGTTTCTTGTAATTTTGCAACAAATCCATTTTTAGTGGCACGAGGAACACGAGAATACTAATTTTCAAGGGAGCCCAATAAATTTTTGAGTTACTCATCCGCCATATTGAATCTGCCATTATGTTTCTTGTAATTTTGCAACAGATCCATTTTTAGTGGCACGAGGAACACGAGAATACTAATTTTCAAGGGAGCCCAATCAATTTTTGAGTTACGCATCCGCCATATTGGTTTTTGTAATTTAATTAGAAAAACCCCATACTGCTCTAGCAGGTCTAGAACAAAACGCTCCTCTTCCTTTTCCTCCTCTCTCTCACATTTCTATTGCTGCCCAAAATTTCCCCTTCCAGGACGCTATAACACCACGTGGCCCAGTCACGTGACGCGCTTCGTCTCTCAATGTCACGTGATCAATCTAGTACTGGCGGAGAGGGGGTAAATCGAATTCGCTTGATTTGGCGACTCTGCGTCACGCGTCTACAACATTTGCTTTGTAAAATACAATTAAATGGCTGTATTAACGAAAATGACCACTTTACCTACCGGAGGTCTATCCCAGTGATTGTATTATGTGAAAAAGAAGCTTAAAAACCTTCTGATCCCAAAAGAAATTGCATAAAATGATTCGATTGTATTACTGAGGACTTGTCAAACGTCTCGTAAAATGGCTGTTCAACTGAAAGATTGTTACAGACATGTACAGTTCTTGATCACAGATTACTAAAACGCAATATGAAATAATTTGTCGGTAGGTAATGTGTTAATGTGATATTTCTGTTTTATTTTCACCAGAAGGAACCTTTCGTGAGTGACTGTAGACATAGCTTTTGCAATACAAAGTGAAAAATCTATCTGGCCGGAAACTTTTGCATGCCACTGTACGTATGCATCATTTAACCATGCAATATGAAATACAAAGCGCCTATTATTTTACATTTTATTTTCGCTTATCGACTGTCCGCGAAAGTGTTCGTCCACGCGAAAGAAATGAATTCAGTTGAAATCGAAATTGATCTCTACATCTTTGATTAAATTATTAATTATAATAATTATTAAATTATTAATTATTCCAATAGTAATCGCATGAAACGATTGAAAATAGAGAAAAGATGAAATTGGATGAGCACAATTCTTGTGCACGAATACTTTTGTCTGCGTCTGTATTTATTTATGTACACGATACGCTAGATCGTGATCCCGGTTAAACTTCCGAATACGTCCATGCTCAGAATTGAATAAAATTTTGCGGAATCGGTTCCTTTTGCCTAAACTGACTGTCAGAAGGATTTTTGGTGACTCGGAAAAAAAGTTTTTACCATTTTAATGTCACTCTCTACCTTACCGACAAAATCGAAGGAGAAAGCCGCATGGTTTCACACCTCTGTAACTAATTCAATTATTTCGTTTCGCACGCAAATTCCAAGTCAGACATAACCCAAACCTTTTCTTTCAAAAAATTTCCCACGGTTTATTATTGAATTAACAACAACTTCAGTTATCTAGCCAAAACTAACTCAGACTAATATCATCTCCGCTCCATCTTAAAATAAACTTTCCGGTTTGCCCACAGTCGTTTTTTACTTGACAAGACGTTTTTGGCAAAAAGTGGTCGATTCTGATTGCAGTAAATTTCCCCAGATTCCGTTCATAAAGGCGGAGTTTAGAGCAAGTCTAGAGCCAGTTTTAGTTCAGCTAGCTAGACGAGATGGCGCCTAGTCTGGAGAACTGTTAACGTAAAATCGTAACAACAAAAGTGTAAAGAGTTTGAATCCATTAAGAGCAGTAGAGATATTAATACAACGGGAAAAAAGTATAATCATAGCAAAACTGAAGTGTTAAACTGATACAAACGTCAGTGTTACTAAAAAAAAACTTTTTTTTGCAAACAATTGGTTCTAGTTCACAAATTCACCATTCTAAAAACGTAGAGGGCACTAAAATCACAAGGTGTCGGTACTGCAGACTCCTATTGACACACCAAGTCCCATAAGGTGTCGGTACTACAGATTCCCATGGACACCAAGTCCCATAAGGTGTCGGTACTACAGATTCCCATGGACACCAAGTCCCATAAGGAGTCGGTACTACAGATTCCTGCGGACACCAAGTCCCATAAGGTGTCGGTACTACAGATTCCTACGGACACCGAGTCCCTTAAGCTGTCGGTACTACAGATTCCTATGGACACCAAGTCTCATAAGGTGTCAGCCTGACACTGTCAGGTCTATTCCTATGTTATGACTCCACGTTGACAGTCCTTCTGCCTAGGCTCCATCTCGTTTAACTAGCTTAACTAAAATTGGTTCTATACTTGCTCTAGACTGCCTTCGTGAACGGAAACTGGGGAAATTGAATGCTATCAGAATCGACCACACTTTTTCCTCATACGAGTATATTTTGAGCTGCACGAACGTTCATTTAATAGAGGAAGGTTCATCACGCTCTGGTCATTATATCAGTCAAAAAATTCTACCTGTGAAAGCAAAATACATTAGAATCTGCGGGACTTTTCTCGATCTTTTTTCCTACCTTGGACCCTCATATTATTAGATATAAACATAATCTCGGTAAATCATGAGCACAGCGCTGTGTATTTAACCTTCTCTTTAGAATAAATCATCACGGAACCCAAAACTCGCTTAAATAAGGACAAAAAGAGGTCGATTCCATACCCATGTTTTGGCCCAAAATCTAGTAATATTCTAGTATTGTCACGTGAGTACCTCACCCCTTTAAAAGGAAGCGGAAATGATATTAGTCCGAGTTAGATTTGGCTAGATAACTGAAAGTGTTGTTAATCTCGAAGTGGAATTAATTTAATAATAAACAGTGGGAAATTTTTTGAAACAGGGGCTGAGTTAGGTCTGATTATCTTCCCAACGAAAAAACCCGCGGTCCCTTGATTTTGGTAAACCCCATAGAGTCGTAGAGTAGGGCCTATCCTAACCTTGGAGAGGTAGTGGGTAAGTTTCTGGAGCAGCTGGAGACATGATAGGGAACGGGTTGTTAAACTCAAAGACGCACGTGATGGTTTTATGGTGAAGAGGGGTTTGCCAAAATAAGGGCAGATGGGGCATACCTGCGAGATCAGGTGATGAAAAAGTCCGATGTCCGTCACAAGCTCACGAACACTTATAACAAGGTAGAATGACCTTTTCATCAATGACGATCGACCCCTGTCTAGTAGATCGACCACTCTGTAAGTTGCCCGGGCTATAAAAAGCAATGTCTGGAGATTAAACGCTGAGGATAATGCAACCCATAGCGGGCCGAGGGCCGGCACTGCCAATTATGATACCGGCGTAATCGGCTAGTGTGCGTTCAGGAAGTGGGGAGTGCCATTCACTCCTCCCCGGCTAAACCTCTCATGCTACTACAACTACTACTACTACTAAGTCTGACTAGGAATTTATGCGCGAAACGAGTTAATTGTATTAATTATAGAGGTGTGATGAGGATAGTTTTAGGACCTCACCCAGTTCAAAATATGTTCGTATGGGGACGAAAGTGTTCCCGCATAAACCTATGTTTCGACCCAAAATCTAGTAACATTCTAGTAATGTCACGTGGGTACCCTATCCCATTAAAATAAACTTTTCGAGTGGTCCACAGTCGATAGCCGTTTCTTCTCAGAAACACTAGGTGTGTGTGTATGTTTGGTGTCGTCCAGACTTTTTTTCTTTTTTTTAAGGGTGGTGGAGAAATGCTGTTACACACACCCGTCTAAGATGTAAGTTGGGGGTAGCTCTGGAGCTCAGCTCCCCCAATATGTAATTTAGGGAAACAGGACTTATCCCTACCAATACTAACTAAAACCTCACCGCCCAAGGGACACCAAATCCTATTAACCTCTACCGCCTAGTGACAACTGGTGTAGGGGTCTACTTTGGGCATTATCGCCTACATTTGTTTGGATGCATGGCACCAGGTCAATTCTGTCGCTCTGAACCAGTGTTTCGATTGCAACCACCTTTTTTCGCGCATGCACGGCCAAAACAGTAGCGTATCTACAATGAAGCAGCAGGGCGATCAGAGTCCTGATGCCCCAAGGCAGTTATATTACCGGGAGTGTACCGGTATTATTGGTGGGACGAGTGTTCCGTCTTGAAACTTAATTGCTAACGTTTTAAGGGTAACTTAAAACCCTTAAAGCCCTTTCGTATGTAAGTCGCCACGCATGCGCGAAAAAAGGTGGTTGCAATCGGAACACTGGTCTGAACTTATTCAATTCCGAATGACCTAAACCAACCTAGTAGTAGTAGTAGTAGTAGTAGTAAATTTTGACCGGAGAGTAGGTGATCGGCACCATCTCCTATACTATTTAGGAGAGGGGTGGTGCCGTCAGGCACCAGCCCCTCTCCGATACGCACAGCAACAGCATAGTCGGTATCATGTGGCGACCGGTCCATGGCCCCGTAGGGTTGCAAATATCCCTGCTTTCAACCGCCGCCCTGCTTTTTATAGCCCGGGCAACTTTCAGGGCAACGATCTACTAATCAGGGAGCGATCATCATCGATGAGAGGCCATTCTACCTAACATGTTTGAGTTTTTGAGCGTTTTACGGCTCAAAGCGTACGTCGGGCCTTGCTCACCTTCAGATCATGCAGGCTTGCCACACCTGCCCATTTGGCCCCACCCTCTTCACCATAGAACCATATTGTGCACCTTTGAGTATTACATCCCATATCCTACTCTATCCCGGCTGCCCAGGATTCTCCCACTCCCTCCCCAGGATAAACCCAACCTAACCGAGATAGTGTTAAAGACTGCCAGCGCCCGTGCTATTCAGCCATACCGAAAAGTGGGCGAAATGAGCGCAGGGATAACGTGAACCTTACATAAATATATATAACATAATCTGAAATATCACATCGCTAAAAGTTACACCACCGACGAGAATAGTAACCAAATAGTTAACAGTATCTCGTCGATGGCCTAACCCATTCAAAAATATTTGTCGGTAATGTAGAGAGTGACATTAAAATGGTGAAAATTTTTTTTTGAGTTGCCAAAAATCCTACTAAACAATCATCATTTTAGTCAGAAAGGAATCTATCCCCAAAATTTCATCCAATTCTGAGCATGGACGTCTTCGGAAGTTCAACTGTGATCCCTATGTTACGAAACACCCTACACACGCGTGCAAACATAGAGAAATGAAGAACAGTTGTAGAATCGTTCGATTCGATGACGGGGGATTGCCTTTATTCGGGACCGCAATAATCCTCGGTGCTGACAACTCTTTACTGAACAGACAGTTTTTCTCGCGATTGTAAATCGGTGGTATCGCCACAGACGAGATATAGTAATTGACACGACACCTTATGGAACTTGGTGTCCATAGGAATCTGTAGTACCGACACCTCATGATTGTAGCGCCCTCTACGCTTTGAGAACGGTGAATTCGAGAACTAGAACCAATTCGACTCGGGTTCGACTGGTAAAACTTCTAAAGCCAGTGCCGGATTAAACCAGCACGGGCCCCGTGGCAAATGTTACCGTTATTCGTAATATTTCTATTTCTATCCATTGTAAATATTTTAATTGTATTATTCAAAATTTTATGCTGAACTTTAATTTAATCTGAAATTTATTTTTGTTCCTCTATTTGACGCACGGTGTACGTCCTGATGCAACATAATGAATTTAAGACTTTTTTACGATTCTACGATACATATTCTGGATGAAAGTGGTAATATTATTATATATTTAATGCTCGATCATTTTTTAAGTTTTTTGCTCAATGCGTGGAGCGCGTTAATGTAAAAAAATTAACATTAATTATCAGCCAAATCAAATTAAATACACGTAATGCGAATGAAGTATATAATTTCTTCTTCGTGCTAATAATGCTGCGAAATTGTGTTTTATTGGCAACGCTTGGGTGTTGACACTGATTTGTATGTGGTGCGTTAGCGCAGCGCAAAATACATTGGGTGTCAGGTCTATTCTTACATCTCGCCTGTGGTATCGCGAACAAAACCCCGTGAAATTGATAGAATGGAGACAAACGAGGCGCGAAGAACGATCGAATGCTCCTCTCATACGTCGTTCATCCGTTTCGATTTCACGATGAACGAAAGCCGATATGTATTCAGGTCGTTGCGTCGTCATTGGAAACAAGCTCCAGACATTTTTTCCGGGAAAATATCAATTTTCTCTGTTCCCATGACACTTCGTTTCCCTTCGATACTCTTACGTTACACCGGTGGTCGAAAGAAATTTGAGAAAGTCATTATCATTTCACTTGTTGAGGTGAATATACGCTTCTTCGTGAAACCCCTACTATTTTCCCTCGGATAGTTCCCCAAAAACTTCAGGCATAGATACGTTACTGTCGAAACATGCGCATGCGCGAAAAAAGCGCCCCGAATCTCATCACTGTCTCCGAGCAGTGTAAACATGCTACCGCGTAATCTAATCTCGGCTCGGGTATATCGGTGTGAACCACTATTAATCCAATTACAAAACTTCTTTATTTTTCATTATTTTTTCATGGGACTTTCACCAACTTATTTGTGGCGATCTTTTAATTAAATTAACACTAAACACGATATAATATCAACTGTATTTAGCGATTTAATTGGTGGTGAACGTATCGGGCGCAAGGAAGAACAGCGCGATCTGTGTTTACATGCTGTCCTTTTCTACATTCGGCTTTCTTTGTACTTTCGGCGCGGTAGCCGTTTGCGAAATAACGCGACTTTACTGTAATTATTGGAAAACGAGAGGAGGGTTGTCATATATCATTTATCACAAATAATGCAAGCTAAATAGTGCAGAATGTGTTCAAATTAATAAAAACACTTTCAAATCGTCGATATTAATATCCTATATGATCTCATAAATAATCTTGGCAGCAGTTACGAGTTTCACAGACGGAGAACATTTTTTATCAACAGGTCATTCAACGCCGTCTATAAAAACTGTTAAACACAATACGCCACAAATTTTTCAAAGATACCGATTCATGTCGAGAAACGTAGAAAAAAATGTCATTTTTCTTGAAAATAATTTATCCTTTATGTTCCAATGTGGGGGTTCGGGTAAACTACGTTTTCCAAATTAGCTTTTAATTTCTGTTAAAAAGTATAAATCCAAACCAGGAACTATTATTCACAATTATTTCATAGGACTCGAAGAATTAATTTGTACTAATAAAAATCCGGCAATTTGTGTGCAACAACTAAACATTATATTCACACAATATTTAATTTAATTATTTTATTTTTACTTATACTTTTTTACATAATAGTTCATGCCCACCTGTCAACTAAAAACTTTGTGCACGCTATTTGCTTGTTATTCGTATTGTTAAAAATTTGCAGGTTCGCGTATACCAACAAAAACCATTCTTTACATATTATTTTGTGTAACTTTATTTACGTATTATTACGTATTACGTATTAAAAAGTACTTACGTATCATTCGTGCACAGTGTGGTACACAAATAATAAATACAATTCTCACCTTCGAGACATGCCTTAATGAACTTTCAATGAAGGATTTTCAACTTCCTTTCGACCACAGGCGTCCACAGAAACTCTTCTCCACGGAAGCTCCTCCTCTAACCCAGTGTTCCAATCAGAACCATCTTTCCTCGCGCATGCGCGGCGATTTCAACCTCAGTAACGTAACCTTTTCGATGAAATGGGGTACCTTGAGCACCCTGCAATCTTTTAAAAAATTAATAGACAGTATATACATATGAACAGGCAAGGGGTTAAGCTAAACCGTTAGCAATTCAGTTTCAAGATGGAAGACTCGTCCCGCCAATAATACCGGTACATTCTTGCCAATATAACTGCCTTAGGGCTCTGGCCGCTCTGCTACGTTATTATAGATACGTTACTGTTTCGGTGCACGCGCGAGAAGAGATGGTTCTGATCAGAACATTACTTTAGTCCAGTGATGACAGGATCAGGGAATGTCGACTCCCATATAAAAAAGTGGACACTAATTTAGTTGTAGTTCAGTCCCCTTGGGCATGGTGGCAGCACAGTAGAGACCAAAGAGTAGGGATACAAGGAGTGTGTGATCACACGCACACCTAACTCACACATGATCAACCTTGCATATACGTGTGATTGTCTTCTTCGCTAGCTATTGATGGTTATGAATTTATTTTCAGGGAAAATGAATTGGTAATGTCACATATAATAATTACATTGAACAATTACATTGAATTACATCAATAAATAAGCAGCAAATATGAAAACTCAGCAACAGTCTGACTCCGCAACAGTTTGCAACAGTTATAAATGGCGTTTGATGGCGTCAAATAGCTGAAGATAGGATTTCCCCACCACCGAGGCACTACTGTGCTGCCACCATACCCTAGGGGTATGAATTAGAATTATATTCGTCGCTAGAGGAGTCGACAGCCCCTGGACAGGATCCAGGATCCAAGGAACTTGCCCCTCCGGCGGCTCGGCCGGCTAAAGATGCATTTATACTACACGGACGGATCCGCCACGGACAGAAAGACAAGGCTTAAGTCAAGTACGAAAATCGGGTACCTTGGTCGCCCCGCTGATTTATTATTTGATTAAATATTAACAATAACTTGTCTGAAATTCTCGCAGCCCGCTGTTCTTTCGCGCCTCGTGTCGTACCGGTCGTAACGGACTCCGCTAGACGTTCCCGCTAATAATAGTCTCCCACTACTTTCCCCCCAATAGTTTCCCACAAACTTCGGACGTAGATACGTTCCTGACAAAATTTGCGCATGCGCGAAAAAAGCGCCCAGTCTGGCAGCTCTGGCTTAAAGAATAGGGACTCTGCCGCGCCATCTTCTGACGGAATCTGATGGCCAGAGTCCCTATTCCTTAAGGGTGTGGATACGAATTTGACCTTCACCAGAAACTCTCGAGTGTGAGAGAGACGCAGCCCTAGACCCGTATACGTACACGAGAGTTGTAGAGGTTCCGCATTTTTCGATTCCTGACTCTATACTGCACATTTCAGTGTTCTAGGTAGTCACAATCGCTAGATAAAAGATTAATCTAGTGTGGGATCAGGACCCCCAGATCAAGTATATCGTAGGAGATTGAGAAAAATGGGAGGGTTCCGTAGGTGAGCGCGTTAGTCGATCAGCTACCACCAGTGAGGGCCCGGGTTCGATTCCCGTGGCGGCGGTTCCCTCATTTTTCCTCAGATCCTACACTAGGATGTTTGCACCCTAAGAATGGCTGCATTTTAAGTTATCGAGGCGCAATTTACATTATTCGGCAACAAGTAGGTTTATGAAAATGTCTCTCAGCGGCCACGATAGGTGGCAGCACTGTCGCGCCATCGTTTGCTTCTCACGGTTCCGCTACTTGTTGTCGAATAATGTTAATTACGCCTCGATAACTTAAAATGCAGCCATTCTTAGGGTGCAAGCATCCTAGACTAATCTTTTATCTAGCGATTGTGACTACCTAGAACCCTGAAATGTGCATTATAGCGTCAGGATTCGAAAAATACGGAACCCCTACAACTCTCGTGTACGTATACGGGTCTAGGGCTGTGTGTCTCTCACACTAGAGAGCGGATCCACACCCTTAAGCATTGTCTTTCTGTCCGTGGCTGATCCGTCCGTGTAGTATAAATGGACCTTAAGACCCCCGCTCTTACTTCTACTGCGCACGCGCTACACACGGAACATACCTCTACTCTGCTCTGTGAGTCTCACATAGACAGAGTGAAGGTAAGTTCGTGTGTAGCGCGTCTGCAGTAGAAGTAAGAGCAGGGGGTGTCGTCTCCCATAGCGACGAATATAATTCTAATTCATACCCTTACGGTATGGTGGCAGCACAGCAGTGCCTCGGTGGTTGGGAAATCCTATCTTTGCCTTGCGCGTCATTCAGCCATTTGACGCCATCAGACGCCATTTATAACTGTTGCAAACCGTTGCGGAGTTAGACTGTTGCTCAGTTTTCATATTTGCCGCTTATTTATTGATGTAATTCAATGTAATTATCAATAGCTAGCGAAGAATACGATTACACGTATATGTAAGTTTGATTATGTGTGAGTTAGGTATTGTTCGCTCGGCGAGAGTTGGCACAGAATTTCGTAAGTGGGGTGCAGGGGTAACGGTGAGTCCCCACTCTTGACGCAAGGCAGTGGATCCCACTCTTACGCTTTACTCCCGGCGGGGACGGTCGACATAGGCGTAAGTAAGTAGGATCCGCGTAAACTATGGGTGGCACATGATATTCTCTGATTCTCACTAACCGTGAAGACTGGAGTCTTACTGCATTAATAAAATATGAATCGGCACGTATATATTATATGATTGAATGTATTCTCAATCTTTTACCTCATAACAACAAGTCAGACGCGTTATGAGGACTTACGCCAATGTTCTGAGCTCAGCCACGCGACATCGCTCTGTTGCAGTCACACTCAATACGCTCGTTTGCTGTCTTCGTCGAGCGATTCGGCCAATCGCGGAAGACGTGTAGCGCGTAGTGGGAGCACCACGTGGTACCTACGAGTTTCTCGTGCCAACTCTCGCCGAGCGAATAATATACGTGTGATCACACACTGCTTGTATCCCTACTCTTTAGTCACTACTGTGCTGCCATCATATCGTTAGGGTACTGAACTACAACTAAATTAGTGTCCACTTTTTTATATGGGAGTCTACACCCCCTGAGTAAGAATGAGGAGCCCAGTCAGCCGAGCCGCCGGAGGTTCAAGCCAGTGTTCGGATATGGCGCACCGATTCGCACGCGACGGTCACCAGATGGCGGCGTCTTCAGCCTCAGTAACAAGAAAATGGGGTACCTTGAGTGCCCCACAGAATTAAAAAAATTTATTAGTATATACATATGAAAATGTAAAGGGTTAACTTACCCTTAAAACGTTAGCAATTATGTTTCAAGACAGAACACCGATCCCACCGATAACACTGGTACACACCCGCCAATATAACGGTCTCAGGGCTCCGGCCGTTCTGCTACGTTATTCTAGACACGGCACTGTTTTTGCCCCATCTGGCGACCGTCGTGTGCGAATCGATGCGCCATATCCGAACACTGGTTCAAGCAGTGATACCAGAACGAGGAACCAGGAGAAACCTGCCTCTCTGGCTCAGTGATGAGATTGTTGGCGGTTTTCACGTGCATGCGCGACGATTCTAGCCTCAGACGGCCTCAGACAAGTACGAAGATCGGGTACATTGGCCGCCCCGCTAATTCCGCATATCATACTCCCCCACTATTTTCCTCCCAATAGTTCCCCACTTTCGAACGTACACGTAGACACGGCCCTGACGAAAAGCACCAACAATCCCATCACTGCTCCGACAGAGCCTCCCACTCTTCCTTCTACTGCGCACGCGTTACACATGAACGTACCACTACTCTGCCCGCGCGACTCACACAATGTGACTCGCACAAATTTGTCACGTCGCTCCGCAATCGGGAGTCGCCAGAACGGCGAAACCCTTCGCGACACCGAGTTTTTCCAGGCGGAAGGCGGGGCCACGATCGACCGCACGACACGTGGTCCACCCGGGACAAAAAGGCTATCGCGGACTCGCGGTTTCCGGCAACAAGCGCGAATTATCGGGCACCAGACACTTCTACGTGTCGTATGAAACTCTTAGGATACGCGCACAGTGGATCTGTTCTCGTCCGATTCGGTCGACGTCCGACGTTGTGTCTCTTTTCCGCGGGTTCCATGGAAATCGCCGACACAGATTTCACCGACTCCAGATTTAACCGACAATGACTTTGGCCGACAACGACTTTGACCGACAACGAATTTGACCGACAACGACTTGAGACGACCACCTCAGTCAGCGAAATTTGTTATCGGCCAAACTCATTGTCAGTCAAATCTGGAGTCCGTGAAATGTTGCCGGTGAAAACCGTGTCGGCGAAATCTGTGTCGGTGATTTCCACGGAACCCCTTTTCTGCACGCTTGAAAAAAAACAGATGCGTCGGACGTCGGCCGAATCGGACGAAAACAGATCCACTGTACACGTACCCTTAGCGAAACGAATGGAATGAGATCGAGAAACCACGAGCCTGTGACAACCGCGGTTAGCCTCTTTCTGTGGAGAAATGCAGTACGCATACTCCGGCCCCCTGGGGAGGAACCGGGGTTACGTGGGGCTCTCCTGGGGAGGGGTTCGTCGCGCGCAGCGCGGTACCCTCCTCCCCAGGCCAACCCACTAAAACTCCACACCCACCTAAGTTATGTGGGAGGAGCCTGGATCAACCGACTATACAACAGGACTCACTCCCAGCTATCATACTTCCCGGGGGGAGGGGTTAACCTCCCCCACTACCTAATCTATCTCGACCCTGGGCGGAGGGACCCGCGGTTAGCCTGCGATAGCTCTAATAAGGGACCAGGATAGACACGGGCAGGGTAGCGGTACGTTCGTGTGTAGCGCGTACGCAGTAGAAGTTAGAGTGGAGCCCAGCCGGAGGGGAAAATTCCTCGTGGTTCCTCGTTCTGGCATCACTGGGTTCATGTTCTTCGGAACCTCGATACTGGCATCACTGCCTTAGCCGTCTCAATGTGGTGAGTTTCATCGAAAGCGTGGCAAAACATCAAAAATTTTTTTCCGTTCTATAAAAATCTGTGTGAAAGTACTTTATTTATTAAGTTCCAGAGTACGTTTTTTTGTTACAACCAAAATTTAATTCGTACTACCGTCGGAGATACGCAAGTTCAAAGTTAGTAGTTTTAAAAGACCGCCATTTGCAACCATAATTGAAATTACCTTTGCGATTTATTATCGCGCTGTTACGCTAGTTTATCATTCTTGCTATTATTGGGCATGTCGTAGTTTAATATAATATGCTAATTTTATTGGTTCCCTTCACTTTTTAAAGTTCTGGGAGTTGAAAAAGAGAACCCTACACGCCTGGTACATTTTATTAACATAAAAGTTTCTCATCGATCGCGATCCAGCTTTCATTTTTTTTTTAAAGAAACTGTTGAAGCTGTTAAACAAGTGCACGTTTCATTCACATGCGGTCACGTTACAAAATAGCAAAATTGCCCTAAATCGTAGACAAAATTAATATTCGCAAATGTAAGGTATATTATTATTATGTATTACAATAAAATGCTTCGGATAATGATCAGTGTAAGATTTTAATAGTAAATATTGCATTTGAAATACCAATTATAATGATAATTATGAAAAATACAAAATAATTTGGAGACAAGTAAGTTTACAATATTTCGTCACATGAAGTATCTTCATTTATATTATATCAAGTTCTTCGAAAAATGGGTATACTTCCGAAAAGCCCATACCTCCGATTATTTCTTATACTCTATATTATTACGTATTTTCAGGTGCTGATTACGAATATGACAGTGAAAATTGGCGCATCTGTTATTTTCATAGCGGGATCATGAAAAAACCATAACCAGCATAGTTTTTTCCATTTATTTCCGTAAATAATGGAAATTTTGAAAAATACTTCAAATAAAAGTTGCAGGACCCATCAAAATGCACATTTCATGTTGTCTTAATTTTTGTCACAAAGACAATAGTTTTTAAGAAAAACGATATCAAATAATCAAAATTTCATATAACTCGTCTAACACAAATCAAGTTTTATTGTTAATTTTATTACTTAATACAAGAAAGGGATACAGTAAAACTCCTCCCTCGCCCACGTGTTTTCTGTATCATTTGATTTTTAACTTTCCACTCATCCTAACCCAACCTAGCCTACCTACCTAACCCTATCCTAACCCTCACCTACCAATTCCTACCTGATCTACCTAACCCATCATATCCTAACCATTTCTCATGAGGAAAATTCTTTACGTATCCCAACCTAACTAACGTACCTCACCTAACCATCCTACCTGACCTACCTAACCTACCTAACCATGTCTCATAGGGAAAATGCTTTACGTATACCCCTCCCTTGTGAGGGGTGACGAGGTTATGTGAGTCTTACCCAGCCAGAAGGGACCAGGTATACCCCTATTCTAACCATTTCTTCAAATGTTCTAAACTCCACATAACTCGTCCAACACAAATCAAGTTTTATTGTTAATTTCATTACTTAATACAAGATAGGGATACAGTAAAACTCCTCCCTCGCCCACGTGTTTTCTGTATCATTCGATTTTTAACTTTCCACGCGTAGCGAGATCCTCTCTCTCTCTGCGGAAAACTACATCCTCAAAAGGAATAACCTAACCTAACACAATCGAACCTAACCCAACAGGACCTATTTTTCATACTTCTCTTCTTAATAACTCTGTAACGAACAATAACCGAACCTACCCTACCTAAACTACCTAATCAACCCAGCCTACCTAAGCTGCCTAACCCTATCCTATTTTATCCTATCCTAACCTAACCTAACCGAACAATAACCGCCGATTAAGTTATCAGGAAAAGTTGCTCGGGATCATGTCCCTCATAACATATGTAAAGGAATAATTACTTTCCATTTTTCTTAGAAAGTATAATCCTTATGACAAAAATCAATACGACATGAAATGTGCATTTTGATGAGACCTACAACTTTCATATGAAGTATTTTTCAAAATTCCCATTATTTACGGAAATAGATGGAAAAATACGTCAAAATACGTAAGAGTCCAGAGTATAAAAAATAATCGGAGGTATATGCTCTTCGGAAGTACACCCCAAAAAATTGTGTGACATGGGAGGGGGGATATTATTTTTTTTGTACATGATGTCTTAATAGTACTTATGTAGGGATCTGCTGAAACTAGTAATTGATTAAAGATATGATATTTGTATTACTAGATTCTCGAAAATTCATAATATCTTTATCTCGAGCTTTTTGGGTCTCTTCTCCCAATTGTCTTATCGGCAAAATTGCGTGTCACATTATATCTCCGCAATGAAACACTACATTGTGCACTGTAGGAGGCATGTTGTTCCATGGGTACAATTGAACATATTTTCGTGCTGTATCATAGCAATAGTTCTGAAAAAGTACAATATTTTTGGGAAATGTGCTGCAGATAATAAGTCAAATTATGCGAAATGTCGGAACGAAACAGAACTGAGAAGCTTCTATTATACTTTAGTTCTGAAGAATCACTTCGGATACGATATTTAACGCTAAAATCTTACGTTTCTCGGTATCTGGAGTCATCTGATAATAAATTTTACGAATAATGTACCTCGCAAACATTCTATTACCAAATATTTGTGGGAACAATAAACAAATGTTTAACGATACAAGAAACACAGGAATACAAATTTTCAACAGAGTTCAATAAATTTTTTAGTTACGCATCCGCCATATTGAACCCGCCATTATGTTTTTTTACAATTTTGGAATCAATCCATTTTCGACGGCACGAGAAATACGGAAATACTAATTTTCAAGGGAGCCCAATCAATTTTTCAGTTATGCATCCGCCATATTGAATCCAGGGCTGTTCTTCCGTTTACGTCCATTCTCAGAATTTGATAGAATTTTGAAAATAAGTTCCTTTTTGTCTAAAATGACGATTGCCAAAAGGATTTTTGCCGACTCGAACAAAATTTTTTATCATTTCAATGTCGCGCTCTACCTTACCGACTTACTGACTTACCGATTTTCTACTTTATGTTCGTGCTGTGCGCATGCGTCGGTATGGTGCGACGGTTCATCAACTGCTTTTAGAGTTGTATAAGTAGTATAGTTTCATAATGAGTCATTTAAATTTGTTTTGCATTGTAAAAAAATGAATAATTTCAATTCAGCACTAGAATGGGTGCGAGAACTTGGGTTCATTCCTTTATTGTTTAGTTATATTATTATTTATGCGATTAGAATGAGTAAAACCAGGAGTAGTCTTTAAAAATTGAAAGTTTACCTTGTGCATGTATCACTTTAAATTAAAGAGGATTTGCTTATATATATGTGAATTTTATTGCCGTATGAGGTGAACTAGGCTGGAAATGATTCATTTTTACAATTAATTGACGATATGCTATATAAAATAGAAAGTCGGTAAGGTAGAAAGCGACATTGAATTGATAAAAAAAACTTTTACGAGTCGGAAAAAATCCTTCTGGCAATAGTCATTTTAGTAAAAAAAGAACCAATTTTCAAAATTTCATGAAATTCTGAGATTGGACGTAAACGGAAGTCTCGCCGAATCCGGCATATAGTTTTCTGTAATTTTTACTTCAGATTCCGAATCAGCGACCCCATAGTATCAACTTTGAACTGTATTGGAGTACTCCTTCCTATTTCGGCCACGATTTCGTTCAAATTCACCACCGTGCGTCTGTTCCCGTTTGCGATCGCTTAAATTCTACATTACGAATTCCAATTATCTTCAATCTATTCAATCAACCGTATTGTAATCTGTTGGGAAAAATAATAATCGGCAAACAGAGAATGCTGCGAAGTAACCGCACATCGTTTACGAAAGCGAACGTTTCACCGAGCGGTCCCCAGTTAGAAGGGTTCTCGAATCGAGTCGGAGAGTGAGTGTGCGAGAGAGGGAGAGAGAGAGAGAGAGCGTGCGTGCGAGAGATAACCAACGACGCGGAGGTCGTTGCGCATCCCTTTCTGCCAGTTTACTGATCTAACCCTTCGTTTTTCCAGGGATCAAAGAGAGAAGAAAACGGGCAACCTTAAGATCGACATCAACGGCATGTAAGGGAAGCAAGGGATCGTGCTCGAGCGTGCTTAGGCCCCTAGAGAAAGTCAAAACGCAAACGGTAAACGAGTCAAGCAACATTTCGATCATTCGTCTTCGCCACGAAAACCATCGGGACATCAAGACGGACCGACGACGACGACCTTGACGAATCGGTGACCGCGAAAAACCAACATGGAGTGAGGAAGACGAAGAAGAAGCAAGGGGGCAAGTACGCGGAGATACGTGAACATAAGCGGACGGAAAAAAGGCAAAAAGAAACAAATACCACGAATTACAAAGGAGGGGAGGCAAGGGGGAGCTCTTGCACCCCGGCAAGCACCAGTAGGCAAATTCTGTAAATTCTGCGGCGCATACGGCGTTACATTCGCGACTCGCGGGGGCCCAAATAATCGCGTATAATAATATTCCTAGGTATATATATATTTTTAACGACTTAACTTATCGATTCGTAGCCGTGTATTACCTTCTCTATTTATTTTCCACCGAGTCTTGATCGAGATCGACGACGACGAAGAATGTTCGAACGTTCGGTGAAGAAACGAGAACGCGGCCAGTAGGAGAAGGGAGAGGGGGATGGGATGGTTTGAGCACGCGAAAGGGTGGGTCCGAGTTCACCTAATCTAGAACAAAAACGGCCCCATCGATATTTCATTTTTCAGCGACACCGCATATTCTAAACACGTGCGAACGAAGAAAGGTAGGCACTCTTCAAGTCACACGCTCACGTATATGTAACACTTGTTCACACACACACACACACACACACAAACACACACACAGAGATACACACGTAAATTCAGAGTTCACAGACGCGAGAGATTCTTTTTTCGAGAGCGAGCCCCGCGCCGTCCTCGAACCAATTATCATTCAAGTCAACGGACAATGCTGATTTCTTCAGGATTCATTCCGTCGAACCACGTTCGACGGGACCGTGTTGCTCGAACATGATGAAGGAAATCGATTCGCTGAGCGCGACAGCACACCTTCACCACTATACTCTGGATTCTTACGTATTTTGACGTGCTGATTACGAACATCATAGTGAAAAATTGGCGCAAATGTTATTTTCATAACGGAAAACATAAAAATCATAGTTTTCTCCATTTATTTCCGTAAATAATGAGAAATTTCGAAAGTACGTCAAGTAAAAGTTGTAGCTCTCATCGAAATACACATTTTATGTTCTCTTAATGTTTGTCATAAAAGCAATAAGTTTTAAGAAAAACGAGATTAAATGATCAAAACTCCATATAACTCGTCCAACACAAATCAAGTTTTATTGTTAAATTCATTACTTAATACTAGAAAGGAATACCGCAAAGTTCCTCTCTCGCCCACGTGGTGTCTGTATCATTCGATTTTTAACTTTCCACATATCCTACCCAAACCTAGCCTACCTAACTAACATACCTAACCTACCTAACCCTATGCTATCCGAACGTAACTAACGTACCTCGTCTACCCATCATGCCTGACCTACATAACCTATCTAACCCAACCGAGACTACCTAACCCTATCCTATCCTATTTAACGTACCTCACTACCATCCTACATTACATACCTAACCCATCATATCCTAACCATTTCTCATGGGGAAAGTTCTTTAGTATCCTAACCTAATTAACGTACCTCTCCTAACCATCCTACCTAACCTACCTAACCTATCCATATCCTAACCATTTCTCATAGGGAAAATCTTTACGTATACCTCGCCCTCGTGAGGGGTGACGAGGTTATGTGAGTCTCACCCAGTCAGAAGGGACCAGGTCTACCCACTAAAAACCCCACGGTGGTCTCCCATGGTGGTCTCCCAAAGTGAATAATTACCTTTCATTTTTCTGTGAAAGTATAATCCTAAAAATCAATACGACATGAAATGTGCATTTTGTTGAGACGTACACAAACTTTATGAGGTATTTTTCAGAATTTCTGTTATTTACGGAAATACATGAAAAAACTATCAATTTTAATGTTTTTTATGGTTTTCGCTATGGAAATAACATTTGCGCCCAAATTTCACTACCATATTCGTAGTATGCACGTCAAAATACGTAAGCATCCAGAGTATGAAGAATAATCGGAGATATGTGCTGTTCGGAAGTACACCCTTTGGAATGGTTAAAGCGATCTGATTTCAAAAGACGTCACAGAGTATGCGTATAGTTTCAACCGCTCGATTTCCTCGTGTTCGAAGCCCGAGAAAAATTTCACTTATCGATTGAAATATGAATTGGACCACCGACGAGATATAGGAAAAGACCTGACACCCAATTTAGTGTCAACACACAACGTTAGCGATAAAACAGAATTTTTGAGCAGGAATATCACGAAGAAAAAATTGCATACTCCATTCGCATTACGTGAATATAATATGATTTGGCTGATAATTCATGTTAATCTTTTTCACATTAACGCACTCCACGTATTGAGAGCAAAAACATGATTGAGAAGATATTAAATAGATAATAATAATACTGCTTTTATTCAGAATATGTGTCGTAGAATCATAAAAAAAGTCTTAAATTCATCATGTTGCATCAGGACGTACACCGTACGGCGTACGTCGTTCGTCCGTGTATGATGCTATTGTCAAATACAGGAACAAAAATAAATTTCAGATTAAATTAAATAATAAAGTTCAGCATAAAATTCTGAATAATGCGTAAGAAGATTTCTTTCTAATATAAAATAATATATATTTTCCGATACATTGAATTGATTTTTTGCTAAAAAATAGGTCGTTCATTATTTTATTCTATTACCGTGCAAAACCTAGGGCCTCCTGGTAACATTTGCTATGGGCCCCGTGCTGGTTTCATCCGGCACTGGCTGTAGAAGTTTTACCAGTGAAACCCGAGTCGAATTGGTTCTAGTTCTCGAATTCACCGTTCTCAAAACGTAGAGGGCGCTAAAATCACGAGGTGTCGGTACTACAGATTCCTACATACATCAAGTCCCATAAGGTGTCGGTACTACAGATTCCTACGGACACCAAGTCCCATAAGGTGTCGGGTCCATCCGTATATCTCGTCTGTGATTGGACGGCCGCGCGTGGTATCACGGGTACGCCGGAAATCCGGCAGAGGCGGTCGTGGGTGTTCGTGGACAAAATTGCATATATAATATAGACGTGAAAAGAGACGAAGACGAGTACATCAAGCTTAATACCAAAGGTGCCCTAAGAAGCGTGTATTTATGTTTTATCATTGGCGCGTCGCAAGAACGCGAGCATATACATTTAATTATGTATCTTGTTAAGGAGAGTTTAAAGTAATCCTAGACGAGAGAAAAAGTCGAATGCCAGGTTGACTTGAGCGAGAATGCAGTCTAAGAGAAAAGAGGGGGAAAAAGAGTAACAAGGGATGGAGAGAGAGAGAGAGAGAGAGAATGGGAGAGAGAATGAGAGAGAGAGAGAAAGAGAGAAAGAGTGATCGAGTACTACGTAATAATCTTATACATACATATATATATATACATAACGAATGCGAACATATCATAGGATTAAGCAAGTAGAGAAAAGAAAGTTAAAGATCTTGTACGGAAGGAGATAACGAGGAGAAAAAAAAAGAAAATACTTTTAAACGATCTGTCGTTCGTAGTGGCGCAGGCGCGGATTAGGAATATTAACGCGGGGGTTGGGGGGGTAGCGATGCGCGCGAATCGCGTCCTGCGCGCTAGATACAACGGCCAACTCGGCACGTAATTTGCCCAAGTGCCTTCCCGTTGGTCGAGTCATGCTGTAATCGTACCGTGTGTTCGTCTCGTCCCGATATTTGAACAGGTAAACGAACAAAAAAAAGAAACAGATAACGTTAAACACATATCCTCTCTCCACATAACCAGACCCGATAATCCCAGGAGAAAAGAAATAGGGAAGCCCTGTGAACCAGTGACGTCAGCATCGTGGTACCGTGGTACTAAATCCACTATGACCTACCGTTGTCCCTACAGTCCTTTTCCAAGCTGGACACACCAGCACACCTCCACTACGTGATATGGTACGCTGTTGCGTGTAGCTCGCGAGCGCGTTGGAAAAGGAAACTGGGGGCAATAGTACGTCACAGGGGGGTATGGTTTAGTACCACGGTGCCACGGTTCTTGCGTCGTGAACCCCGAGTCCCCGTGGCGACAAGAGAACACGGCGAAAACGTAACGCTTCTTTCACTATCCTCAAAAGCTGTTCAGACCTGCCTGATAAATTTCTATCGCCTCGTCGTTTTTTCTACAACACGTGCGTACCATGTACGCACTAACTCTCCCGAAGGCAGCTGCCGCATCTAGGATATACGTGTTCTTTTTAAGACGCGTCCTCGATCCAGACACGATTCCGTTGGGCTGCGGTCTCGCCCTCGTCGCGCCGCTTTTCAACGGCCAAACGAACGGAGAAAATATACGATCGAGACACACCTCGTACGACTCTCGGAAGATTCATATTTTTCTCACGTAGCTCTCACAGGGGATTCTACAGATTTCGTGCGGCTTTTGTCGACCGAGCGCTTTCGCCCATTCGAAGCGGAATTTCTTAGCCTACTACCTACCCAGTCAACCAGAAATCCAATTCAGGACATCCTCCTACGCACGCATGTGTAGCGTTTATGACGGTCGTGAGACCAAGTATTTGGACACGGGCTGGACCCTGAATCTGACTTTGTTTTAGAGGGCAGTACCGACTGATGTGGCTGGCGAATGTCGTTTTACAGGGCAGCACCGTCGGGTGGGTAGGTCGCACTAATGTGGCAGATGTCGGTGACTCAGTAAATTTTATTTATTCCCATATTTATGTTATTTTCCCTAGACTGCAGATGTTTATGCGAAATAAAAATTGTCTGCCTCGATTGCAAGACGTAGAAACTGTTGGAAACTGAAAATTCCAATGCCGTACATCAGTGCGACAGTGCTGCCCTCTTAAACAAAGGCAGATTTCGGGTCTAGGGGCATCCTGCCTTCATTCTGCCCATGTCCAAATACCTACGTCCTGGCCCTACGAACGCTAGACACACTACATATCAGCGCGTAGGGACACGTCCAAAATTGAGCCAACCCTGCCTCCAAGAGCTCCGAGCGTAGCTTGGACAATGTTGTGCCCGTTTCTGCCCACGATGAAGCGTGGGTATTTGCCAGTTTACCACGCCAAAACTATTGCAACGTTATTAATAGTATAAAAACTATTGGAACGTTATTAATACTGTCAAAGTCATAATATTATTTATGGGTGGAGATCTAACAAGAGAAACAAGGGATCTTTGTCCGGTGTAGTCCGTAGTCTATGTGGAAAAATAAGTCACTGATGTAAAAATCCGAGCCATAATTACTGTACTAGCAAGGATACACTTACTGATGCTCATAACAGTATTCGAAGAACATTTTCTGACAAAAAATATATCACTTTCGATTATTTATTATATCAAAACCACCGGAGAGTATAAAACAAAACCCATAAAATTACTCTATGTATATACTTTCCTTTACATCCTATGTATGTTTTTATCTCTTTTGGCGCCCTAAACTGGCCAAATACCCCACTGTGCGGCGGCCCTGCTTCTTATCGTGGAGACTCCGTTCCCAGAGAACTGGACCGTCACGAAATTCCGAACGACTCGAGTTGTCCTTTTCTTATCGTTGAAAACGTTCAGCCCGTGATCATGGGAAATCTCTTGATGGATCTATGCCAATAACCACCGTCGCCATTACGGGAGGATCATGGCCGTCTCTAGTACAGTCTTCGAAGCATGGTCGACTTGCCAACGCTGTCTCAGCAGGATCAGCTGATATTCTGTCTGTACACGGTGTTGCCACGTCACATGCTCCGGCCAGTTAGTACAAAGTGCTGTTACTACGACCGTGCCCGACCAAATTACTCCCGAAATGTCCTTCAACCCATGATCATGGGAAATCTCTTGATGGATGTATGTCAATAACCACCGTCGCCATTACGGGAGGATCAGGGCCGTCTCTAGTATAGTCTCCGAAGCATGGTCGACTGGCCAACGCTGTCTCAGCAGGACCAGCTGATATTCTGTCTGTACACGGTGTTGCCACGTCACATGCTCCGGCCAGTTAGTACAAAGTGCTGTTACTACGACCGTGCCCGACCAAATTACTCCCGAAATGTTCTTTCAACCCATGATCATGGGAAATTTCTTGATGGATGTATGCCAATAACCACCGTCGCCATTACGGGAGGATCAGGGCCGTCTCTAGTACAGTCTCCGAAGCATGTTCGACTTGCCAACGCTGTCTCAGCAGGATCAGCTGATATTCTGTCTGTACACGGTGTTGCCACGTCACATGCTCCGGCCAGTTAGTACAAAGTGCTGTTGCTACGACCGTGGCCGACCAAATTACTCCCGAAATGTTCTTTCAACCCATGATCATGGGAAATCTCTTGATGGATGTATGCCAATAACCAACGTCGCCATTACGGGAGGATCAGGGCCGTCTCTAGTACAGTCTCCGAAGCGTGGTCGACTTGCCAACGCTGTCTCAGCAGGATCAGCTGATATTCTGTCTGTACACGGTGTTGCCACGTCACATGGTCCGGCCAGTTAGTACAAAGTGCTGTTACTACGACCGTGCCCGACCAAATTACTCCCGAAATGTTCTTTCTGTGTTTATTGCGGAACGATGCTTCGAATTCCGAAAGCGCGTGGTCGAATCAGAGGCAAACGGATGGAGGACTCATGAGATATAGAGAGGGAGCGAGAGAAAGAGGCAGAGGTAGAGAAGTTTCAGGGTTGTCACTCTTCTGATACATATCGTTAGTCTTTAAGGGATTGCCGAGCAGGTCGTTCGAAATAGGCAAGTGCCCTGGAAAGCGTTTGCGATCGTCCCGACCACGAACGGAAGATATAAAAAAGCCGATATCTTCTGACTCGAGAAAGAAACCAGACTCGAATCATGATAATAACTCATCGTAGAGGTGAAAGTGATCGCGAATGGTTCCCGGAGGATCTCTCGATCGTGACGAGCTGGATCACGAGCGAAAGGAAATGGGAGGGGGCCGTTTTTTTGTTATCCTTTGAATTCGACTACGCCCGGACGATTTCAACAAACGCTTTCTATCCGACGATTTAGCGTTGAACCAGCGCAGCCGCTTGAATCCGCGAAAGCGTTGTCGATTCACAAACACATATCAACCAAATTCTCCGACATATTAGAAAATCGTCGATATATATATATACATATATATATAATATAATAAATATATATTATAGATATTATATCTATACAAGTATAGGCCGCGACTGAATGTTAACTTTTTCCGTGTAGAAGGAGCTCCTCGTGTCCTTTGTGCTGTTTCTTTGGAAAAGGAAAAACGCGGGGGAGGAGTGAATATGGAGGGAGGAAAAAAACGGAGGAAGGAAACCGAGGATGGTGTAGTCAATTCGTCTCCGACGTACCCGCTCGACCCGTCATTAGATTGTGATGTTTGAAAACGACGGAAAGTATAGCCTAAGTTGTAACCCAAAACGAGGCCTTACATTTGCGAATTCGGAGAGAGCGGCGATAGCCTGCTCGTTTTACGTTTTTATTTTCCCCGCTGATAGAAACAGAGAGAGAGAGAGAGAGGAAATGAGAAAACGAAAGAAGAAGGAAAGGGAGATGGGAAGGACAAAAAAATAGGAAAAATTACTATTACGCTTCGCGATTCCCCGTCTTTTTCCCCATTGCGAATCGTCCTCGTCACCAGACCCCCCACGGCCCACTTCCACTCAAAAATTCTCTCAGGATAAACTTCCGAAAAGCCCATACGTCCGATTTCTTTTGCTGATTATGCAAATATTATTTTCATCGGAAACCGTGAAGCACCATAGAAATCATAGGTTTTTCCATTTATTTCCGTAAATAATGGGAATTTTGAAAAATACTTCCAATAAAAGTTGTAGGTCTCATCGAAATACACATTTTATGTCGTATTGATTTTTGTCATAAAGACAATAGTTTTTAAGAAAAAACCAAACAGAAAAACAACATAACCTAAACCTAAACTTAAACATTAAGCTAAACGACTGTTCGTTATAGAAGAAATGAAACACCCTCGTAGAAACTATAAAATAAACATTTTTGTTGTAAAAGACGAGAACGCTGCGGATAGAACAGTATAATGAAAACTAAAAAATAGTTTGCAGAAAAAAAACGTACAGTAAAAACAGTACAGTGAAATTACCACACGAAAACTAAAAAATAAAGGTATTCTAACCTACCCTACCTAACCTACCTAAGCTGCCTAACCTACTTAACCTACCCTAACCCTATCCTATCTTATCCTATCCTAACCTAACCTATCCGAACAATAACCGCCGATTAAGTTATAAGGAAAAGTTACTCAGGGTCATGTCCCTCATAACGTATGTAAAGGACATTGAAATCTAGACTGGCTCCGTATAAGTGAATTACCTTTAATTTTTCTTAGAAAGTGTTATCTTTATGACAAAAGCCATTACGACATAAAATATGCATTCTGATGAGACCTACAACTTTTATGTGAAGAATTTTTGAAAATTCCCATTATTTCCGGAAATAAATGGAAAAAACTATAATTTCTATGGTGTTTTCATGGTTTCCGCTATGAAAATAACATCTGCGCGGATTTCCACTATCATCTTCGTAAGAATCCAGAGTATAAAAGAAGTCGGAGGTATGTGCTCCTCGGAAGTACACCCTTTTCTCAGTCCCACGTGACGACTTGTTCTATTTTTCACGTTATTCGAGGATTCGAACCATGACTACCGACGCGGAAAACAAACATGGAGGCTCTCAAATGCCTTTCCAAGGGCAACGTATTCGCTTGACCTTAACTTAACATATCATATTACGATTTAAACAATATAGTTGTACTGCCCAAGATAGAGCGAAATAGAGCGAGACGGTCTGAAGATAGGCGTGTCAGTGTGATCGTGCGAGCGAGTGCTACAGAAAAAGAGTGTGTGAGAGAGAGAGGATGATAGATAATGAAGGTGGAATCTCCTAAGCGATTTCTGTCTAGACGACAAATGGAGTATGGACCGCAAAACGTTGCGTCCAGACGTGCTTAGGTAGACCTTCGCCTTTAGGGGTTAGGCTAACCAAAAATCTAGAGTATTTATCAGTGTTACCAACCTCTGTGCAGAACAAGGTTTTCTTTGTGGTAGCACTGATAAACATATGTATCAGTCTAAAGCTTCAAGTTTGCTATGATTCTATGTTTTAACGTTTTTTATTAATATCTTTATTGCCATTAATGGATTTAAGTAGATCGAAGCCCTCCATATCGTTGTTGCGATTCAACGTTGATAGTGCTGCCTATGCGCCATCTCGTCTAACTAGCTAAACTAAACTTGGCTCTAGACTTGCTAGAGACTCTGGCACAGACGAGATAAAGGAATAAATCTGACACCCAATGTATTTTCGTGTCCGTCTGTATTACCCCAAAATCCGTCGGTATTGGCACACTAACGCCCCACATACAATTCAGTGTCAACACCCAACGTTACCGATAAAACACAATTTTTGAGCATTAATATCACGAAGAAAAAGTTGTACACTCCATTGGCATTACGTGTATCTAATATTATTTGCCTGATAATTAGTCGAATTGGTTCTAGTTCTCGAATTCGCCGTTCCAAAACGTAGAGGGCACTAAAATCACAAGGTGTCGGTACTGCAGACTCCTATTGACACACCAAGTCCCATAAGGTGTCGGTACTACAGATTCCTGCGGACACCAAGTCCCAGAAGGTGTCGGTACTACAGATTCCTGCGGACACCAAGTCCCATAAGGTGTCGGTACTACAGATTCCTACGTACATCAAGTCCCATAAGGAGTCGGTACTACAGATTCCTGCGGACACCAAGTCCCATAAGGAGTCGGTACTACAGATTCCTGCGGACACCAAGTCCCATAAGGTGTCGGTACTACAGATTCCTGCGGACACCAAGTCCCATAAGGTGTCGGTACTACAGATTCCTATGGACACCGAGTCTCATAAGGTGTTAGGCTGACATTGTCAGGGCTATTCCTATATCTCGTCCTTTATATTTTTATTGTTACGATTCCACGTTGACAATTCCGACTAGGCGCCATCTCGTCTAACTAGCTGAACTAAAATTGGCTCTAGACGTGCTTTAGTCTCTGGCTTCATGAACGGAATCTGGGGAAATTGAATGTAATGAGAATCGACCACTTTTTGTTCTTATACGAGCACATTTTGAGCTGCACAAAGGTTCATTTGCTAGAGGAAGGTTCAACAAACCGCGCTCTGGTGATTACAACAGTCAAGAAGGTCTTTTCGTAAAAAAGAAAAATACATTGGAATCTGCGAGATTTTTCTCGATTTTGTCTCCAACTTTGGGCACTCGTATGATGTATTTAACCTTCCTCTTTAGAACGAGCACTCACCCAGCCCAATATTTGCTCAAATAATGACAAGAAACGGTCGATTCCAAACCTATGTCTCGGCCCAAAATCTACTAATATTCTAGTAACGTTACGTGGGTAGCCTAGCCCCTAAAACTCAGTGTTTTACAGGTGATCCGACCGCCGATAGTCGCGCGATTCTGTCGTATCGCTCCCAGGAGATATCGTACAACAGCTTAGTAACTATTCAACATGTCGAGGAAAAGTGTATACTCGTGCGAACGTAAACGTGCGAACGCGTTTTACTCGGGACATCTTATCACTCGAGGCTCACCCGTTAGAGGACGTCGCCCCGGCTGGATGTATTTCGTTCGCGTAAAAAAGGAAGATATGATAAACACAGAAATTTTTCGGCACTCACGGCCAAGCTTTTGCTACTTTTGTACTAAAACGAAAAGGGAAAAAACAAAGGGGGTAATAACCGTGTAACCGAAGCACAGAGGAAAGGGCTGTTCGACGGACGATTTTTCCATGGATGGAGCTACGGCTTGCTTCGTCTATTCTATCATATGTATAAACTGCTATGGCGCTCTCCCGCTGCTCGTTTCGATGACATTTTCTCCCTTCGTTACTGGATGTCGCGTTAGCCACTACACAAACATCACGAATCTCTTGAATCAATCCTGAAAGCAGGTATTTTACCATGTTTTTATTAGCACGCTTTCTTGTCTATTTCTCTGTTAGGTACAAATATTCCAATTGATTTTAAACTAACTTCCCGATGAGCCAAAGACTTGAAACTTTAAACACAGCACAGAACTGGATGACGGTGCAATATTTTAAAAAAACATTTTTTAAAAGACCCTGCGTTTAGGAGATAAAAAATATTTAATTATTTCCCTTCACCCCTCGCCGCGCGGCACTCGCTAGTACGTCATCGTGGTAAGCGATCCCACACTCCGCACCACAGCGCTCCCTACTCCACTACGTGTTCCCACTCCGCACCACAGCGCTCCCTGCTCCACTATGCGTTCCCACTCCGACTCATCCCCACTCCACTGACTCACTTCGCACCGAAGGAGCTCAGTATGGTATGGTTCGTCGGTAATACGTCGTCACTTTGTTTACCAAGCGAAAGAACCGTTACTCCGTTACCGCTTGTATTTGATTTCGATTCGTCGCGGTCGCAATACCGTCTGAAATTTGCTACATGTGTCTGTTATAATTTCATAAAAATGTTTAAAATCCATTGGAAGATTTCACATACAGAAAACTAAAGAGCAGAAAATAATTATTTGAATAAGAATAAACCTTTAGAAAATACCTTGTTTTTAAGACGGACTGAAAAGTATAGAATCATTTTTCCTAGCCCCATTCAGATTCCTAACCCCCCGTACAGATAGACCTGAAAATTTGTGATTGTGAACTTTGCCCAGTTATGGAAATACTTGTAAGATTTAAAACGAAAAACGTGGGGCGCAAGATAATAGTAAGGAGTGTATCGCATCATTTGCAGTGCAATAAAATTGTTAGTGATTTAGGGAAACTGTTCATGCATCAATTATCTATTGCATGCGACCCACGTTTTTCGTATTAAATCTTACAAGTATTTTTGTAGCTACTCAAAATTCACAATCACGAATTTTCAGGACTGTCTGTATAGGGTTGGTATACTCTTTAGTCAGTCTTAAAAACGTCGTGTTTTTTAAAAATTTATTTTCAATAAAATATTTTATTATCAACAATACCTGTTTCGATATGGTGAAATTCTCATGACTGAAGTTCACTGTTTTGGAAACGATTACCGGAAGATCGTTTGGCATACACAATTCAGGGCCGTCTCTAGACACTAATACGAAGAGGGCAAGGTAGTCGAGAACCGGATTTCCCTGAAACTTGCAGTATATGAAGGCGACCAAATGTAATTTAAATCAGTAGCGCGCTTCTCAAGATGTTCCGAGATATTTGTATTTGAAAATCTCTATCCAGACATAGGGAGTTCGCGTTATCAAATAAACAAGAACCGCAGAAACACTGGTAAATTAGTAGGTCGCTGGTTCGAGTCTTACTGTCGACATATTATTTTTTTATCTTTTTTTCAGTTTTAATACCAAAATTTATGAAATTTGCCATTAAACAATTATTTTTTAAATAGAAAATACATTATTTTTATTTGTGGTTATTGAAAACAAGATCGAACATGAAAATAATACAGTGTTATATGATACTGTATTTCAATTACATTGTAGTTATTAGACTCCTGATTCGCCCAATTAACAATTAAATGGAGGAAAAGGTTCGGATTATGTGGTTCTATTACAATGTACTTAAATCAATAAATAAATTGTGGCAATGTTCTTGCCACGCTGCGAATAGTTGAAGTAATCCAATCGCAGCAGGATAAAAGAACGATCTTCACCGAAGACCCTTTGTTTATTTAGCGAAATATTACCTTGACGCTAGATCAATCTATCTTGAGAAGACCCGACGAAGTTAATTTCGAAAACAGACTTCTTCCAAACAAATGCATCACCTAAGATACTTGTGACCCCAAGGGAAGTACAATTTAAGAAGTAGAAAGGATTCGGAACGAGCACGGGAATCAGCGCGACGTCGCTAAAGCAACGAGAAAACATTAGGGGACTGTTTAGCCATAGACGAGATAAAGGAATAAATCTGACACCCAACGTTACCGATAAAACACATTTTTTGAGCATTAATATCACGAAGAAAAAATGGTGTACTCCATTCGCGTTACGTGTATTTAATATGATTTGGCTGATAATGTTAATCTTTTTTATATTAACGCACTCCACGCATTGAGAGCAAAAAATTGATTAAGATATTAAATATATAAAAAAGACTTAAATTCATCATGTTGCATCAGGACGTACACCAAATTTTGAATAATGCAATAAAAATATTTACAATGGATATAAATAGAAACCTTACGACTATTTTACATTGTTAATTCAAAAGAAATTAAGTTCATTGTGTTTTATTATATTATCGTGCCAAACCTAGGGCCTCCTGGTAACATTTGCTACGGGCCCCATGCTGGTTTAATCCGGCACTGGCTGTACAACTTTTACCAATCGAACCCGAGTCGAATTGGTTCTAGTTCTCGAATTCACCGTTCTCAAAGCGTAGAGGGCGCTAAAATCACGAGGTGTCGGTACTACAGATTCCTACGTACATCAAGTCCCATAAGGTGTCGGTACTACAGATTCCCATGGACACCAAGTCCCATAAGGTGTCGGTACTACAGATTCCCATGGACATCAAGTCCCATAAGGTGTCGGTACTACAGATTCCCATGGACACCAAGTCCCATAAGGTGTCGGTACTACAGATTCCCATGGACACCAAGTCCCATAAGGAGTCGGTACTACAGATTCCTGCGGACACCAAGTCCCATAAGGTGTCGGTACTACAGATTCCTACGTACATCAAGTCCCATAAGGTGTCGGTACTACAGATTCCCATGGACACCAAGTCCCATAAGGTGTCGGTACTACAGATTCCCATGGACACCAAGTCCCATAAGGTGTCGGTACTACAGATTCCCATGGACACCAAGTCCCATAAGGAGTCGGTACTACAGATTCCTGCGGACACCAAGTCCCATAAGGTGTCGGTACTACAGATTCCTACGTACATCAAGTCCCATAAGGTGTCGGTACTACAGATTCCCATGGACACCAAGTCCCATAAGGTGTCGGTACTACAGATTCCCATGGACACCAAGTCCCATAAGGAGTCGGTACTACAGATTCCTGCGGACACCGAGTCCCATAAGATGTCGGTACTACAGATTCCCATGGACACCAAGTCCCATAAGGTGTCGGTACTACAGATTCCTCCGGACATAGGTCCCATAAGGTGTCGGTATTACAGATTCCTGCGGACACCAAGTCCCATAAGGTGTCGGTACTACAGATTCCTGCGGACACCAAGTCCCATAAGGTGTCAGAGGTCTATTCCTATATCTCGTCTGTGGTTCAGCGCCGAATGTTCAGCGATATCGTGATCAATGATCAATTCATGTTCACAGATCGTCGTGTCCGACTATGTGTAACGGCACATCCAATAATTCGGGTCGGAAGATTAACTTTTCGGGCGAATTTGCATCTTTCTACTTCGGATAATAAATCAATTTGAACGATGAGAGGTTAGGAGTTAATCGTCGCCGATGATTCAAAAGTTAAACAAAAACAGAAAGAAAAGGATCCACGATGATGCAAATTCGACGATTCGAGGATCGAACAAAGAAAACGAGCAATGGACGCGAAAGGAGGTTCGCGACGCCAATGGCGCTCCGTTGCTAGTTCTCCGTTGAACCGCTATGGGGCAGCTTGATCGCGATCGACGAGTCGTTTAGATTGAATTTAAAAGTGCTTTACAAGTGAAACTAACTCATATCAGTAGGCAGTACGCTACCGTTCTATACAGTTAATAACATTAGAAAGTCGCATTCGCGTAAGAATATTAGAAATCGATATAAACATGGAAAGTATATAAATAAATGTATATGTATATCACGTGACGTCGTAAAACGAAGAGCGAGCGTGAGACATCGAGCGAATGAACGCGAACGAGCGAAAGTCCGAGAGAAAGGTTGGGTACATGTGAATCGGATATTTTTTACCGTAACTGGAGAATTATTCTAACGAGTCCATTTTCTTTTTTACATACGTATATGTATATAATAGAGATATATATATACATATGTATATATGTATACACGTATTACTCTGCGAGCACCATGCTAAACACATAGATCGGCAGGCAATGAACAGAGTGATCCTGACCGAGCATGGAGCAGAGATATTCTGCGGTTCGAATCTGCTGAAAGCGAGCAACAGAGATTGCGAACGATTAAAACGCAAACACCGTGAGGAAAAACCATCGCTGTCCGCCGAGTTTCGCAGTATCGCTTGCGAGAGCGTACGAGAAGGTAGAAATATTGTCCCCTCGTCGCGTCCAAGGGAAACGACGACGAACAAACATGGTTGACGAACGCCAAAGACGTCGAAACACGCATCTATCCAAAGATCACGAGCCTCGAGACGATCGTAACCTAGCGTTGGGTCTTTAAGTCTTTCTGACCGATGAGATTTCAAGTCGACGCTAGTCCCGGCGAGCCTCGAACCCCCGAGACCGTGGAAATCGTGCTCGGAACCGCGCAGCACTAAAAAAAAACCGAACCGAACCAACACGCCCGCGGAGAAAAGTCTTGAAACAGACCCCGAATCCGTCCCTAACAAGATGAACCGAACACGGACGCCCAGAAACCGTTGAGCCAGATCAGTCTCGAACGACGATATTTTTCCCGAGACAAAAATTACTTTTTTATCGCAGCCCGGTCAGTCCGTCACGCAAATTTCGATGAAACGTCGGTTAGACTGAGGCCGAGTGTCTATACAGAGCTAACTAGCGAACCCGAAACAACGAGAACGACGCTTTTCGAAGACGAACACGATTCGCAGACTGATCACACGAATTTCCCGGGGTTCAGGCAGCAAGCGCGCAATCAGCGATCGACCAGCTCCGTCGAGTCAGCGAAGAAAGTGATAAATGAGAACGCGAGAACAATCGCGAATCATGTACAACTAGACATATCAATGTTTTTTTCCATCGCAGCACACGAATACAGAACGCGGGCTACGCCTCGCGGAACATGGCCGCGGCAGCCATTGCAACATCGTTTTGGCAAGCCGTATTTAAGCTTCTCAGGCGCCCCGCGAGGGCCGCCGCGTGGGTACGAATCGCCCGCGTGCAAAACAAATTTGCTGCGACCTCTTCAAACGTGAAAACGATTTGAACGATCTTTTTTTTAGCAAATCTGTTTACGGGAGCTAGGGCACCCTTGCCCGTTCATGCAGCGGCGCCCCACGGTGGGCCCGATTTGTGCGGACGAAATTCAATTTTTAAAATTTTACGTAAATTGCAAAATTTTGTGGCTGGCGTTCGTTGAATGTCTGAGGAACAAACTCTAATCATTCGTGTATCCATAAGTCGGAAGTTTGAAATTCTATTGACACGCTTTCATTTCTCACGAATTCACCTGATAGTTATTGTTGCCTTATTTACATAAATTAAATGGATTTTGTTTCATAGTAATTTGTTTAGCTAAGTAGAAGGTATTCCTTTAAGGAAATTTCATGTTTGTAGTTGTTAATATTTAAAGGTAACCAACGATTCGGTTTATGGACAGATTTTCCACTTGAAACATCGACTTGATGAAAACCGTTATATAGTACAAAAGTAGAAATCTCAATCTTTAAAATGGTTACTTTTTTATCAAATTTGGATGAACATTGGCAATGTTACAGCGGTTTAGATATTGAGCGAATTTTGAAATAGCTTTACCACACGAATCGGGCATACGGCCCACTGTGGGCCCCTAGGCTGCACCACCGCACGCGACGGCCCTGCGTCCCGTATTTCAAAGTGATACAAATAGACCGTGGACTCTATACATTCCGAAAGTATGAGAACTAGGGACCGTAGTTATTGTATATCGTATATATATACACATTTGTATATATATATACACTATATATTCAAAGAAATTAGGCTCGGTTATAATTTTAACACTATTTATTGCAAGCTCAAGGATAACATTGAGTCTTTTTCGTATTCGCGTGGAATCTACATTGTAGACGGATTGCGGATTTTCTCCAATCATGCCTGGACTGCAAATCTATATGCAATTTCTCGACCGCAAGAATAAACGTATTTTAATAAACATTAATAATACTTCTGTATTTTCGTTTTTCCACGGGCAGTCTCGTGGTTGATGAAAGAAATTTTTCGTTCATTCCAATTTTCCTAAAAAACAAAGAATTTGCATAAAGATCTTTATGGCATGGACCCTTGGTTGGCATCGTTGGGTCTCTCGCGACCCATGCCAGTTTAGATCAGAGCCCGGAACATCTTACCCCCGCCATTTAATTTTCTGGTCTCCCACTCTTTCGGCAGCAGCATTACTTTGATTGGATACCAGTCAAATGGTGGGGGATGCTGGTGGGCCAGCGATGGGCCCGGTCGGGGCCCCTGAGCTGCCTGCTTCCCCCCACCAACGGTTTTTTGCACGAATAGTACGAGGCACCGTTGTGGGGACAGTGAAAAGAAAAAAGTATGCGACCCATGGCAGTGCTGGGATATTGCACGGGTTTCACGCGCGTGCGCAACTAAATGCAGGAACGTATCTAGGTCCTAAGTGTCCGGGGACGATAGTGGGGATCTAATACATCAGCAGTTCAAATACTATATGTATGTACATACATATTAAATTGTAATGGAACACACACATGTTATGCATTCATATTTCAAAATCAAATCATAAGAAATTTTGCAAAGCAAGGCAGGGTGACCAATGTACCCCATTTTAGCCACACTAGTACGTTACTGACGGTGAACATCGTGGTACTTGCGCATGAAACCCGTGCAATATCGCGGCGCTAGCCCCTGGGCCCAGTGTTCCCAATACAACCATAGTTTTTCGCGCAGGCGCGGCCAAAACAGTGCCGTATCTATAATAACGCAGCAAAGCGGCCAGAGCCCTGAAGCCCTGAGGCGGTTATATTGGCGGGAGTGTACCAGTATTATTGTTCTCGTGATTTTACAACAATATTTTACTCGATATATTATTTCAACATTTCACATGTATATATTAGTAATTTTATAAAATTCTACGGGGTGCTTGAGGTACCCCATTTTATCAAAAAGGTTACGTTACCGAGGCTGAAATCATCACGCATGCGCGAAAAACTGGTCAAATTCTGTGGGGTGTTCGAGGTACCCCATTTTATCCAAAAGATTACGTTACTGAGACTGAAATCGAACACTGTCTGGGCCATGGGCCGCCAATTTTCCGGTCCTGGTGTGAAAAATCCGGCGTGCATCATCGACGATCGAGACGACGCCGACGGTTCAGGCTGATTACGAATGATCTAGATCACGAATCAGCTGCGGATGTCTGCTCAACAGCTCGCACGCAGTTTCATTCTCGCTAGTGAACGTTCTTTAAACATAAGTACCTGAGATATTCGACTATTTATTAATTCTTAAAACTCGCGTAAACAATCCCAAAGAAAGAAAGATGCTATTTTACCTCTTCGTGAACACCGTAGGTATCTTTTAAGCAATCGTTGCGGCACGATGATCTATGTATCGTATTTTGTGTTTCCAACACTAGAACTACCGGCAGGCTAAAAACAAGCTTCTCAAAATGTTTTATAAAAATTAAATAATCAAGGTGACTTTCACTGCAACGCGGGCATTGGTGAATCAGTTTATTCAATAATTGTTTACAATAGAATCTCTAATTTTAATAACCGTCAAACAAGTATTCTATCCTTTCCCTTCTGGGACCAAAAATGTTGTACTTTTTTTTATAGAATCTTGTAGACTTTGACGAGAAAATTCCGAAAATCCAAGTTATAATGTTAGGAATGCACTGTTTCAAAAGTTATGAGTGTTTAAAGTTAAACGACTCGTGGGCACTAGATACTCCGTTATCTTGGAACGCTGTGTCCTTAAACTGTAGAATCTTAGGGGGACGCTAACTACATACCAATATGGCGGCAACCTTGCCTATCAAAAACGCTCCCAATCACTCAACTTTAAACATCCATAACTTTTGAACCAGTAAAATCCTAACATTGAAACTTGGATTTCCGGGATTCCCCCGTCAAAGACTACAGAACTGTAAAAAAATGTAAAAGAATTTTGGTTCCAGTAGGAAAAGATTAACCATTTCTTATCGGCAAAAATCTTTCCAAGAAACGCGTACAGTTTTTGAAGAGCTGTCTGAAACTACATAAGTATTTGAGTCTAACAAAATTCGTACGATTACGAAGCTACGATGAACCAATTTTTGTAATCTGAACGAAATTGGTGTACTTGCGAAAGTGCATAGAAAATTAAAAGTATGTATCAAAACGGAAGATTTAGCATTTGTCCAGAGCCGAACCAATCGTCTAGTATAAAAAAAAATTGGTGTAATGATCTTGGGAGCTTAGCAATGAAGCTCAGCGATGAGTATAAATATTATATAAAACATCGTGATGATCGATCAATCTCAAGTATAGCGTTAACCACGAATAGTAATTATTTTATGGAGGGAAGAGCAGGACGTTACGCGAAATTTCCACGCAAGGGAAGAACGTTGACACTCGAAATCAAGCCATTCGATTAGATATCAATTAGAATGAAAATGCCAGCAGCCAACGACAGTGAAGTGGAACCGTCCGAGCCTCGATCACAAAATCAATTTTCAACGATGACCACGTATTCCTCCTAACGGGGACGACTTAATTAAGACGAGGCACGATGTAAAGAGAGGATTCAATGACAGTTATGACGAAGACCGGTGCTGGACACATTTGCCTGAATCCAGGCGAAACCGTCCCCACCCTATGGTCCGTCCCCGCCCACTGTCCTCCTCCAGTGGACGCAGTTGGCGTGGAGATAGGACACGCCCACGCCTGGGCGGGGTTAACGAAGTCACGTGACCTCAGCGATCGCGACGAATGTGCGCGCTGAATGAGAGGTCAGGTTGGTGGGGGAAGCAATCCTCCACAACAGTAACGTATCTATATTGTGATGACGAGGTAGCGGAGCCCTGGGGCTGTTATAATCTGTGGTCACATAATTTCATTTTCGACGTATTGCCGTTTAAAGTTTTCATCGCTAATTCTTTTGACATCGAAAACACGCATACATGCGTTCCTGCGTTCCATTTCGATAACGCTTCGAACAGTAAAAGTACCATATTATTAATTTTCGAAGAGTTGCAAAAAAGTATTTATTCTTATTTTGCCAACACCCTGTATGCACGATCGCGCGAATAAATAAGGTTATAGTAGACGAAAATGCTTACACACCGAACCTAATTTATACTGATGCAAATACAATATGGATACTTATTGAGAATCGTTGCTTCACAGTAATTTATTAAATATTATTATTAAATATTTATTATTTATTAAATAATAATTCTTATTGCAAAAAGAAAATGCATCTTTGCACGAACACTGTTACGATATAAACTAAATTACATTTCTTCGTTTAATTTGTTCATTATTGTAATGTATCATGTACATACATACAGTAATCGCGCCTACCACTACTAATCCAATTACAAAACTTTTTTATTTTTCATTATCTTTTTATGAGACTTTCGCCAACTTATTTCTGGCATTTTTTTCATCAAAATGACACCTAACACGAAATTATTCCAACTGTACTTAGTGGTTTAATTGACGGTATAGAATAACTTTAGTATTGTTTGAAATACTAATGCGATGCTAAACTTTTTTATTATATCAAATAACTTTCTTCTTGTACGATCTTCCTCAAAATATTCGTCGCATTTTTTTAGTTTCATTTACTTCGTCGTATTCTAATCTAATTCTTTGAGAACACAATTTTCGAGATGTTAAATTGTTTATTTAAAATATGCTATACATCAATTGTAAGTTATGCTTCATTAAAAATTATTATTTTTATTTGTATTTTATTTATTTAATTATAGTTATCCTTCAGTAAACATATGTCAAATTGCATCTTATTTAGTGTCATTTTAATCAGAAAAATGCCGCAAATGTATTGGTAATATTTCAGGAGAAATAAGTAAAAAGTAATAAGTATTAGTGTTCCTTCACGATCTCTGTCATTACGCGGAACCGAGAATCGGCTTAAATCGCGGGATTATTATAATATTATTTACTATTACTATTAATTGTATAACTTCTACAAAGTTCTACAGAGAGTGCAAACATCTATACATACATGATACATTACAATGATACTAAGTTTTTCCAAGCAGTGAATGTTCGTTTAGAAATTGTTGATTTGAAATGATTCCTTGTGATTTTCAACGAACTAAAGAGGAGTAACACCTACATCACGAACAATTTTAACGATTACGTGGCAGCCAGGGTGTTGCGTATCAAATTTTGTTCAATATGTTTAAAATTAGAATTTAAGTGAAACGTGAAGCTCCATCAAGACAAACCCAAAAACTCATTAGTTAATAAACTAATTATTCGCCGTGTAAAAATCTTTGCCAAAGCACCCGTGTCGCGTAATTTCCAGGCTGCGGATCTTCATGCGAATATAATAATCTCTAGATTAATATATAGACGTTAAAATCCAGAAAGAAGAACTTATTGGTAATTATTTAAGTACCACTCATCTCCGATTTTGATGAAATTTAAATATGTTATAGATCTCGACATTTTGAACAACTTTTTCCTTTTGCAATATAGAGGGGTCTCTTTTAGTTTTCGAGATATTTGCAAAAAACTATTGCTGATTGAAGATTCTGAAATAATTCCCTCTCCCACCCCCACCCCCCCCCCCCGGGAGGTGGGGTGGGGTCATTTATGATGTTATTGAATAGCATTCTGAAAAATATCAAATATGTCTACTTTTTTTCTGATCTCATGTGTATTTCTCGAGATATCCCCAATTTTCAACTTTTTTTGCCCATTTTTATTTTTGCCGATTACGGCGCCGTCTGTGAACCAAAATGCAAAAACTCGTAGGTCAAATTGGGGAATTTTTTTTGGAGAATCCAAATCTATATAATATAATAGTATTAGAAATAGATTTTTGCGAATATCTCGAAAACTATAAGCGACCGACATTGGAAAATAGAAAACTGTGTTCAAAATATGTAGCCGCATAACATATTTAAATTTCATCAAAATCGGAGATGGGTGATACTTCCGAAATAATTGCCGAGCTATTTTATCGTTTCGGGGCTGATAACGTATCCCGGAGAAAAAATGTCATCGAATCTCTTGAAATATATCACTATATTGAGCTGTAGAAAATGAAAATGTAAAGTATTTATAAATGCATATGCTCCGCAGTCTACCAACAAGCGATTAGCAGCTCGTATTTACAGAGTTGGTGCGAGCAGAGCCAGGGCCGGCCAACTGGGGAGTAGGCGGATGCTTGGGGCCCCGCGATTGAGGGGGGCCCAACATGATCAAGAACTAAAATAATGTATTCTCGCAACAACAAAATTTAGGGCCCCACGTGGTTTCTTGCACCCAGGCCCCTTTATCGAGGAGGCCGGCCCTGAGCAGAGCATATAGTACAGTGTACAGTATTCGCATGTATTTTGCTCTGACATCGATGTGCTTATGAAGGGGGGAAACTAAAGGGAGGGATGATAGGAGCAGCCTTCGACCTTTCAATTAGATCAAAAACGTTTCATTTTATACATGAATTTGACATGAATGACAAATTCCAATTTGTTGCTGACATTGTTGAATTGACATCGACATCACATTGCTTCAACAGTTTCTAGCAGAGTTCAGTTTACTTCCAAAATACAATTTGATCTTTGCAAAATAAATTTAAATAATAACAAAATAATTAAAAAAAATTTTTTGGCATATCCAGTGGCAAGAATATTTTTCATTTTTATAATGTTCGACAAAATCATTTTCTTAATAATTAATTAAAATTTTAACAATAATTATTTATTTAATAATTTTAATAATCTCAGAATGAATAATCGAGGACTCGATTATTCCAGTATCAAATAATCAGTGGCAGGCAAAGAGATATACTCGTGGAAAATATGGAAAGAAATTTCTTTCTAATTGAGTTGCCTGGGGCTGTGACGCTATCACAGTGATTCTGCTCGCTAACAATTACTCTTCGGGAAAAGAGAAAGAATATATTGAACAGTTGCAACGATGAAAGTGTAATACTGTAACATTTCCACAAAAGTAGGGTTAGGACAATGAACTTCGACAATGACCCTTCACGGATATTTCACGTTGCGTTCATTCTTGTCCATTCTGCGAACCCGTGAGTCCCAGGTGAACAAACTGAACGGAGCAAAGTAATTCACGTAACCGGGAAATATAAAGCCACTAGAGAAGCGTCAAAAGTGCGTCGAAACGACGAAGAAAATCGACGCAATTATGCGAGAGTAATTGATTGCTAGAGAAATAGGCTTATCGTTAGGGCCTTTCTATACTCGAATGGATAGTACAATCTCGAATTGAGTGATCGAAACTCTTTTACATTTCGCTTCGTATAGTTTCCAATATATTCCTATATTTTCAATCGATTGTTTCTCGAAGCAATCTTTTCCTGGGTTAAACTTCATCTGAGGAAACCAGAAACTTGTAACGTTTGCACTGTAGTCTTGTAGATTTCGACGAGAAAGTGCTGAAAATCCAAGTTTCAGTGTTAGAAACTGGCTGGTTCAAAAGGTGTAGGTGTTTAAACGACTCGTGGGCACTAGATACTCCGTTATCTTGGAACACTGCGACCTTGAACTTTAGGGCCTTAGGGGGGCGCTGACTACGTACCAATATGGCGGCGGCCTTGCCTATGAAAAACGCTCGAAAGCACTCAACTTTAAACATCCATAACTTTTGAACCAGTAAAATCCTAACATTGAAACTTGGATTTTCAGGATTTCCCCGTCAAAATCTGCAAGATCATATCGAACAAGGTGGAAAATATTTGGCCCCTTAAAGTGAAGTTTAGCCTTTCTTTGTTCCTGTCATGGAGAATGTTAGGAAAACTTCATAGTAAATTCGAAAGAAAGTGTCGATATTGTAGGTATAAAAGATGTTTGAAACACGCGAACTCATTGAGATTAAATTCATTGAAATTAAAGGCGAAGAAGATTAAACTGCGGATCGCTGTGCGAACGTCCATAATTTCTTTTGTCAGAGACAAAAGAGTCTATTAATTTTTGTTAAAATACTCGGAAGCACGCGAAGATCCGCAGTCTGATGATGATTCTCGACTGTGAAAGCAGGACAACGGTAAACGGATACACGAGAAAGATAGAGCGTGTTCATGGCAACGTTCGCATAAGAGAGATAACGAACGCATGGAATGTTACTCTGTAATAGAAGCTAAGACGCCCGAGTTGTGATACCTTTGTAACATTTATAAAAGTCGACGTCTGTTCGTGGAAGAAACTGTTGGAATTCGCACACGATGCGAATCGATTCGATCAACGATCCATTCGCGACCAGCAATGTCGTTTAATCTTGCAACGATCGATCATTTCGTATTCTATACACCTGGTTATCGCACGTACACTCGTTAGCCGCGCGAACGATCGTTGACGAACGAGCACTATGACCAACTTGAAACGATTCATCTGTGGTTACTGCAACAACAACAACAACAAAAAGATGGGAATGATTTGCAGATTTTAATACAAACATCAAGGTCAAGTAACACTTTGGCGTTGTATAACTAGCAGCTACAGTGTGTGTCCTTGCATCTTGAAGCAAGTAGGGAAACGACATTTTTTTAATAACAGATATCTTAGTAGACACAATTCTGTTTAAAACTTTCTGACAAGTTTTCTGAACTGCAATTTCAGGAGAAATAAGTTGGCTTAAACAATTCGTAATAATAAGACCCCACTCTTGACCCAAGATCCGGACCCAAATTTTTAACGAGCACGAAGTGGGGGTATCGCGTGGTCTCTACAATTTTCTCAGCGCCATCTTCCAATGCAGGGAGTTCCAACTTATTCCTCTCCGAGAGCCGTAAGGTTCCCACCGTTCGAACCTCTTCCCCCCACTACTAAGTACAGCCAGGGCCAGCCATCTGGGGGTGCGGCGGATGCTATGCACCGGGGCCCCGCGATTCAGGGGGCCCCAACATGGTCAAGAACTAAAATAATGTACTCCTGCGACAAAAAAGATTTAGGACCCCAGGTTGCTTGCACCCAGGCCCCTTTATAGGGAAGGCCGGCCCTGGGGTATTTGGCCTGTTCAGCGCGCAATATATTTACTATTGCAACGTTATCAATATTATCCAGGGCCCGCTCTAGCGGTTACGACACCCCGGACAAAGAAACACATTGCCGCCCCTTAAGAAGAGTGCCGCTTCCAGAATTTAATCCTGGAGGGGACAAGTTGAACAAAATGACCTATTTTCAGCAAAAATATCCGTCAACGGTAGCCACGCATATTTACTTCATAAGTACTAACTTACTTACATCTAAAATGGCGCCCCTAAATTTTGCCACCCTGGGAAAATGCCCAGGTTGCCCCCCCCCCCCTAGAGCGGGCCCTGATATTATCAAGGTCATAATATTACACATCGTTGAATTCGTCTTGACGCCATCTACAACATCATCAAATCAAAAATACAATTTAATATTTAAAATATCGAAGCGATCTTGCTTTTTCTTTTAAACAAAATTTTATCAATGAAAAAAATTTTTATATAAAAAATTTTTTCGTTGGATTTCGAGAAATTTCTATTGCAATCAAATTTCCCAAGTAATCTATACGTTACTAGATCGTACTGTTTATGGAAAACTATTATTGTAGATTATATTCGGTTACATGAGAAAAAAGTTTTTTTAAAGAAACTAAAAATTTAGCCACTGAAGGGAATACGCCACTGTACGCCAGTGGCGCCACTATGGAGCAAACCGATGAAATCTGTGTCAAAATCAAAGAACTTTTGATAAAAATGAGATAGAGAGATGAAATTTTTCTAAATTAAAGCCAAAACTTTGCAGAATATGGGGTAATTATGGAGATTGTGGTACAAACGTTATTTAATCTTGAAAAAATTCGTTGAACTTACACGTTATCAAGAAAACCGTGGTTTCCAATACCACGTGCGGAGAGAATTTTTTTTAACGTGCTACGCATGATTTCCCATAGATTTTTTCACACGGATTTCAAATCTGGTCTCAAAATTTGTTTACGACCTCAGTATTTTTCAAAAAGTCGATTTTCGTGAAAATCGAAAAAAAATGAAATCAAAATTTTTTCGTTGAAATGATTTGATAACATACTGACTTGCTACTGTTTTTTGAAATCTTTAATTGTTCTATTTTAAATTGAAATTTTCTTGAACTTGTTGCAAGTTTGACGAATTTTTTCAACGTTAAAAAACGGTCGTACCACAATCTGCATAATTAACCCATATCCTGCAAAGTTTTAGGTTTAATTTAAAAAAGATTTCATTGATCTATCTTATTTCTATCAAAAGGTCGTTGAATTTGACACAGATTTCATCAGATTGTCCCATAATGTGGCGTCGGGACGAATTTATACTGTCACTATGCATATGTACAACGATGAAATCGAAAAGTGGTGATAGGGAGAGAACCTAAGCGGGGAAGATGTTGCATACGACTCGCGAACCACAAGTTGGAACTCCCCGTCCTGATGGACCATCAGTATGCATATCTATGTAGGAATATGACAAACAATTTGCAAATCTGCGTATATTTATATAAAGCATTCCTTAAATTCGAAATGTTTATTATTGACATCATAACGATAAGGGCATTATCATAATTAAACTCTGTTACAGAGGTCTACACGGATCACTTAAACATAAACAAATTGAAACAAAGGAAACAAAAAGTTCTTACATGTTTTATCCACTGAAATTAACTAATCAATACGAATTAAACTCGGTGAAATTTATAATTTGTTTGTCCGAGGACAAAAATCAACCGGAAATATAAAATTACGAAATTTATCGTGCAGCCAGGAGGAGCCACTTGGAATTCTCTAAATATTTATGATGACTATTTTTATCATTGACGCAGATATCAGTTTCTAATAAAACGATCGAAATAGAATATTGACCGCATTATCGGCAAATTCGAACGACTCTGTTATCATGATTTCTCCCATGCACAGACAGTCCGTATCACGTTGAACGATAGAAGTTATTCCAACGAATCCACGCGTGTTTTTAATTGCTGAAACTGTCGTTGTCAATCGAAAACAAAACTAAACGGTTACGTTTTTTCAATCCTACAACGATAACTATAGTCGGCTACAGAGCTTTACACGATCGTCTTAACTATTTACGAAAAGGACGGAGACTTTGCTCGTTGATTAATGGATTTCATTGATCGAAACATTTCTTTAAATACTGTACAAGCAGAATGTTTACAAGATTTGCTGTTACAATTGATGGTAGTAACAAATTTCCAACGTGCAATTCCGAAATGATTAGTCGGGTGTCGAAGTGAAAAACTATTGCTACGGTTCTTCATCCATTTTACGCTTTTGAAAATGTTCGAAAAATGCTAGAATATGAAATTCCACAGAATTTAATACGATTTTTATTCATTTCAGAACTGTAAAGAACCACCACCTGGACTTATCTATTACTAGTGGGTGTAGAAAGTATTCGTACACTGATCAATTTCAAACAAAGCTGTGACTGTAGAAACAATGAATATGTACATATTCCGAGAAGTCTATAGAATGGATATAATGCAAAAAAAGATTAATTTCTTGATTAACTTGTGAACGTAATAAGGAAAAACAAAAAATCGACTGAAATACACCAGCACGAAGTATTCGTACAGTTTCTAACTTTTTACAAGATAACGTAATGTAGATGAATGCCACATTAGAAAATTATTTATTAATACTTGGTTGAAAAATCTTTTTTGCGGGTGAAAATGCGTTACGTGTACCCCGGCTCTCTGGGGAGAGGCCGGGGTTATGTGTGACTCCCTCAAGGGACTCCGCAAGGTTTACAGCACTCAAAACACACGCCCCCTGAGCTAAATGGGAGGTGCCTGGATCTCGCGAGAACTCAACAGGACACCTGCCAGCTGTCGTGCGTCCCGGGGGAGGGGTTAACCTCCCCCACTGCCTACTCTAAGAGGAGGGACCCGCCCATGAGCTTCCCGAGCCCCAGCTCGGTCCACCCACAGCTTCCGGTACCCTCGTGCCTCGCTCGGAGCGGATGACCCGAAGGTCTCCGCCCTGGTCAGGGCAAGAGGGCGGCAAACACCGGTAAGGGAGGGCCGACACCCCCCCAAGACTTGAGTCTACAAGTGCCGGTTCACCCCGGGAGGAGTAGAACTCTCCCTGGGGGGCGGGGTCAGCTCATCCCCTGACCCCCACTATCCTCTGCCCCTGGGACGGCGAGTCCCCCGCATCCTCCCCGCCCTCACCGCCCCCATTCAATCCGTCGCAAGGGGACGTCCCTCGCGCCGTACCTATAACCATCCCCGCCCCCCTCTTCCTTGGAGAGCGGGGCATACGGCGACGCCGGGGACGTCCTAATACCCACAACCTCCTCGCGGAGACGATGTACTCCTTCCTCTCTAACTCGCAACTATATTCGTCCTCTTTCAATTCGAATTGCTCGTCCGACTCCTCCTCGACGATACTCAACGCATCGTCACTTCTGGCTTCATCAATAGCTTCTGAGTCTTCATTCATCTCGTCATTAGTATTCAATACTTCTACGATCTTTGCCACCGACTCTTCTGGGAATATATTCACTCCCACAACGCTGTCTTTCTTCCTCCCCACTCCGGTTCTACACTCTTCGTCCTTTTTTGGTCCCCAGTTCACATATTTAAAACCTCTTCCTTCAATTCCTGATCCACTTCTCTACCTTGATACTCCTCAACAATCTTCTCAGCGGATTCACCGCTATCCTCCTTCGATTCCAACCGTCGCGCCAACTCATTGAGGTCATTCAAATCCACATTTACCACGTCTGCCTCGCTCCATCAACGTTCAACTCATCAGCAACTTCATCTACATCCTCTTTCGATCCTGACCGCTCCACTGACTCCTCCTCGGACTTATTCACATCTTCATCATTAAAATTCTTAAATTTCTGACCCATTTCTTCACCCTGCGACTACTCAGCAACCTTCTCAACCGACTCTCCGCTGTTCCTGCCCTCTTCCAACTCTAATCGTCCCATCAACTTCTCTTCTTTCTTATTCAAATCCAACGTTCAATACATCCTCCTTCAATTTCTGATCTTCCTCGTCGCCCTGAGACTCCTCTTTCGATTACAATTGCCCCATCAACTCTTTATCGTCGGTCAACTCCACATCCTAACACTTCGACCTTCACTCCATCACCGTGCAACTCACCAGCAATCTTCTCTCTCGACTCTAATCGTCCCACCGACTCCCCTTCGTCCTTATTCAACTCCACACCTAACGCATCCTCCTTCAATAAAACTTTGCTATCCACAGGATTCGAACTCCAGATGTTATTGTTTTTCCTTATTACGTTCGCAAGTTAATGAAGAAATTAATTTTCTTTTGCGTTGTATCTATCCTACAGGGTGTCAAACAACCATGAATTGTTTTATGAACATTTTAGAAGTCTTACAGTTTAAATTTAAGGTTTTATAACACTCAACACCAGCTATGGTTTGGGCATTTTTTTAAAAATCCTTACGGCTAACAAAATTATTGTCAAGTTAAAATTAACTTGCTTTCAAGTTAAAAGACCACATCATTTTAGCTTAATTTACCTAATCAATTTGATATGCATCAAATTAAAAAAGTCATACAAAGTGGAATTACTTGAGGTTTGAAGCAATGTTTAATTTATAGGTTAAATTCCTTAGTCTGATAATGATAATAATAATTCCGTTCTTAACCGTCAGCACTCACTATGACTTACTATTGATATAAATTATTTTATATCGGATAAATTCCCAAACATTCAAAATGAAAATGAAATGACACAAAATGAAAAAAAATCATGTAGAATGGAAATATTCTGGGCTTGAAGAAATTTTCGCGTTCAATAGTCCCGAGTGTAAGGAGTCAATTTATCACCGAAAAATTCACTTCGAAATTTGGCAAATCTTCTTCGACGCTATCTTGCATTTAAATACGAGATGATTGAACCGCGGATCTTTATGCATTTCTAGAAAATTGTACGAAAACTTAAAAAATTCAAGACGTCAATATTGCAAAGGAAGAAATAACGTTCGATTTAGTTACCATTCCTTGCAATCGACGCAGACAATTTTTATTTTCCATAAAAATCCGCAGTCTAGAGATCACCTAATATAATATTTATTTCCAATGTGTTGGATCAAGATCAATTTCCAGGAATCCGTTTACTTTCGCAGAAGAAAACACTGTGTACAAAGTCTCGAACATTTTAGTTTTCCCTGATAATCGACTATAGTTTGTAATAAGGTAAGAGGCCATATTATGAGACACCTAATATTTCCAATGATTTTAAATAATTATTCATTCTTCTGTGTTCCTTGCAGTATAAATAACACTGTCCAACACCAAAAATGTTTCCAAATAACCATTGGCTGAATCTTATAGTTTTTTGCACTGATTCTGAATCCGCCCTTATTTTTTCTCCTGCACGCACAGTTTTTGAGAAACATGACAAGATAGTGAATTGTTCTCTGCAGCAAAAGATTCTGTAGACTTTCCTGAATCCATTGATATTCATTATTAATACGTTATGATTGTTTAAACAACAACGAGAAACACCACTTTTGCACCCTTCATCTGAAAAAATAAGGGTCCAGCATAAAATCAAAGTTGAAATTTGTTAAACAGTGTAATTATAACGTTAAAAAATAGGAGTAACATACATGTACGTGTTATGGGACAGCTTGGACACACCATGTCCCTGATGTTTCCTACTCTGTGTCCCAATTTATGGAACAGATAATACAACCTAAAAACCACTCTTTTTTTAGAAGACTCTGAAAAGCTCCCAAAACCACTCTTTTTGAAAGAAATTCCTGTACACAATGCTTCAATAGACTCTCAGGAAAATAATTTATTCTCTTCATGTTATTTCACTTGCTGACTAGTACGTAGGTTCCTTTTTTATCTTACAATTGGTCGTATTGACACTTTTCTTTCTGAGATTTTTTGTAACTTCTTTTCTATCTTTGCTTTTTTTCGTTTCTCTAGTATACCTGCCATACTTAATGCTAAAAAAAAAACTCCACCTAAAACAACGCACTCTAAGAAACAGATGTAAATTTCAATCTACATTAAAAACATTTCAGTTTACATTGACGATATTTTATAGGTTAGATCAACAATTTTCAATCGGAAACTTTAATACACTTATTTACACGTACGTTGGAAAGAAATAACCAGTTGAATCAGATAATTACTAATAGAAAAACGGTGAAAACTTATAATTAAGAATTATTTTCAAATAAATAATACAGTTACGTAAATTTCAAAATTGCTGTCTCATTAATCAGCACTAAGCGGGAATCAACAGATCCGTGGAACGTGGAACGAACAAATTATCGTACCATAAATACTATAATAATAAATAAAAATACGCCGGAATCCTAAACGTTATTATTTAATTACAATCTACGACTTTTCAGCTTTCAATTAAGTTGTTTAACGTCTTTAAAAATCATTGAAATTCCAGAAAATAATTAATAGGAAAAGCTTAGTGTATTTGTATTTCAGCTGAAACAAGCTAAGTAATTTTAAGTATACACACTTTTTTACCTTTTACTTTTTTTTTAAGTAAATACATTAGTACATTAAATCCATTTAAAAAATTGAATACATTAAATCAACGTTAATATTTGTACACATAGAAATTTGAAAGGTCATATTTGTGTGTACATATAATTTTATTTAAATTGTGATGTGCACGTATTCACAATATAATACCCTTTCATATTTGCTTGCAATATTTCCCTTAATTTATAATATGGCCTTTATTTTATTAATATGTTTTTACTTTATTAACATGTAATTATTGTAATATGGCCTTTTACCTTAAAAACATGTTCGGCGTTGGGAAAAATCTCCCGACCGGAAACGAAGAAGCGATAAGGGATAATTATAACCATAAAAAAACGTTTGATGACAAAAACACGGAGGACGGATACCCAGATAGCCAAGCGGGCCTAGCGCTGAAATCGAGCAGAGCGTGCCGAGGTCAGGTATCAGGATTTTTACGTGTCGAACATCGCTTGGACCTGCTGAGGGCAGCTCGTACCGCGTTTCGGTCGAGGGCAAGTTATGACCGTAAGGGCTCGAGGACGTGCCCTCGTCCGAAACGCGGTTCGATCTGGCCTCGGCAGGTCCGTCCTCGTTTCGGCCAACGCTCTAGTGTGCGTGACGCACACAGCGCTAGACACGTATACATACACGAGGATTGCAGAGGTTCCGTATATTTCGAATCCTGACGCTATAATGCACATTTCAGGGTTCTAGGTAGTCGCAATCGCTAGATAAAAGATTAATCTAGGAGGGACGGACCCTAAGAATGGATGAATTTTACGTATTCGAAGCGTAATTTACATTATTCGGCGGTTGTAGGTTTATGAAAATGTCTCTCGGCAGCCACGATAGGCGACAACACTGTCGCTTATCCCGTTACTTTTCACGGCTCCGCTACTTGTTGTCGAACAATGTAAATTATGCCTTGAATACGTAAAATTCATCCATTCTTAGGGTCCGCCCCACCTAGATTAATCTTTTATCTAGCGATTGCGACTACCTAGAACCCTGAAATGTGCATTATAGCATCAGGATTCGAAATATACGGAACCTCTGCAATCCTCGTGTATGTATACGTGTCTAGCGCTGTGTGCGTCACGCACACTAGAGCGTTGGCCGAAACGAGGACGGACCTGCCGAGGCCAGATCGAACCGCGTTTCGGACGAGGGCACGTCCTCGAGCCCTTACGGTCATAACTTGCCCTCGGCAGATTCGAGGCATTTGGCTATCTGGGTAGACGACTATTCGAAAATAGCATAATCATCCAGGAGAAAACCCGGCTGACTTCTTTTTGACGATCGTTATTTATTATAAAGTTAAATTATTATTAAATTAATCACCCGAACGTTCTATCCTCTACCAACGGATAAAATTATGCGCGTGCGCACGAGTCACGTGTACAAGCAATTACTCTAAAGAAATTAATCACGCGTAACAGTTACTTTGGTGTTTTCGTTACTAGGTAAATTGAGAGAAACAGGAGAAAGAGAGAGAGAAAGAGAGAGAGAGAGAGAGGAAGTGTGTGAAAAAGAGAGAGAGAAAGAGAGAGAAAGTAATAAAATACCCGACGTATTTACGAGGTAGATGATAAAAACAACAATAATAATAATTAATAATAACGAATAATAATATTTAATAATAATATTAATATTAATGTAATAAGAAATTAGTTGCAGCTTTCTGTGTAAGGTTATTGTGATATCTAAAAAAAAAATAATAACTTTACCGTAGCGATATGGATTATTACAGAAATAAGAATCTGATGTTTAGTGAGCAAATAATAATAATAATTAATATATATATAATAATAATAATATATAATAATATAATAATATATATATTAATTATTTATTTATATATATATTAACTAATTATATATATATATATAAATATCAGTATGTTGACGAGGCTTTTGAGCGATACTTTTGCCTCACCACGAATCGGTGAAATAGCGATTAAAACAAACAACCGTGAAAATGGCCGCGAGTTCCCTTCGTATTTTACTTGCGACATTGTGCATTTTCACGGTGGAGGCTCAAATGACAATCTTAGGCCTCGTCAGATTACTGCCAGATGCGCGAGGACATTCCGAAAGAGTCGATCGACCGATTATTTTCCCCTGAAAATACAGAAAAACGAGCATGCTTCCACGAGAACCAGAATAGCTATCGACGCTACGTCAAAGAATTCGAAAATTGCACGTTACTAAACGGCCCCGAGCAGTGTTCCGATCGAGCCACCTTTTTCCGCGCATGCGCGGCAAAACCAGTAGCGTATCTACAGTGACGCAGTAGAGCGGCCAGAGCCCTGATTCCCCGAGGCAATTACATTGGCGGAAGTGTACCCGTATTATTGTTCTCATGATTTTAGAACAATATTTTATTTGATTTATCATTTATTATCATAGACTAATAATTTTTTAAAAGTGTACGGGGTGCTCAAGGTACCCCATTTTATCGAAAAGGTTACGTTACTGAGGCTGAAATTGTCGCGCATGCGCGAAAAAAAGATAGCTCAATCGGAACACTGGCCCCGAGTGATTGGAGCAGTAACGAGATTTCGGACATTTTTTCGCGCATACGCGACAATTCAAACCTCAATTAAGTACGAAGATCGGGTACCTTGGCCGCCCTGCTAATTTCGCAAAATTTATTATGATTTGATTTTGATCATTTTTTTCTCGGAGAGCCCGTTCTTCTTTCGCTCTTTGCGTCGTAACGGTTTGTAACGGACAATCGTTCCCCAGAAACTTCGGGCATAGATACGTTCCTGCCGAAACTCACGCATGCGCGAAAAAAAGCGCCCCGAATCTCATCACTGAGTGGAAGCAACGTTAACCATGTAAATAAAAGAAATAGATTGAAAGCATGATACGGAACTGGCTCGATCATTCGGAACGTCCGCCATGCGTGTCTGGATCAATCCGTCCATACGTGTCTCACGTCGAGGCATTTGCACAAATGCGTGCATATTAATCATTGGGACTACAAAAACATATCATCATATGTAACGGTAATGATACATAAAAAAAGGAATATATGTATATACATGTATACGTGCATACATACACGAATATATATATATATATATATATATATATATATATATATATATATATATATATATATATATAATAAATTAAAAAACATTATATATACATTACATGTATATATATACATATATGTATGTGTGTGCGTGTATGGCGTGTGTCTGTGTGTATGTATAAATATATATACATATATTTAAAAAAAATATTAAGCAATAAGATTTTATTTATATGCCTGTAGAAGAAGAATAAATTTGAATGATGAAAGAGAAACACTGCATATCAAGAATGTGTGTCTGGGCAAGGATTAGCTTATTATACATACATAATCATAAATATAAATATATATATGTATATGGATGAATATACATATATATATCTATAATCTTTACTTCGTCGTTGTCAGGCGTTAATGTTAAACTTAATTATCATTAATTAATTATTAGATTGTGAAAGAATTTCTTCAGGTTCTAAGCAAGATTTGGAAATAATAAAACAAGCAAAATATATTACTGTGTTTTCATTGTTCCCCTGTGCTAATGGAAATATATACAGGCACTGCCGCTCGTGGAGGTATGGACACTTCATTAACAAATTCAAATTATAATCATTAATATTATTAATATTAATTAAGATGAATAATAATTAATTAATATTATTAATATAAATATTATAATATTTATATAATATTAATATAAATATTATAATATTCATATAATATTAATATAAATATTATAATATTAATACAATATTCATATTATAATATTAGATATTAATTATAAATAATATAATACTAAGATATATTAATTAAAGTTTAATAGTAGATTATTTTATTAATAGTAGTTTTTATTAATTTATGCATATACAAAATTTAATATTATTGAGGGATTAAATTAAATTTTAATAGTAGATTATTTTATTAATAGTAGGTTTTATTAAATTGATGTATAAAATTTAATTTTATTGAGGGATTGAATTAAATTTTAATAGTAAATTATTTTATTAATAGTAGTTTTTATTAATTTCATATACAAAATTTAATTTTATTGAGGGATTAAATTAAATTTTAATAGTAGATTATTTTATATATATAATACAAATATTAATTATTAATTATTAATTAATATTAATTAATAATAACTAATTAATTAATATTATGAGATCATTATAATATTAATATCATTAATATAATATATATATTTTTATATATAAATTTTATAAAAAATATATATTTTATTATTAATATAGTAATATTATATTCATGTAAAATTATTTCTTAAGTAATACACATAAGTATAGTAGTATACATAAATTTTATAAATTATATATATTTTATTATTCATATATTAATATAATATTATTTCCGGGGCCGCCGCGTGCGATTGTGCAGGTTGTGCGCCACACACGGGCGCTTTATCAAAGGGGCGCCACAACATTAACAGTAAACAGATTTTTTCTAAATTCAAAAAAAAGGTCATCCAAATCATTTTCATGTTTGAAGAGGGCGCACTAAATTTCTTTTACACACGGGCGACTCATATCCACGCGACGGCCCTGATTATTTCTTAAGTCAAACGTGGGCGCGGTTGGCCCGCGGAACACATGTTGCTGCTTCTCCTCTTCGCTTGGTCGGCCAGTCAGTCCCCACCACAGTCGTCGGGGTGGCCGTGGTGGGGACTGACTGGCCGAGTACCGCGGGCCAACCACGCCCACGTCTGTCTTAATTCATACACATAAATATGGTAGTATACGTAAATTTTGTGTACGCGTGTACGCGAAACAAATATTTCAAATAGTATTCAATATTTTCGATTTTATTTCGCTTATGGATAATAGAATTTTAAATAAGATATACAATTTTGAAAATAAAATATGTGTAATTTAACAATCTGAACCACAGAATAAAACATTTCAATTGTAATAATCTGAAACACAAAATAAAATATTTCAGTCTTCGCGTCGTTTTTAACATTGAAATTGAGAATAAAGAGAATATATAAGTATCTTCAATATTCTTACAATGAAGTACCGTTTTCAAAAATTACTGCATCAAATAAAATTATCTATTTTTTTAAGATGCACGCATGCTTTAAAGTAAATATTTACTATTTAGGGTGTATTTCCGAAAAGCCTATACCTACGATTTTTTGTATACTCTGGATTCTTGCGTATTTTGACATGCTGATTACGAATATGATAGTGAAAATTGGTGCAAATGTTATTTTCATAGCGGGCTATGGATCCGGCGCATCAATTCGCATGCAATGGCCACCAGATGGCGGCGTCTTCGGCCTCAGTAACAGAAAAATGGGGACCTTGAGTACACCGCAGAATTTAAAAAACTTATTAGTATAGATATGAAAAGGTAAAGGGGTTAACCTACCCTTAAAACGTTATCAATTAAGTTTCAAGACGGAACACACGTCCCAACAATAACACCGGTACACTCCCACCAATATAACTGCCACAGGGCTCTGGCCGTTCTGCTACCTTATTCTAAACACGGTACTGTTTTCACGTCATCTGGTGGCCACCGCGTGCGAATTGGTGCGCCGGATCCGAACACTGCAAAAAGACGTGGTTCATACATCTGAAATATTTCTTTTTGAATACTTCTTTCAGTCTGAATGTTTCAGATGTATGATTGCGCACAGGAAGAATTCAAGCTGATGTTTACCATCGTGAGTTGTGCTGTGTGATTAGTTTATGGTTATACTTTCTGTATAACCATAATATATCCAGAAGGATTTTTGGCGACTCTAAAAAAATTCTTTTATCATTTCAATGTTGCTCTCTACCTTACCGACTTACCAACTTTCTACTTTATGTCCGTGCTATGCTCAAAAACGACAAAATCAATACTACATAAAATGTGTATTTTGACGAGTCCTACAACTTTTATTTGAAATATTTGTCGAACTTCCCATTATTTACGGAAATAAATGGAAAAAAGTACAACTTTTATGGTTTTTTTATGGTTTCCGCTATGATAATAAAATTTTCGCCAATTTTCACTGTCATATTCGTAATCAGCACGTCAAAATACGTAAGAATCCAGAGTACAAAAAAAATCGGAGGTATGGGCTTTTTGGAAGTTTATCTAAGGCCTCGTACAGACTAGAACATTTCGACGAACTGCGCCGCGAACCGCGCCGCGAACCGCGCATTTCGACGAACATTTCGACGAACGGCGATCGGAACGGATTTGTGCTACTTCCAGATTTCCTTGCAGAACAACTATGGGAGCTGCAGCGGCGTATACTACAGAAATAAATACAGAAAATGTTGGCAGTTTATTGAGTTGTAATGTTCAAGTCTGTACGAAGCATCAGATTCGACATTAAATGACTTGAATTTGTGAGATATTTATGACATTTCGGCGCGCATTTCGACGAACATTTCGACGAACGGTGCCACGAACGCCGCCGCGCGCATTTCGGCGCGCACGAACGCAAACGGGTGGCACTTACAAATCTGTTTGCAGGATAGATAGCATATCCTAAATATTCATAATAAATGTCAAGAAATAGACAGAAATTTAGAAACAAATACATCGGTGATTTAAATTATCTGGAAAAATTACATTTCTACTTCATAATTTGTCTCAAATTATTAAAGAGGCCCTTGCTATGAAAGCATTGAATTTTTTCCCGGATATTTTACGGGAATTCTGAACATTTTCGGGAATCTCGCACAGCCCTGCAGAAATCCCGAAAAATTCACGGGAAACCCGAACACCACCGGGAATCCCGAATATTCTCGAGAAATACTCAGGATTTTTGTGATCCCATCCCGACATGATACGAGGCTGCCTATCCTGTTCCCGGCATCGGGATTCGAGAATTCTCGGGTTTTTAGCAGGGTTGCTTCCAACTGTTTTAATAAGAACCCTATATCTCTTGATATTTAAGAAAATGTATGTCTCTTGACAGTAGCAGCATCGTTGCGCAACCCAACGCTTCTCGCGGCTCCCCTACATGCTGCTGAATAATGCAAATAGGGATATAACCCCGCTAGATTGATCTTTCATTAGCGATTTTTTATCTTTTATTGTATTTGTTTAAAACAATTGGAATTGTATCGGTGCCGGGAACGGGATGGGAAGCCTCGTATCATGTCGGGACTGGATCCCAAAAATCCTGAGTTTTTCCGGAGAATATCCGGGATTACCGGTGGTGTTCGGGTTTCCCGTGAATTTTTTCGGGATTTATTATGAATATTTAGGACATGCCATCTATCCTGCAAACAGATTTGTAAGTGCCACCCGTTTGCGTTCGTACGCGCCGAAATGAGCGCGGCAGCGTTCGTCGAAATGTTCGTCGAAATGCGCGGTTCGCGGCGCGGTTCGCGGCGCAGTTCGTCGAAATGTTCTAGTCTGTACGAGGCCTAAGGCTGCGCCGCGGCGCAACTAGTGATGGGCACCATCGACTGAAAACTATCGACTAAATCGATAGTAATCAACTGCTATTTTCAGTCGACTAATTTTTTAATTTATCGATTTTTTTTTATCGCTTTAACGGCGGGAGTTTTGAATACATTTTATAAGATTTACTACTATCAAATATATCAACTCATTAGCAATATCGAATAATCGAATAATTCGCTCAATAAGCATGTGTATATAGTATAAATAACAATTACTGCACTATAAATATTGTACAATTATTAAGTAACAATACTAATGTTAGCGTAGATGCTTTTATAAAAAAAACGTGTGATCGCTCGATTTTTTTGCAAAAATAGTATTTCATAATTATACTCATAACTATTAGACATCCTTCTAAAAAGTCCATTAACACTTCGCCTTTGTATTGCATTATTACTAAAGGATAAATAATAATTTATACGTTTTTAAATTCTGGTTTATAGTTACTTATTACTTATAATCGTGACTCATAGATTACAATTATTATAAATTAATGTCAATAAGAAATTTGAAAGTACAATTTTTTCCCTGTAAGAGTTATTGCGAGCGAGACATATACGTAGGCATAGACAGCCCGCAATCACCCGCAATCTAGACGTGACCACTGAAACGATATTTCAGTAGACTAAAAACTATCGACTGAATATTCGATGTAGCTGTAGCAATTGTAGCTACCTTCAGACAACACTCATCAATGTGAACTTTCTCACCATTGTGAAGTTGTCGTTTTATTTAACCAAATTTTAAAAATGTTTAATCGATAATCTGATTTCATTGAAGAAAGGTCATAGAATTAAGATTTAAAATTGTTTCTTTAAAATATTATATTTCCAATGTTACAAGTTATAAATTCAGCCTTATATATTTATTGGAGGATCCAATTCGATAATCCCTAGTGATTCTCTAAATAGTAATTAGTCGATACTTGAATTTAGTCAGCACTAGGTGCAGCCCAGTGCAGCCGGAGAACAAAGCGTTGCGGCGCGTATTAGAAAATAATAAAATATCCTTCGAAACACCTCAGAAATCAGTCCTTATTTTTTCTAACACTCTTTCTGATACACCCTGTATCAGTCCGTATTTATTGTCAAGTATTATAAAATTTCTTCAATTACGCGATGTCCCTAGCTCACATCCCATGACGAATATCCTGTCACGGAATGTAAATATGTGCAGAAAAAACATCCTGTGTACATACAGTCAAATGAGTCGAATACAGTTGAATCGAGTTGAATTCAAACGTTACCAAATGCATGTACCAAAATCATTTTCCAACTTCTGGTTTCTAATTTAGACATTTCAGCGACAAAACATGCCTCGTTATGCAAAAAATTCAGATGGAGAAACAGACGCGAAAGCAGGTTTGTACTTTTTTCCGTTCATTTCCATTTGCATACATGCGCGCACGCGGTTCTTGTGGCTACCGGTTATCACAGTCGTTTCGACATCGAATATACTGTAACGTTCGATCGGATCGTGTGATCTACTTATGCACAGGGATTTGCCTTTTAAATCTGTGCGACGTACATCTTACGAAATCTGAAACGATTTTCGTTTTCATTAATTCTACGTCTTTTTTTTTTACATTTTTAGGCTACAGAACTCGTGGTACTGTCAACATCGAAACGGTTGATTGCCCGTTACGTCGCAGTTCTCGAGTTAAATCTGCTGTTAAACAAAATGAATCTTCTCCTGAGTCACCCTCGAGCATTTATAGTAACATTAGTAACGCACAGTCAGTAAGAAATACAAAACGTCAAACAGATACACTGAACAACTCCACAATGACTGAAAGGAGTAGATCTTTACGTATAAGAAGAAGTTTCATCGTATCGGATGCTATAGAGACATTAGATAAACATTCTCCCATTGGCACACCTACGAGAAGGACTAGAAATATTTCTACTAGTAATGGAGTCAACAAATTCGATGAACAAACTAGGTATGGTTTACGACGGGCATGGGCAACTAATTGCTGAAGAGCGTTGGTCAGGCAAGCTGTTACTTATGCTATGCGTTACTGCACTGTGACATATCGTTCCAGCTGTATAGGAAAAATACATCATCTTACGCTATTATACAAATGATGCTATTCAATTCTAACAATAAGTAGTACTGTTATAAGTGGACGTGTTAATTTACACAGCTCGAGTAAACCGGCACAGTTGCGAAGACAATGTTTTCGAACAATCCTCGTCAGCAAACAGTTGCCCAAACATTGTTTATATCTTATAATTGTAGCTGCTACTTAAATTTCCAATACTTGGCAAGATCAAACAGGCATTAACGGACTCTAGCATGTCCAACTAGATACTCTGGTACCCATGTCTACGTTTCCCTTAATATTTTAAGTCCAGTTGTGACAATACTTGTGTTTTCATACTTGAACATTGCAGAGTGGCCACAAATACATTCATGTTTCCATGTTGGAAAAATATTTTGTTTATTAGAATGGAACATTTGGGTTATCCGAGTAACCCCGTTGCGCAACAAGTGTAAATGTTATGGTTTGCCATATTGAGTTAACCTTTTGCAATTGGTAAAATTTTACTGCCATAATAGGGCAGATTAGAATATACGTATATGGTTTCCCCATCCGCTGATACATAAATTCTTATGCCCCACTTGGTCGCTTTTTTTGGATTGTATGTTATGAATGAAATCTTTCTCAAGTTCTCAATATAATATAATATAATAGTCTTAATGATTTGAAACTAGCAATTCTGAAAGGTTGAGAAGACTGAGATCAAAAGTATTTTTACTAGCATTTCAAAATGTGTATAAATTTTCAGAACTTTTGTACATTCTCTTTTCCTTTTAAGCAGTGTCTTACAATTTTGTCCAACCGAAATTGTATTATTTTCGAATTAATTTGAAATGTGTTATCGTGTTACATCATGTTTCATGTATTTAGTTTTACCAAGCGACTTACAACAGCTGACTCTGAATCTAAGTCGCCACCGATTATAACAAAACCAGTACGTAGAACAAGAGCTAGTTCTACGGAACGTGAAGCTGTAAAAAAGAAAACTGTTATGGAAACAACTAATAGTGAATCAGCCTACAATACTGTTTCTATGAAGAAATCTATGGCGCTCTTGAAAACAACCGTTATTGAAGAAGACGAAGAGAAGATGTTTCCTTTCGTAGCATTGGAACGCATGTTGCCTAATCTTAATGAAAGTAATGAAACATGTATGCAGTCACTCAAAAATTGTAATGTCTGTGGAATAAGAACATTCCTGCTAATAGTACATATATCATATTAAATGTATCGCATTAAATTTCAGACTCGGAAAACTCTACTACGAAAACACTAAATAAATCAATATCCAAAGAGAAGCTTAATTCAAGTTCTGAAAATACATCCAAAAAAGAGATGAAAGCTGATGCTAATGGTAATTTTAATTCATTCAACTATTACTTTCTTATTAATTGCTTTCATTGTTCTATAGTGATATTAAATGTACAAAAATTCTTTAAGTCTTCCTTTTTGCGTACGGACTTCATTGAAGCTGAAAATCGATATTTTTAAGATATGCTATTTTCTGTTCAATTGTAGCAAATGATATAATGTTGAAAAACGCTTTTATCATGTTAATTTGAAAACTGAGTTACATTTTATTTATGTTCATAATTATTACAGCCACAAACGAACACAGCACTCCCGTAGAGCATCCAATTAATAAAAACACATTGTCAGACATTAGTGAAGAAAGTAGAAGTGAGTCTACGCATACTGTGACCCAAGTGAAGACGTCCACACTGGATTTAGATAAAGTAAAATCTCCAATTTCCGCTGAAGTCACACAGAGGAAATCACGATTGAAAAATGAAAGTTCAATGAATAATTCATTAAAAGAAAAAGATGAGCGTCTGAGTAATAAGGAAAATCTAGCATCCAATATCATTGAAGATCCTAAAAGCAACGATCTCACAGTTTCCAATATATTATCGCAAAGTCCACAACCGCTTATTGTTAATGACGTGTGTACAAAAAAGTGTGTTAAAGAAAATGACGAAGATACAGACAGCTCAGACAATGCGCAGCATTTAGTAGTAACAGACACAGAATCATTAAGCGACACTCCACTTAACAACAGGCTATATCAGAGTACTTTGTGTATAGAAGTTTGCGAAGATTCAAGTTTAGATGATAGCATTCAAATCATGAAATGTCTAGACAATGTGAATAACAGAGATTCATTAACTTCCCTCAACGACTGTGAGGATCAGACTGCATCGTCCATAGAAATGCAAGATGATTTGAATCAAGACGGTGACAATCCGATCCAGACATGTGAGGAAAATATAAGTGACACGCGCAACAACAAGAGTTCTAAATACAACAATAACAAGAAAGAACAAATACAGCTTATTTCTTTAGCAGATGAAACAATTACTATAGATGAAAATGATGAAATCCGTTTAATCTTAGAACCAGAAGAAACAGTGAACGAAGATGAAGAAGACCCGGAAGAAGTTTGTGTAACTCAAACTGCGACTGCTGATGCTAAATGCGAAGGAAATAATCAAGCTGGAGTGTCAAACAAGTCTGGTAACCTAAGTCTATCTTTTGGAGAAACTACTACAAAGGATCTACGAGAGACAGAAGTGGCTGCAGAAGAAACTACTACGAATGATCTACAAGACACAGAAGTGGCTGCAAAAATTTCTGGTCGTAAAAGTGTAACGAAGAAAAGAAATTCTGATCAGAATTCTGAGAACAAGTGCAATGATTTTGTTTTGGAAGACAAAGAAGTATCTCATATGGAGAAAAATATTGGGAAAGAAAAGGAATCATTGAATTACGATTCAGATGATACAGTTCTCCTAAAAGCACAGACGAATTTATTGAAAGAGAAAACAGTGGAACAGATGGATACATCAGGATCTCAATGCGAAACAAATGAAAATAAATCTGCGGTGGTAAAAGATATGCAATGGGAAAAAATTATCGCTGCAAAAGCTAACTGCGAAAATCAAGAAGAACGTGTAGAAGATCAGACAGACAACGTGAAAAATGAAGAAAATGTATCTACGCGAACGTCCATAAAAAACAAAGTTTCTAATCAATCTCTACTCGGGAGCGATAATTGTATTGAAAAACAGGCAGATACAACTTTAACGAATAAAATTGATCAAACTTTAAATACTGAATCACCTTTAAATAAGAAAAAAGGTAAAAGTAAACTATCCGAGGGCGGGTCGAATGAGCGAAAATCTATTCGCAAATCGGTAGACAAGTCAGATAATAAAGTAGAGGAACCCAGTAATGTTGACACTGTAGATGAAGAGGATTCGTTGAGTAAGTCGCCTATTGGTTCGCCATCAAATGCAAGTGATTCGAACAAAACGGACGAAAGTATGGATTCGGATGTTGAAAGAGAATATAACCTAAACGGTGCGGACATATGTAAGTTTTCCGATGATGATGTACCAGGGGACGACTGTAGAGCGTCGGAAACTGAATCATCGGATCCGAATGATGATGGATCTGATCTGGCAGATTTTGTAGTTAACGATGACGATGAGATCTCTGAAGAAGTCGAGTCAAGCGAACTTGACGAGGAATCATCCAACAACCATGATAAGCATTTAGAATCTGATAAAGGTGTGATAGGTGAACACAGCAGAAAAATGCAAATGCTAGAGGAAAGCGATGAGAAAAGAACGAAGACTGGAAAACAGAAACGGATTGATAGGGCTACCTCTGAAAAAGGAAAAAGTAAATCTAACAAGTCTGAGAAATTGGGTTTCGATGAAGTGACCGGAAACGAAGAGAAAATTACGGACTCTGAAATTGGAACGATTGGCAAGAAAAAGAAGATAAAAAGATGCATTGAAGAAGAAGAAATTGATGATGATCAGAAAAATCTCGAATACAAACTTCAAATACGCGAAGAAGAGATCACGGAAAAAGTGACTAAGACAGGACGACGGATGAGAGGTGTGGAAGGACACATTGAAGGAATCGAAAATGAATATGTGGATACTCCTAAAAAGAAACAAAGTAAATTAAGAAAAACAACGAAATTAGATTTACCTGAAGTGTCAGAAAGTGGTGAGAGTGCTAAGTGTAAATCTGAGATTGAAACGGATAATAAGATGAAGAAGATCAAAGAGAAGGATAATGATAATAAAATGTTAAAAGAAAAGGCTGTGGTGGTTCATGGAAATCGACCAACGGAGTGCACGAAAACAGTTGTATCAAGTAAACGCGTGAAACGTCTTGCAGAGGAAGATATCGAGACTCTTTCAGATCTTTCTGTGAAAGTATCAAAGAAACGAAAATTATCGAAACCTGAACAGGAAGAATTGCCATCCCTGTCGATCCCTTGTTCTGAGCTTAGAAAGCGTAACATAAATGTGGAGCAGGACTTCATCCTGTTGAATTCTTACGGCAGTACAAGTAATTTCTATGTTGAGAATCTTCAAAAGATGAGAAGATCGGAAAAGACTTCAAGAATGAGGTTATATAGATTGAGAATGCTCAACAGATATCGACGTCAACCTAAATATTTCAAATTTTGCAATGTTTATGGAGAAACAACCAGCTTCGAATAAGCATTAGTTTAACTGTAAACCGTATTAAATTTCTAATTTATGTTATACATCATTGCCACGCAGTGAATAGATTAATAACTGAAGAATATCCTTTCTTTTTTAAATGTCAAAGATTTTTAAGGACTCTAAATAATGTACATTTCGTAATGCGAGTTTTCATGTCTTGCCCTGCATCCTAAGAAATGTAGAATAGGTCAAGTATTATGTTATATTACGATATAGGACGTCTTTAAAATAACAATCACAAACAGTACGATGAGAGAAAATCACAAAGGAATAACGAATTTTTAACAATTTCACGTTATTGTTTTATAGGTTGTATTGCGCTTTCGAATTACCATAGTAACAATTATTCTATATCCATAAACCATAAAGTGTATTTTATTCTAAGTGCCACACAATAGCGAAAGGAATAGCCTGAAACTTTGGCTGAATCGTTTTACCAGCTAATAAAGTTTATTGTAAGCATTTTTTAGCTCTTGGAGCTAGAGTTAGTTCTCTGTGAGCCTTCGAGAAGGAATAAGACTTGATTTAGCATCATAGTTTCATTTGCCATTAACAAAATTGGAGAATATTATGTTTAGGGCAGGCGGCTTGGATTATGCTCTTGATCTTATATATGTTCTCAAGGTCAACGTTTTGAACAATTTTTCATCTTTTTAGTTTCCCAGGTTCTCGTAAAAAACTTAAATCTCGAATCAAATTGGATGTTGAATACATTTTGTTCATTATTTCAAAAAATACATCGAATTAAATGTTATTTTTTGTTGAACTTGTGGAAAAGCTATGTGTACAGCACAGGAAATACATCCATGGAAAATGCGGAACATTGCGAAAGTAGTCCTCCCCACCTCCACCGCCATAATCAGCAATCAGCTTGGAAAGTCGATAAGGCACAGCTTCCCTTCGAGATTCTGTATTTTTAAATTACCATTAAGTTACAGCTTGTTCGTGAATAATAAAGTGTACTTGTAACTTATATTTAATGGTAAGGTAGAAGTATAGGGAAACATTGTTCAGAATGAACGACTGTACGAACAACTCTACGAAGATTATTTCAAAGTGAAGGTGATTGGTCCTGGATCCCGTTTTGTATAATATATAAAAAGTTGATAAAATATAAAAGTCGATACTTTTTGCAAAAAGTATTATATATTAGAACTAAAATAATTAAAATTAATGTAAATAGATCACTTTTTTATAATAAAATTTGCATCTTCTTAATTTCTTTATACACAGTTTTTAAATCATTTTACATTCAAAATGCACAAATTCGTATCAATAAAATGAAATTAAATAACATTCTTTTTGTGGCATCAAGATTATGAATATTTAATTTGATGTGAAAAAGTATTTCGGAATTTTAAGTAACCTAGTTTTTTTAGAAATGAATTTAATTCATATACTGTATTCATATAAGTAAATATTAAATTAATTAAATATTAAAAATGTATTAATTAAATTCATTTCTAAAAAAAACTAGATATCTAAAAATTCGAATTATATATATTTCACGTTAAATTAAATATACATAATCTTTACATCACAAAAAAAATTTTATTTAATCAGCTCATTTATATTCGAGATTAATATTAAAATATATTTTAAATTGAATTAACCCTGATACAAAAAATATAAAAATAAATTTTACTTTTAAAAATTTATTATATATTTTCTCTTCGTATGTGTATCACTTAGCGATTTATACTGTATTATGAAAATTATAGTACTCGAAACATTTTTTGTACAATCGAATATACCCAGATAGCCAAGCGGGCCGAGCGCTGAAATCTAGCAGAGCGTGCCGAGGTCAGGTATCAGGATTTTTACGTGTCGAACATCGCTTGGACCTGCCGAGGGCAGCTCGTACCGCGTTTCGGTCGAGGGCAAGTTATGACCGTAAGGGCTCGAGAACGTGCCCTCGGCCGAAACGCGGTTCGATCTGGCCTCGGCCGGTCCGTCCTCGTTTCGGCCAACGCTCTAGTGTGCGTGACGCACACAGCGCTAGACACGTATACATACACGAGGATTGCAGAGGTTCCGTATATTTCGAATCCTGACGCTATAATGCACATTTCAGGGTTCTAGGTAGTCGCAATCGCTAGATAAAAGATTAATCTAGGAGGGACGGACCCTAAGAATGGATGAATTTTACGTATTCGAGGCGTAATTTACATTATTCGGCGGTTTTAGGTTTATGAAAATGTCTCTCGGCAGCCACGATAGGCGACAACACTGTCGCTTATCCCGTTACTTCTCACGGCTCCGCTACTTGTTGTCAAACAATGTAAATTATGCCTTGAATACGTAAAATTCATCCATTCTTAGGGTCCGTCCCTCCTAGATTAATCTTTTATCTAGCGATTGCGACTACCTAGAACCCTGAAATGTGCATTATAGCGTCAAGATTCGAAATATACGGAACCTCTGCAATCCTCGTGTATGTATACGTGTCTAGCGCTGTGTGCGTCACGCACACTAGAGCGTTGGCCGAAACAAGGACGGACCGGCCGAGGCCAGATCGAACCGCGTTTCGGCCGAGGGCACGTTCTCGAGCCCTTACGGTCATAACTTGCCCTCGGCAGATTCGAGGAATTTGGCTATCTGGGATAATATATAGTACGTTCTAAGTATTGTTTGTTATATTGTGCTCTTCTGTAAATGTGTTTCGCGCTGCAATCTCAATTATTAATTCTAATTGATGTTTGTATTCAATATCATAGAAAAGTACATTTAACATTATTCGATATTATATTAAATAATTGTTATAAGAAATACATTTCTCTGTTAATCTAACCATAGTATTTTTTCTGGAACCTGTTATTCGTCAACCAGTGATAAAGTTATGATGAAAGGGCAAAAGATCCGCTGCACAAGATATTACACGAAAAAATAGTAGTTGATCCATTTGGTTATAACTTTTGAACCAGTAGAGATATTACAATGAAATTTTCACTAAACATATTTAAAAAATAGCCATTTTTAAGTATAGGCAATTTATATTTTTTGCATTTGTTAAACAATAATGTTTTATTAATTTTAATCGAAATTTTTGATTAAAAAAAAATTTTTTAAATACACTCTTACAAACTATTTTTGAAGTGAAACTTCTTTGCTGAGGATAACAATTTTCTGATGTTATGGAAGTCTAAATTCGATTAGCGCGAACATTTAAACTGAGAATGAACGGAGAAAAATAATTTCTTACCCCGACGGGATTCGAATCCCTGTCTACCGATTGGTAGTCCAACTCCACGATCTTGAAAAAAATTTTGTCAAAAATTACAATTTTTTCGAAACGTATCGCACAAAATTATTTACAAAAAATTATAACTAACATATCCAATCGATTACAACATGTAATTAAACAAAACGGCTATCCCACGAAATACTCAGATTTTAAAGATTACATAATATAAATGTATTTTTTATGTAAAATCATTGTATACAATTAAGTGTCCGAATATTTTTGCGACGTACGAATAACACATTTCTATACATCCCAGATAGCACAGACACGTCTCAAAGATGTTCGGAAGATGCCTGCCGCAAGACATTCAGAGATCTGAAAGATGTCGCCAACGTCGGTGGGATGTCGCTGCTAGGTCGGTGGAACGTCGTTGGAAGGTCGTTGTGACTAATCTTACCATCTTAAAGATGTCTGTCGAATGTCTGTTTGGCATCTTTCCGACATCTAAACAGACATTCGATGGACGTATTTTCGGACGTCTTTATATACCGATAAATCAGGTTAATAAAAGGCGAAAAACAGGTTTAAAATAGAACAAATATATTTATTTATATATAGATAAATACAATTAATTGAAATTAAATTATTAAAAGAAAATAAGCACAATATTAAAACTAAAAAATGGCGTATTTCTTCTTTTTTTGGTCGCTGTCTCGTTCGCCTCCTTCAAATGGCAGAACTCCTAGAGAACTTCGGTCAGCGGGGTCCGCACGAGGTTGTTCTGCTTCACAAGCGTCCTCGGCACAACATCTTGGCTTGAGTGGCAACTTCTTGGCTCCTCTTTCTGCTGCCTTTTACCACACTCTCTGAATCTGTTTGGAATCAGAGATTCCTTGCTGGTGGCTGTAATTGCAAATAAAATATGTTTTATTGAAAAAAGTATACTAATTACAGTAAATTTACTGTCTGAGGGTGCTTCCTTTTGCATTTACATACCAATTTTGCTGTGACTTGTTTGCTCGTGCATCTGCTGTCTATTTTCATTTTCTCTGGGACTGTTTGGAGTCATAGATTCCTTGCTGGTGGCTGTAATTGCAAATAAAATATGTTTTATTGAAAAAAGTATACTAATTACAGTAAATTTACTGTCCGAGGGTGCTTATTTTTGCATTTACATACCAATTTTGCTGTTACTTGTCTGCTCCTGCCTCTGCTGCCATCATGCATATTCTCTGGGACTGTTTGGAGTCATAGATTCCTTGCTGGTGGCTGTAATTGCAAATAAAATATGTTTTATTGAAAAAAGTATACTAATTACAATAAATTTACTGTCCGAGGGTGCTTCCTTTTGCGTTTACATACCAATTTTGCTGTCACTTGTCTGCTCGTGCGTCTGCTGCCATCATGCATATTCTCTGGGACTGTTTGGAGTCATAGATTCCTTGCTGGTGGCTGTAATTGCAAATAAAATATGTTTTATTGAAAAAAGTATACTAATTACAGTAAATTTACTGTCCGAGGGTGCTTCCTTTTGCATTTACATACCTATTTTGCTGTCGCTTGTTTGCTCGTGCGTCTGCTGCCATCATGCATATTCTCTGGGACTGTTTGGAGTCATAGATTCCTTGCTGGTGGTTGTAATTGCAAATAAAATATGTTTCATTGAAAAAAGTATACTAATTACAGTAAATTTACTGTCTGAGGGTGCTTCTTTTTGCATTTACATACCAATTTTGCTGTGAATTGTTTGCTCCTATTTCTGCTGCTATCATGCGCATTCTCTGGTCTGTTTACAATCAGCAAATCGTTGCTCATGGCAGTCACTGAAAATAAAATGTTTCATTGAAAAAAGATGTACTAGTAACAGTAAATTGAGTATCGCAGTGCGCTGCTTTTTGTATTTACATACCAATCTTGTTGCAACTTCTTGGTTTCTCTGCCTGCTACTTCCTTGCATACTCTCTGGGTCTGTTCGTGAGTAGCCATAACGTCTGTTCCTCACTGGTTGTAGTCGGCAGTGACTGACAATAAAATATGTTTTGGTGAAATAAGATATACTAATTACAGTAAGAGGATGAGATATATAGCTATGAATGTAATAATTTAATGTTCTATATGTAGGGCACTTCTTTTTGTATTTACATACCAATGTTGGTTTTCTTCTCCAAATTTGGAGGGGTGGGTAAAATTTTAGTCCCACACAATACGGGTTTCTTCTGTTTTATCTTTATCGCCGCTTGTGTATGTCCATAATCCGTTACTGCCGAGTACTTGTCGAGATTCTGCGGTCCGTATATTTAGTACCGAATTTTTTTTTCCTTCGGCGATGTCCATGTTTTCACTTTATAGGGTTAGGATTTCGCGTGATTTTTCCACTTATTTAATTTAATTTATAACTTTAACAGGAATTATTCACGTACACAGGTTAAGTGAAACACTCGTAAATTGGTACGTGTAACAATGTATTTAATCAGATTTAATATGTAAAAATGAAAACTAGTAGGTATGTTTTTATGTATTTTCTGAGATACATCTTTTATACACCTAATGATTGGGCATAGATTTTTCGCGCATGCACGGCCAAAACAGGAGCGTATCTACAATGATGCAGCGGAGAGGCCAGAGTAATGACGTCCTGAGGCAGTTATATTGGCGAGAGTGTAGCAGTATTATTGTTCTCATGATTTTAGAACAATATTTTGTTCGATTTATCATTTCAATATTTCATATGTATCCACTACCAAATGTTTAAAAGTCTGCGGGGTGCTACCCGATTTCATCGAAAAGGTTTCGTTACTGAAGCTGAAATTGCCGCGCATGCGCGAAAAATTGGGGCTTCCTGATTGGCCAGATAGAGCTCCGGCTCTCACCAACGCCATCTCTATGGACTCGTCAGTACTTGTAGAGAACCTATTAACATCTTGTTTGAGACGTTCAAAAGGCATATTCCCTCATACGTCTGAAACAGGTCTTCGAAAAGACATCTGTCAGATGTTCGAACCACGTCTTTTTCAGACGTAGACATTCAGACATAAAACAGACGTAAAACCGACATCTCTAAGATGTTGTGTGCTATCTGGGATATTATTAGTTATGCGGTAAACAAATTAATTTAAATGAATAAAATTTATGTTTCCATTGAACAGAGACTATATCATAATAAAAAAACAAAAAATCGGCGAAACTTCCGTTTACCTCCCATCTCAGAATTCGATGAACTTTTGAAAATAGGTTCTTTTTTGACTAAAATGAAGATTGCCAGAAGGATTTTTCCCGACTCGAAAAAAATTTTTTTTATCATTTTCATGTCGCTCTCTACCTTACCGACTTTCTATTTTATATAGAATGTCTTCAATTAATTGTAAAAATGGATTACCACCAGCCTAGTTCACCTTATAGTGCCATAAAAATTCACACATATGATTTACAAGTGAATCCTCTTTAATTTAAAGTAATACATGCATAAGGTAAACTTGAAATTTTTAAAAACTACTTCTGGATTGCCGTGGTCGGGCCGGCCCTCTACGTCCCCACAGCGACCTAACTACAACTCATTCTAATCGCATAAATAATAATATAACGAAATAATAAATAAACAATGTAAAACAAATTTAAATGACTCATTATTAAACTATACGATTTATACGACTCTAAAAGCAGTTGACGAACTGTCGCATCATACTGACGCATGCGCACAGCATGAACATAAAGTAGAAAGTCGGTAAGGTAGAGCGCGACATTGAAATGATAAAAATTTTTGTTCGACTCGGGAGAAATCCTGGCAATCGTCATTTTAGTAAAAAAAGAACCTATTTTCAAAATTTCATCCAATTCTGATATGGGGGGTAAACGGAAGAACAGCCAAAAAATCTGTTAATTTAATTCTGGTTAAATATAAAGAGTAATAATGGATAGAACACTCTGGTGTCCGAATATTAATAAGAGCCACTGTATATGTTGCCATTTTACTTTCATCACGGCTGTGACGTTGTATAAATCGTTTGGCTCTGGCAATGAAATGGAAAGTATAAAAAAAATGACAAGAAGAGTTTGCTATCGTATCTTTATGTTGTATTTCACTTCAACATATTCACAAATATCAACAATCGGGGACAATATTTCTAAGCTTTATTCTGAAGGTATACATTCTTGTTAACAAGAAATTAATATTCACTAGACTCCAGGGCTTGAAATAAATTACAAAAAGGTAGACGTACATATCCAGGGTTAAAATTAATCTTGAAAAATAATACTTATGGAATTACCTACATAATAATTTCAATTTTCCTCGTCCGTGACACGATAACACATATATTGTATATATTATGTCCTCCAGAAACAAACAGGAAAGAACGTATCATGATCTTTAGAAGAATAAATGAATCGTATATTATACTAATTTCAACCCGTTGGACGAAAGGGAAACTAAACTGTTCAATTTACTCGAGTTGGACATGACAAAATATGTACAGTGGGTGTAAAAAGTGTTCGTACACGTTTTATAACAGAATAACTTTTTTATAATTGCACTAAACGAGCTGATTGTTCTTATCTACAGTTAGAAGCATTGATTCACTAAATGAGCTGCAAAAAAAATTTTCCAAAAATTACGATTTACAAGATTGCACGCGAAAATCAAAAAAGCATTTACTGAATTTTTTTATTAGTTCCTTTTTGTTTTTCTTTGTATTGAAATACGATTCAAAAAGCACTTTTAGTTTTTCCTGAATTTTCAATCTTTCCAAGCAACTTTTCCAATTTCTAAAATCTTATTCGGATTATTACGAAAATTGAAAAAAAATTTAGAAAAATTATTTCTATAAATTAGAAGCACTGGTTTATGAAATGATTTTTGAAAAAGATTTTTCAAAAAGTTATTAATTACTAGGTTACGTGTACAAATAAAAAAGGCATTTTTTAAAACCTTTTCAATTGGGTCCGTAATGAAAATAAAAAATTTATATTTTCTATTTGGAATTTTCACTGAGGGCTCTAATAAAAAAATTCAAAGAAATGCTTTTCCCATTTTTGCACGCAACCTTGTAAATCGTAATTTTTCGAAAATCTTTTTTGCAGATCATTTGATAAACCGATGCTTCTGATTGATTACAAAAAATCAGGTCGTTTGGTAGAATTACAAAACAGTTATTCGATTTTAAAAAGCGTACGAACACTTTATAACACCTACGCTGATGATCGTTTTATGGCGCACATTGTCGACGCTCGTCCACGTGTTCATACGTGTATCCGCCATCACATCTACGCTTGTACCATACACGCACACTTCTCGAACACAATAGCGGCAATAAAAAACGCATTACTAACACCGTATCCGCAAGAAGAAAATACAGCGTGACGGTACAGTATACGTGTATACACTCGCTTTTCGTTCCACTGATAAATCATGTTAACAACGCGGTGTGCTTCCGTAGAGACTACAATACCAATTCGATAGTAATAGAATATAATATCACTTAATGGCGATGTAACGATAATAACACAATTATAGTAATCACGATGAAAGAATGCAGATAGTAATATATACACCATGTGTAACACGCTGCCTGTTCTGTGTACAAGGTGACTCAAAATTCCTTCAACATCCGGAAATCGGAGGTTGATGGGTCACGGATTTTTATGAATCTTGCAGTATTCGAAGATGTCAAGATTTTCCGAGAAAACTGCATTTGAATATCGGTTTACACGCAGGGCCCCGGACGGCAAAATTTAGGGGCGCCATCTAGGCTGTAAGTAAGTTAGTACTTAGGAAGTAAATATGCGCTACCGTTGACAGATATTTTTGCTAAATAAAATTTTTAAAAAGTCATTTTGTTCAGTACATTTTGGGAGCGGCAATTCGTCTCTTTGTCCGGGGCGTCGTAACCGCTAGAGCGGGCCCTGTTTACACGCGCATGAGGAAATCTATAATAAGATTAGTAGCCGAGGGCGTAGCGAGAAATAATAGTAACCGGTAGGTCCCGCTATCGACATTTTCTTTTTTTTTCTTGAAATTTATACTATTATTTATAAATGATTTTTCTTTTTATGTAGAAAATGCATGTTTATTAATTAGTGCGCATTGGGAATAAATCGAACATAAAAATAATACAGAATGTTATACTTAGTTTATTATTGAAAATTCTCCGTATCCATGTTTTTATGACGACTATCACCCTGGCTCGTATCATACTAGTATGTAATTAATACAGAGAGAGAATTTTCAATAATAAAGTAAGCTTAACATTCTGTATTACTTTTATCTTCGACTTATTTCTCAACTCCCACAAATACAAAAACATGCATTTTCCACATAAAAATAGAAATAACTTATAAATAATAGATTTTAGTCGTGTCATACCAGAACAGGCAATTTTTTTAATAATAAAAATGTGCAATAATGAAGTAACTATAACACTGTATTATTTTTATGCTCGACCTTTTTTCAATACTCACAATTAAGAACCATGCATTTTGTGTTTAAAAAATAACTTTTTAATGGCAAATTTCATAATTTTTAGAATTAAAACTGAAAAAAGATTTTTAAAAATGTCAACAGCAAGGACTCGAACCAGCGACCTACTGATTACCAGTCCCTCTCGCAGCGCCCTCGGCCACAGCTGTTCTTATGGGGAACTATTATGGACAGAGATTTTCAAATGCAATTTTTTCGAAAAATCTTGAGAAGCGCGCGCTACTGCTTTGCCAACTTAAAGTCGGATACGTTATCTTCATATATTGCAAGTTTCTAAAAGATTCTGCAAGTTATTAAAAGAATTTTGAGACACTCTCTAGATAGCAGTTACAAGACATTATCTGTCAAACGTAAACGTATAAAAAGAGATACCTCGGAACAAACATGAGCTACAATTTCATTGAACACGTTATTCTTTGGGACGTACTAATTGTAAGACCTGAAGGTCGAACGCTTTTCATTCAACGGCAACACATGGATAACATAATTTACAATAGTCGACAAAAGTTCAAGTACGCTTTGAAATGGACGACAACGATTTTAATATTGTACTATACGATTCGAACCTTTAACGGAAGCTAGAGCGATTAATTTACCATGGGATGTGAAAAGAAATTTTTTAAAAAATTGCAATTTATCGAAATTGTTGAAAAAAACTAAAAGTTGAATTTTCAACTTTTATGCGGGCCTATATTGAAAATTTAAAAACTACATTTTGTAGATCTGTGTGAATTCTATGCACCGTGAAAGTTTCATGGAAATCGTTTGATGTGGGAAAAGACGAGAGCCATTGAAAGATGTAACAATTCTTCGATTTATTGTAGTTCGAAAATCGTGAAAGTCCGCCATTTTTACCATCTTGAAGCGTTCGTGGCTCATCGCAATGTCGACCGATTTTGACGAAATTTTCAGATGTTTAATTCATACAGATCTACAAAACGTACTTTTTAAATATTCAATACAGATCCACATGAAAAAGTTAAAAAATCAACTTTCAGTATTTTCTCAACAATTCCAATCAATTGCAATTTTTCTTTCACATACCGTAGTAAACTAATTGGTCTTGCTTCCCAAAACAGTTCAAATCGTATAGTACAATATTAAAGTAGTTATCTTAATTTTTAGAGTGGAATTAAACGTTTGTCCACTACTGTATATTACTCGCATCTTCTTCACCTTCTCACCCTCTCTCTCTCTCTTCTCTTCCTTGCTCTCGCCAGAATCCAGATTATAACAGAAACAAAAAACGAAACGTTCGTTTATTTTTCCTATCGCGTCGTCACGTCTTAACAACCCTCATACATCTCCTCAGACATAGTTGCATAATAGAACCCAGAATAATATTTCACCCCTTCTTGCGAGAAATACATTCTGCAACACAGACAAAAAGAAATCAATCGTTTTACAATATATGAAAACAAAAAATGATTGAAATTTCACCCTGAGGAACGTGATAAAAGATTCTAGGGTAAAATTTCACCTCTTCTTACTTCACATTTCAATTCTATAAATTATGCTCGAATTGTTGTGTGACATTTTCGAGAAATACATGTTGCAACACAGACAAAAAGAAATCAATCGTTTTAAAATATTTGAAACCGTTGAATTTTCACCCTTGAGGAACGTATGAGGGTTAATAAACTTGATATTAATTATTATGCGACTTAATGTATATAATTCTACTTATTAACATTCATGTAATCGAATATCTTAGTCTTATTCTTGTCGAATCTTCACGATTATAACGAATACTGGGGTGAAGACATTCAAGTTCTGACAATGGTCGTACACGGGGCATAATTATGGTGCAGATTACACAACAAATAGAAACGTTGCTTCGCTACTAACGTACACAGTTACGAACGTACAGACACATATAGTTACTGTACGTTCTGCAATAACGACGCTGTAAAGAGTATTTCTATGTATTTCCCTCACTTCAAACCCACGGAGTACGTTACACAACGTTTTATTGTCAATCCAATAAATCTGCCGTTATATTTTGCCTTTATACATTGCTAATTTACGTTTAGCGATAGTGTACAATCAACTGCGAGTACGTAAGTGTCGTGTCACTTTAGAATTCGACATTGGAAGGCAATTAATGAATATACAGGGTGTCCCAAAATAAGTGTAACTCCCGGAAATGGGAGGTTCCTTGGATCATTTGAAACAACATTTTCCTTTACAAAAATGGAGGCCGCGGCTTTGTTTAGAAGTTATTAACGAAAAACACGGACCAATCAGAGCCCGGCTATAGCGAACGGAGTCCGACTCGGCGACAGGTCCCGCTTAACGCGGTGTCGCTATTGGCCGAACCAGAATCACTCCGCTGTAGCCGCGCTCTGATTGGTCCGTGTTTTTCGTTAATAACTCCTAAACAAAGCCGCGGATGCCATTTTTGTAAAGGAAAATGTTGTTTCAAATGATCCAAGGAACCTCCCATTTCCGGGAGTTACACTTATTTTGGGACACCCTGTATATTTTCCCTTTTTTCCCCTTTTTACAAAAACCGATCGACTGCTCTGAACTTCTCGAGTGTCGGACTTGAATGGATTTATAGTTTAATAGAAATGACTTTCTTAATAGTGAAATACAGTATTTTATCGGTACATGTCTCAAATGAAATTCAAGCTTCTTTATTTTTCATTATTTTTTTATGGGACCTCGATGACCATATTTGTGCCATTTTTCTAATAAAAATCATACCGAGCATGATATAATTCCGATGATATTTACAGTGGATTTAGAAAGTATTCGCACACTGACAAATTTCAAACAAAACTGGGAAATTCTTGTTTATCGAGCATTTTTTCCAATTTTTGTTAGGTCCAAATTTGACTAGATATTTTTCAATATTTGAACAGCTTGAAGTAGAAAGTATTTGTACGCTGATAAATCTCAAACAAAATTGTGAAATTGTTGTTTATTAACTATTTTTTCTGGAAACAATGAACACGTACATATTTTGAGAAATCTATAGAATAGATACAATGCAAGAACAAATCAATTTCTTGATTAACTTGCGAATGTAATAAGGAAAAACAAAAACTCGACTGAAATACACCAGCAAATAGTACTCGTACACTCCTTAATTCAGACTGCAATCTTGATCCCCGTGCACAGAAAATGAATATTAAAGATGATCTCGTTTTCATGCACGGTAATGATTCGAAGCATACTGCGTATAATACCAGAATAGCATAATAATAACACAAGATCAACTTGTGAACAAGATCACACAACGCGTCACCCCAAATTTAGTAAATTCAATGCCGAGTAGAATTGCAGCAGTCATAAAGGCCTAAGGCTATCCAACCAAATATTAATTAATAATTTTTTAACTTTACATTAAGTTTCATTACGTTTTTTTTCTCAAATTGTAAAAAGTTAGAAAATGTACGAATACTTGTTGCTGGTATATTTCAAGCAATTAATTTTTCTTTGCGTTATATCTATTCTATAGACTTCTCAGAATATGTACGTATTCATTATTTCCAGAAGAAATAGTCAACAATAAATAACAATAAACAACAATTTCACAGTTTCATTTGAAGTTTCTCAGTGTACGAATACTTTCTACAGCCACAGTATATCGATGAAATACTGTAATATCAATATTTTTGAACATTGCGATTGTTAGAAGAGTAACTGTGTCAAATGTACGCGTCGTTTGTGAAGTGATTCGAAACGGAAAGAAGAAGAAAACGGATCAAAAATAGTAACGAAAAAGGCCACATATCCTAAACCAATCAAAATTTCGCAGTGAAAACGCTTCGTATAATATAATATCCTACTACGAGTTTCTTGGATATTTCCGTACGTCTTTGCTAAACTCTAGACATTTTCTGTTCTGTTCTTTTTTTCACAGGAATTATCATATGATATGCTAAATAGTATTAAAAGTAAGCATTACACGTAGTTCGCAGTTTACTCAGACGTTCTTCATAGCCTTAATTAGTGCAGACCTTGAAATCTCGTATAGATTAATTTAACAATCGTACGAAGTCGGTGTATCGTATTATAGTTATACCCTTCAGTCCTGTTTCTTGCATCAAGATATTCGCGAAGTCGTTGTGCCCGAAAAATACGCTAGTCAACTGGAGAAAAACAAATCGAAACGAAAGTATTCTATTGACCAAAAAGCTTTTACGATTTCCCAGACTTTTCTTGTTTGCTCAGTTCGAGCGCGTACGCCAATTCCATATCTTCTTGTTGCTTGCGTTTGCGTCGCTCTTCCTCCGTCTTCAAGCTCTGCTGGGCCGCCAGGAAAACCTGTTCTTCCTCGCTGAGCGCCAGCGGCATGCTGTTCCCGTTCCAAACTTTGTCGATGTACGCTTTCATTTTCTTGTCAGCGAAACCAGGCTTCGATTTACCGTTGTGTGTCGAGTCTTGTCCCTGTTTCTTCGGCTTCTCGCTTTTCGTTGGAAACGCTTCGTCCACGTCGATCGTTTTAGCGTTCGAGAAGACGTCCGTTTCGATAGTCTTAATGTTCCTATTATCGTCCGAGAAAGCCTTGACGAAGTCGGCGTCGAATTTACCACTGTCTTTTTCAACTTTGATCTTGGTTAGGGGGAACGTGTTCGAGAAATCGGTCTCGAAGCCTTTCGCGATCGTATCCTTACGGAGAAGCACCGAAGACGTTCCGCAACTGAATGGATCCGCCGCTTTGACCGTGTCGTTGTTGTTTTTATTCGCGTTGAAGTCCTCCGCCTCGTCGGCAAATGGATCTGCTATGGTGAACGGGTCTTCGTACCGATAATCTCTGAAAGGATCTTCCGTGAAGTCCGGCAGCTTTGGATGTACCGTTGCGTGTGCTCTGCTCGTTGGTCTGGGTGGTGCCGTTCGATTCAGTGTCGGTTCAGGCTGAAGCAGGGGTTTTTTCACTGGTCAATTTTCGATTACTGAAATGGTACAAAGAATACCGCGAGATTCGCTGGTTATCGTTCACCCTGGCTGGACCATACCTAACTGCTCGCCAATTGCTATAAAGTGTACTTATAGAAATCCTTGAAAATGTTCGAGTTCGTTCACGGTCTCTGAATCATCTACTGTGGGTGTACAAATTAAAGTGTTCCTACAGTTTTTAAAATGGAATAACTTCTTTATAATTCTAACAAACGACCTGACTTTTTATAATTAATCAGAAGCATTCCTATATTTACCTCGCATCTTGAATATTTCCTTTCTCAAACATTTTACCTGAAGACAAAATCTATTAAAATGCATAGAACCGTGTGGTATATCTTACATGTAATATTACATGTATATACAGTGGGTGTACAAAGTGTTCGTACGCCTTTCAAAATAGAATAACTTTTTTTTATAATGATACCAAACGACTTTGATATCATCAATTAGAAGCATTAATTTAATAAATGATCTGCAAACAAGATTTTCGAAAAATTTCAATTTACAAGGTTGCAGTGTATAACTAACCATAGCTCTACGAAACATAAATTTTAAATTTTCATTAAGGGCCCAAATAAAACAGCTGTAAAAAATGCCTTTTCCATATTCGCACGTAACCTAAACATTCAATTTACATTTCTTGAAAAAATATTCTATTTTTAATATTAAATAAAGATTCGTTTTATAATGAGAAAAAATGTTTTTTTCATAATATGACATAAATATTATCTGTATATTAGGAAAAAATATTCTATTTCTACTATGAAATAATAATTCGATTTAATATTTAGAAAAACATGTTTTTCTCGTAACGTGAAATAGATATCCCCTGCATATTTATTGTATGAATATTTGAATATTAAAAAAAGATGGAATCTCTTTTTATATATATAATAAAATATTTTGAAAATTGCATACTTTTTATAGATCTATGGTAGTTATATACATACTGAACATTTTATCGAAATCTTTTGACGCAGGAAAACGACACACTACGAAAGATATATGATTTTGTGGATTTTAAGCAGAAACTGATCAAACTGAACAAACATAGATCTACAAAACATATATTTGAAATTTTCATTAAGGGCCCTACTAAGAAAATTCAAAGAAATGCATTTTTTATTTTTCCATGCAACCTAGTAAATTGTAATTTTTGAAAAATATTTTTTGCAGATGATTTAATAAACCAATGGTTCTAATCGATAATTAAAAAATGAGGTATTTTGGTACAATTACAAAAAATTATTCTATTTTAAAAGGTGTACGAACACGTTGTGTACACCCACTGTATATTATGTATATAATAAGAGTATTCTTATTAGAAGTGACTAGAAGAGTGGCAACTCGACCGGTAGAACTCGAACATTTTCTTGAACGTGAGAAGAACAAAATAATAAGTGAACATAACATGCAGTATCATACAATGAAATCATAATACTGGAACAAAGAGTACAACTTAATTTGTAGACAGCATGCTCCAGAAGCCAGGTCAATGAATAAACTGAAAATTGTGCAGCTTCTACCTAAAGTTAAAAAAAACAATACAATTAATCTTCATAGTATAAACGTATTTTGCAAAAAAACACTTGGTAATATATTGGAATGACATATAACAAAAATTAACACATTTGACATGTTAACGAACACAAGTATAATAGAATACAACGATCAAAGTCATACCAACATATTTTCGATTTCGTTAAAACTAGCTGTACATGAAATGTACTATACTATAATTAATATAACATACTAAAGACTGACGAAGAGGGGGGATGACGAAATGTGACCAGGACGATTTGTGGGAACACTTAAAAATAATGGATAAAATCAGTTGTGGACTAAGAAAGAATTACATGCTAAATAAATAGCAATTCTACCGACTAATTAAATAAAAGACAGAGGTGTGCGGATGTCCGAGATATCGGACTCGGTCGGGTTCGGAAAAAGTCGGGCGGTCTCGTTCGGACGCACAGTGTGACGAATAGTGTTTTCAGCTGGACAAAATTAACTTTCAAATAAGGTAAAAGGCCATATTATGAGACAATGCCCCCATTTATGAAACATTTTATTTCAAATGTTTCAGGTGTTCCAAACCATTGGTCGTTAACGCGAACTTCTTGTGAATGCGAAAACCGCTTTTCAAATGCAATTATTTCGGAAAACATTGAGAAGCGCTACTGCTTTGCCAAATTACATTCCGAGAAGACATCTTCAAATACTGCAAGTTTCAGAAAAATCCGTCACCCATCCACCGTGGCTTCCCCTTGTTATACAGGGTGGGGCATTTTAAACAGGTCACCTGAATAACGCGGTTGCTATTGGTGTTAGGAAGAAATGCATCAGATGGCACTTGTAGGGTATCGAGGGGGCATTATTCTGATGTTAGTAGCTTTTTTGTAGGTGGATGCGCAAAGGACATATGAAGGTCAACTTCATTTTTTTAAATGGAATGAGGTATTTTTTAATACGTCAATCGATGCAGATGGACATTCGTAATAAAAAAGTACTAACCTATGTATGTCGAAAAGTTAGTCGTTCAGTAGATATTTCAATGTAAAAAATATAAAAATATCATTACTGCCGTACTAAGACGTTAGCGTTTACTTATTAGTGTAGTACGACAGTAATGGTATTTTATGTTTTTTACATTGAAATATCTACTGAACGACTAACTTTTCGACATACATAGGTTAGTACTTTTTTATTACGAATGTCCATCTGCATCGATTGACGTATTAAAAAATACCTCATTCCATTAAAAAAAATGAAGTTGACCTTCATATGTCCTTTGCGCGTCCGCCTTCAAAAAAGCTACTAACATCAGAATAATGCCCCCTCGATACCATACAAGTTCCATCTGATGCATTTCTTCCTAACACCAATAGCAACCGCGTTATTCAGCTGACCTGTTTTTAAATGCCCCACCCTGTATACTGCCCATCTCTGGACCGAGACCGCCCGACATCGATGCAGTGTTCGGATCCGGCGCACCGATTTGCACGCAATGGCCACCAGATGGCGTGAAAACAGTGCCGTGTCTAAAAGAAGGTAACAGAGCGGCCAGAGCCCTGAGGCAGTTATATTGGCAGAAGTGTACTGGTATTATTGGCGGGACGAGTATTTCATCTTGAAACTTAATTGCTAATGTTTTAAGGGTAGCTTAATCCCTTGCCTTTTCATATGTATATACTAATAATTTTGTAAAATTCTGCGGGGTACTCAAGGTACCCCATTTTTCTGTTACTGAGGCTGAAGACGCCGCCATCTGGTGGCCATTGCATGCGAATCGGTTCGCCGGATCCGAACACTGCTTCGATGGACCCAACCAGAACGTTCGGACCTCCGATACATAAGGGTGCAGATCCAGTCTCTAGTGTGCGTGACTCACACAGCGTAGACCGATATACGTGCACAAAGGATTGCAAGGGTGCGGCATATGCGAAAGCATGACTTTTGATTGCATATTTGCGACTCCTACGTCGTCACAATCGTTAGGTGAAAGATCAGTTTAGCGCACATGGTCCCTACGGTGATAAAATTATGTGTTCTAGAGGCGTAATCGACTTTATTCGACAGCAAACAGCTGACCATCGAGTTTAGAGGTATGCAATATGGCGGCGTGATGACTGGCTGCCGCCGTACAGTGATACATTTTCTTAAGGGGGTAGAGGCCCTACGTGACCATGGTATTTTCATTGTGACCAACCTCCGCGCGAAAAACCAATTTGGCAACAGTGATGAACATACATCTGTATGAATCTAACGCTTCAATTTCGCTATAATTACAGGTTTTTTTCTTTTAATCATTATCTTTATTGCTATTAATGCATCCGAGTGGCTTCATGCCCTTTACACTTTTGTTGTTGAGAAACTACGCTGATAATTCTCCTGACTAAGCGCCATCTGGTCGAAGTAGCTGAACTAAATTTGCTTCTATTCACCCTTCATGAACGGAATCTGGGGAACAATTGAATGCGATCACGGGAACACACCTCAAGTCCTCATACGATTATATATTGAGTTGAGTGAGGGCTCATTCTAAAGAGGAAGGTTAAATAAAGCGCGCGTGGGTCCCTAAATTAGCAGGAAAAATCTTTTTGTGATCGAAAAATACATTAGAATATCCGGAATTTTTCTTCATTTGTTTTCCCTACTTTGGACAGTCACATTACTGGATATAAACATAATGTAACTGAAGTTGGACCCACGCGCGCTTCATTTAACCTTCCTCTTTAAAATGAGCCCTCACTCAGCTGAAAATATAATCATATGACGACGTGAGGTGTGTTCCCGTAAACCCCTGTTTTCACTTGTTTTCTAGTAATATTCTGGTTAGATTCTAGTAATGTCACGTGGGTACCCTTAAGGGGGTAGAGTACCCACGTGACATCCCTAGAAAATAACTAGAATATTGCTAGAATTTTGGCCAAAAAATGGCTTTACAGGAACACACCTCACGTCTTCATACGATTACATTTTGAGCTGAGTAAGGGCTCATTCTGAAGAGGTAGGTTAAATGAATCGCGCGTGGGTCCAACTTTAGTTTCATTATGTTTATATCTAGTAATGTGAGTGTCCAAAGTAGGGAAAACAAATGAAGAAAAAGGGCCTAGCCGATTAAGATTGTAAAAACTGCCCTCAGAGCTTTTTCAATGGCTCTTGAACCATTCGAAAGCTGACCAAGAAAAACCCCTCTAAGTAAAATTTCAGCCCTCTAGCTTGCCCGTAAGGGTAGTTACAGGGTGAAATAGATTTTACGCTTTCCGGCACATTTTTCTGTCTCAAATGCATTCTAAAATTCTGAAAAAGTTGTGACATATTCCTGATCCTAAGACGCATTTTTGAAATTTTTTTCAGATTTTTTTGTTGCAAACTATGGTCGTAAAAAATGAAAAACCTCAAAAAAATCGGAAAAATATTTTTTTCTCAAAAATATGAAAACATGCTATTTTACTGTTTGCTTCCCTGATAAAGTACTATAAGAGACAGTGTCGTCAATTTTTTAAAGATTTTTTGTTCGGCTGCTTCATTGTCAAAAACAATAAAAAACGAATTTTTTCGGCGTTTTTGCTGTGAGGAGAAAAGTTACATTTGTTGGCTTTACCGTGGGCGTCTATTAAGTAATTTTTATCGTTATTGCACTGAAAGAGGCAATTATTTTACTTAAAAAATGTGATTTGAGAGAAAGGAAAAATTGTATTCAGTGCGATATACAGGGTGTCCTACTGTATCGAGAACGGCAGGATATCTCTTATCAAAAAAGTGTTCCTACAAAAGTTGTTTGGTATGACGGACTAAGTTACGTGGTATTAATTGTTTTTTTGTGGGTGGAGTGGTGGAGGACATTTCAAGGTCAACTTGATTTTTTTAAATGGAATAGTATATTTTTTTCTTTAGAAAATAATAGCGGGTAGTGAGACGAATCCAAAGATGTGCTACATGATATTATTCTGATTTTGATGAAGGTAAATTGTTAGCTTGTGTTTACATACTGCATCGGTCGACGCCACTTACAATTAGTAGCGGCTGTTGGCTGTTGGCCGATGCAGTATGTAAACACAAGCTAACAATTTACCTTCATCAAAATCAGAATAATATCATGTAGCACATCTTTGGATTCGTCTCACTACCCGCTATTATTTTCTAAAGAAAAAAATATACTATTCCATTTAAAAAAATCAAGTTGACCTTGAAATGTCCTCCAACCACTCCACCCACAAAAAAACAATTAATACCACGTAACTTAGCCCGTCATACCAAACAACTTTTGTAGGAACACTTTTTTGATAACGACACCGTCTTCCGAGATATCCTGCCGTTCTCGATACAGTGGGACACCCTGTATACCTGAATGTTTTCAACGTTTACAACATCGCCGGTTGGCACAGTGGTTAAGGCGTCGGACTACGGAGCGGATACACTGGGGTTCGAATCCTGTCGGCAGCAGTTTTTTTGCCATACGTCGAACTTCATTTTTTCAATTCCTTATTATGTATATGGTCTATTTATTTGAGTTTGATAATCTTTTTTTTATCTTTTAAAAATATTTAAGTAACATTTTTATGGTGCTACGGTCGCACTGCCTCGGAGATTCTAATGTATTTTTCGACCACAAAAAGATTTTTCTTGATAATTTAGGGACCCACGCGCGCTTCATTTAATCTTCCTCTTTAGAGTGAGCCCTCATTCAGCTCAAAATGTAATCGTATGAGGACGTGAGTGTGTTCCCGTGATGTCATTCAATTTTTCCCCAGATTCCGTTCATGAAGGGTGAGTAGAAGCAATTTTAGTTCAGCTACTTAGACGAAATGGCGCCTATTCAGGAGAACTATCAGCGTATAATCTCTCTATAACGCATAATCTCGCCACCATAGGGACCATGCACGCTAGACTGATCTTTCATCTAACGATTGTGACGACGTAGGGACGCAAATATGCAGTAAAAAGTCATACTTTCGCATATGCCGAACCCTCGCAATCCTCGTGCACGTATATGGGTCTACGCTGTGTGAGTCGCACACTCTAGAGATTGGATCTACACCCATAAGACAGTCCGGACACTCCTAACAAAAGCACATCTCATTGACGTTTCACGTGTCGTTTAGACGCCAGATAGGGTACGTACCTTGGAATCGAAATTAGCAAAATCAGCGAATCCAGTTGACGTAGTGAAACCGCCGTTATTATTATCCACAACACTTTGCTGAGCGGAAAACGGGTCGGAGTTAGCGTTTGAAAAAGGATCCGGTGTAGGAGATGGTGTCGGTGGCGCTGGTGCTGCTCTCATAGGACCCGTAGGTCCTTGAGAAGGTCGCGGTGGCGCTGGTCGAGGCGGCGGTTGCTTTGCTTTCTTAGGAGGAAGAGCGGGACTAGGACTTTCCGGCCGAGTCGGTGCATGAAGATTCGCAAATGGATCATCTCCGAACGGATCTTTCGTTGCCTACGGAATAAATCAATCAATTAATCACCACACATTATTCTCCATTCTAAAACTAGAATTGTAATATTCCAAAAAAGATTTCGAACTTACTGCTGTAGCAATTACAGGCTTTACATCAGATCTTTTTCCATTCCCAAATGGATCAAAAGGATCCTGTTTCGCATTACTATTATCAAATGCACTAAAAGGGTCAAACTGTCAAACAGACAAAAATAAAAAATTGGAAGTGTGAGATGAGGAAAATCTTGCGTTTCGATTGCGTACGATTGACTCAACGTTTAATGCAAAATTCAATGCGTTTTTTTCTTTTTTTGAACACGTGTCGTTCACGGAACATCGATTTTAATCATTTAATACCAAGTAGCAATATTATTCTGGACACATTGAACTTTATGGTAACTCTGTTCAAATTGGCTCGAAACGATAATAAAAAGAATCACGCAAGCAGATACATATTTTGAGTCTGATTTTGACTTGATGTGATGAAAATAACATATAATTTCGAAACATGATATAACAAAGCGTTACGCTACTGCAACAAAACTAATCGATCACTAAACACTGCTTTTACTACGAAAAAGGCTGTGTCCAGGTTTGGTGGTGAAATTCGCCCCTGGCGGGATTTTAATCGAGCTTGGACCATTCGATAGCATACCCAAAAAGAACCATCTCTGCCAAATTTCAGACAATTTCTCTGACATTGAAAAATTCTGAAAAAAATCCGACACATTTCGGATACTAAGCCACACATTAGGTATCATTTTCAGATTTTTCCGTTGCAAACTGTGGTTGTAAAAACTGAAAAACACGAAAAGAATCGAAAAAATGCAGATTTTATATAGAAATCTAAAACGTGCTATCTCAGATTTAATTTAGCAATTAGATGTTACCGTAAGTATCATGCTTTATTTTTTTAAAATTCCTGAGAGTTTTCAGTTTTTACAACCACAGTTTGCAACGGAAAAATCTGAAAATGATGATCCTAATGTGTGGCTTAGTATCCGAAATGTGTCAGATTTTTGTCAGAATTTTTCAATGTCAATAAATAGAGAAAATGAACCGAAAACTCAATAACTACCCTTACAGATGAGATATGGGGCTGAAATTTGGCAGAGATGGTTCTTTTTGGGTATGCTATCGAATGGTCCAAGCTCGATTAAAATCCCGTCAGGAGCGATTTTCACCACCAAACCAGGACATTGCCTTTACTAAAACAAGAACTTGCAACGTCTGATAATTTTAAAAGAAGGAGTCTCTACTTTTATGAATTATAAAGTAGATACTTCCGTCTTCTACAATAAATACAGGCAGAATAAGTTTTTACATAATTTGCTAACTAACCAACCAGGCGTGGTTTGAAAAAAGCCTGCCTAGGGCAGAAACGGGCACAATATTGTCCAAAAGCGTTTATGCCGTTCATAGTACAGTAATCCCTCAAATACTGTCCAACAAGAGTACTCTGGGCAGACAACGTTTGCACCCAAGACTTGTTTTTCTTCCCAAGACCAGTGATGCCACAAGGAGGAACCTGGACGAACTTGCTCCTCCGGCTGGGCAACAAGAGTACTCTGGGCACAAACAAACGTACCTCTGAACCAGACTCACTCAGTCGGAAGGGCAAGTTACTTGCCGCAAGTTCCTCCTTCTGGCATCACTGAGAGAGACGTGAATAGAGAGCCGAACATAGAGAAGAACAGACATCTGGAAATGATGTTATCGGCGCACAGGTTCGACCAAGATTCTACAACATTATATAAATATACTACAAACGTTGATTCGGATTTGAATCTATTTTTGGGTCTTAAGACGATTTCATTGTTTAATTATTATTGAGAAATGTTCAAGGTTTATAAGTGCCGGATAGACTTACAGAATAAATAGAACGTAATAATTTTAAGGTTAGCTAAGTTCTTCGCGTAAAAAACGTTGAAAAAATCGGTTTTTATTTTTTTTAACAACGGCGCACCAAACCAAAAAATCTGAAAAAATTCACGAATACTTGTAACAATATATTGCTACTGTAAAAATATAAATCTGACCAATTCAGAACTTCCACGTGAAATCTGTATTTTTTCGACTTTTTTGAGATTTTTGATCTTTTATAAACAGGATTTTCAATTGAAAAATCTGAAACTAATTGCGAAGTATGCATTTGGGTTCTTGACATGTGTCAGACTTTTCTCAGAATTTCTGAACATAATTAACAAGGGAAAACAGGCCAAAAACTGATTTTTCGATTTTACCCCATAACTACCCTCCCGAGATACAGGGTTGAAACTTTGCACAGTATGTTTTTTCTACACTATTTTGTCCATGGCTGTAGGCCTAGACAACGTTTGGGATTTCGACCCCGGACAGTATTTGAGTCTTTACTGTACCCTGAATCCGCCTATGTTTAATACTATTTCTTGCGTCAACGCACACGTCTGTAGAAGCTAAAATCGACAATTTTACTTCTGAAATGAATTATTGTTAAACATGGCAAAAGTTGAAAGTAATAGTATGAAGAATAGCATCGAAATAAAGGACGTCTCCTTTTTCACCTGTTATTTATCGTTTAGAACGTTAATATTGATTCAAATTGTAATAGCCGTGTTCAGAAACAAGATATAGACATGAAAGCAAACAATTTGTTCGAAAATGTTCAAATAATGTTTCTCCAAGAGGTTTTGAGAAATTCATTTCTTAAGTTTGTTGTAGGAAATACTAACCGCCTGTATTCAAATTCTACAATCTTCATTTAAATAGAAACCGCTAGTTATTAAATGTGTGAATACGCTGTGTATAGTGGATCAAAAAAGTATTGGCGCATTGAATTTCTTCTGATAATGTGAACTACAAAGATAGCATATTCCAATAGACATAATTTTCTTTTTTTAATACTTTTTCATACTCAGCAATATTCGGTTATTTTAGAAGCTTTAACGATTTACCATTCAAAAATAATGCACGAGAAGCGAAAATACTGTGATCAAAAAGTATTAGCGTACCACTGATTTTTGTAGGAATCGTACATTTAATAGTGTCACGTTATGAGGAAAGTAATATGTTCTCTCGTAGACCGATTAAATTAAGTTATGGATATTTAGTTTTACAATTGTATTTCTTTATTCCTGTTATTACTATTACTATTTTGTTAGTTTATATGATAGAACGATCAAAACACAAGCATACATTAACGATAAAAATAGTGGAAAACAGTTATATTTATGTCACATAAATACTAGATCTATAGAAAATTTTACTTTTTTTTTTATTTTAAATGCATAGTATCTTTCTCATAATGTCGGCGCTAACATTTTCTTATGAATTATGACGTAATATAATAACTGAATAAAATTTTAACATTTAGCAATGGTTTCTTCATAGCTTTTCTTAAGTTATTTACTTAACGTTTTAATGTACAATTATTTACTTATTTACTTAATGTGACACTTCTAAATCTATAGTTATTATACGAATCAGCATCATTTCTTTAATCACAACAGTTTAATTATTTGTAGATTACTTTTAACAGTAAATCGTTAACTGGCACAACATTTCCGTACACATACATATGATAAAGTATGTGAGAAAACTAAATTGTATTGATATGCTACCTTCGCAACTTGCACTATCGCCACAAAAAAAATCTGACTCAATGCTCTGTCAAGTCAATTCTTTCTGGAACCACTGCGTATGAAACTCCAATCTGAAAGTTTTCACACACTTGGGGCGTATATTGTACTTAAGTTGAGAACATACTGAAGCAGGCTGCGATGGGAATGCACTTCCAAATGGATCTGGTGTTGTTGCATCAAATGCTTCTTGAGCTTTACTTGACGCAAAGGGGTCTTGATCGAAGCCATCCATTGGTGTCGTTCCATTCACATTCGAGAAAGAGTCTGCCCTTTTCTCTGTCGCATCATCCGCCTTGCTCGTGGCAGTTTCATACCTACATGGATTCCAATTGAATAACGATAAAAGAACATTCGTAGTTACCCTAGTAGCACAAAATATTGTATATACATTCATATAATATTAAAAAAGATTCAATCTTTTTTTATTATTCAAGTATTCATACGATATTTATTTTATATTAAGTAACAAGTACTTTTTTAAGATATGCAGTGAATATCTATTTCATGTTACGAGAAAAATATCTTTTTCTAAATATTAAATGAATTTTTATTTCATATTAGAAATAGAATATTTTTCCCTAATATACAGATAATATTTCTCTTTCATACAACATTCTCTTCATAACAACAATGTCGAAACGGTGTTTACGTATACTACATTGTTATGAAGCGCTCGAGCATCTTCTTCAATAAAGACAGGTTTTGAAAATATCTTGAGAACAAGATAATTTTGTTTGCTCTGGTACCCTAATAATTTTTTATGTAGAATAAACAGAGGAATCGATTAATGCAACAAAAAATATGCATTTCTATTTAAGGAAATGATAAAATTGTTAATTGCACATGCACAGTTTCACTTAAAAAGAATCTAAGAGACTACGAATGTAGCGTACTTTGAACCATTTATCTATTTCCTTTGATATTTTTTTGTGAACGCATTGATAATTAATACCGGAGTTATGGCCTGAAACAATTACGTAAAAACACCCTGTATATGCACTTGATTGCAGTAAAAATATTTGTGAGAGACCCTGGCCCTGTTGCAGCTGAGAACATTATTCATTCGTTAGTTATCGAGAATAAAAACTTTACTTGTAAATAATTATTTGAAACATATATATATATATATATATATATATATATATATATATATATATATTATAACAATATATGTATGTTTTACACAATAAAATGTTTTTGTTTATTTAGCGAATATATTGTATGTGTTTCTATGCTTATATACGATGGAAGTACTTAAAGAAAATATATATTTATATTTTTTTGCCATTAGGTGAGTCACAAAATTATTCACTCACTCTTCAAAAGACGATAACTTTTTAAATATTCTACTAGAAAAAACATTTGGCCCCCTTAGGGTTTCAAATCCATTTACCACCTCCCCTTCTTTCCATTTCTCCCTATCGCCTAATTTCATCCTATTGCAGCCTAATCTTTAGTGGGACCTACAGTTTATTAAGGTGGGTTCCTTGGGGCACTACAGTATTTAAATGACACATGGAATAACTGCATAAAAATTTCTGAATTTTAATAAGCTCCTTTCAAAGACAAAGATGTATATTCCCTCAAGCAGTGCACAGAAAGTAGTATTATTATATAGTTTCTAATTTTTGTCATAACTTTTTCTTAAATTTGAAAATTTAATTGAATGTTATTTAAATATTGGTTTCACATTCTTTTAAACTTCTTTTAATATTTACTTTATATTTTTTAAATATCTAGTTTATATTCTCTGAATATTTAGCTTATATTTTTGGAACATTCAATTTACATTTCTTGTATATCTATACAATATTTAGATCCAATATTTATCTCATATGAAAAAGTGTGACTTAAAAAGTATTTTTTCAATATTTGGAAAAGATATTTATCCAATATTTTTGTACCACTAGGGGATAAAGAAACAATTTGTAAAATTATGTGAATTATATTTGAAAAACTCACTCTAGATCTTCAATTTCGGGATTAAATTGCAGACTAGTATCAGGTACAAGTGTGGCATCTCCTGCCGCAAGTGCGGAATCGTAAAGTGCAATCGCGTCGCTCATTTGACGTTGCTGTTCTTGTAAATGAGTGATTTTCGCCTTCGCTTGAGAAATTTGTAGCTGAGTGTCCTGCAAATTTTTCGTCAACTCGTTCAATTGATCCCTGCTTTTGTTCTGCTGCTGTTCCAACTGCTGTTCCTCTTGACGCAGGCCTTCCAATTCTTGTCGTTTAGAATTAAGTTCTTCCTCTTGAGCATGCAATACAGATTCTTGCTCTTCCGCTTGCTGACGTAGCTTGTCAACCTGTTCTCAAAAGAATCGAACCCGTTGCTTACTAACCATTATTTCAACATCACAATATTATACGTACATACATAACTTGAGAAATATATTTCATTTGACTTTATAAGTACATTAACGACATTATTGTTAAGCACCAAGTGATCGTGTTAATATTGCATCATCAAATTTACTGTATGACTGTATTTATATGAAGTATAAAAAACAATCTAACACATTTCTGTAAAATTTAAGATTCAAATCTAATTAATTTTATCGTGACAATTGATTGTTGATAAAAATAGAATACAGAATTATGTATACGGTGAGTCACGTCAGAATTTCTCTGTTGGTGAAAGGATAACCGAAAGCTTTAAAAGTGAAACGAAACCTTGAAATGAAAGCGGGTAGTATAATGATGTTAACAGATCTTGTGGTTAACGTTTCTTTTCTTTTTCATCACTTCAAGGTCATCGGTGTTTTTTTAAATGGCACATTATTCTTTTAATTTCATAGTGTTTTAACTGTTACCCTTAAATGACCTTGAACTAGAAAAGTTCCCGTCAAAACTGTCCTTAGAGGTTTTTCAATGGCTGTTGTACCATTCGAAAGCTGACCAAGAAGAACCCCTCTGAGTCAAATTTCAGTCCTCTAGCTTGCCCTTTAATGCGTTCTAAAATTCTGAAAAAAAATGTCACATACTTTGGATACTAAGGCGCATTTATGAGAATTTTTTCCGATTTTTTCTTTGCACTGTGGTCGTAAAAAATGAAATACCCCGAAAACAATAAAAGTCGAATTTTTTCGACGTTTCTGCTGAGAGGAGGAAAGTTACATTTGTTGAAATTACCCCTGGTGTATATTAAATAATTTTGAACGTTATTACGTTGAAAAAAAACCAATTGCTCGACTTAAGAAATGCGATTTAATAGAAAGAACAATTGTATTCTGTGCGATATCTACCAGAATGTTCGTTGCGCTTACAACATCACCGGTTGGCAAACCGCTTTACCGAACGTCGATGTTGTAAGACGAACATTCTGATAGATATCGCACTGAATGCATATTGTTGTTTCTACTATACATTAAAAAATTCGGTTTTTATCAATGATGCCTCACAACAAAAAATCTGAAAAAAATTTACAACACCGCCTGTTACAGTACTTTATCAGGAAGAAAAACAGTAGAATGATATATTTTCATATTTTCGAGAGAAAAATATTTTTCCGATTGTTTTGGGGTTTTTCATTTTTTAAGACCACAGTTTGCAACAAAAAAATCGGAAAAAATTCTAAAAAATGCGCCTTAGTATCCAAAGTATGTGACATTTTTTTCAGAATTTTAGAAGACCGGAAAATGCGCAGAAAAGCGCAAAATCTAATTTACCCTGAAACTACCCTCAAAGACAAGCTAGAGGTCTGAAACTTTACTCTGAGGGGTTTTTTTGGTCAGCATTCGAATGGTTCAATAGCCATTAAAAAACCTCCAAGGGCAGTTTTGACTATCTTATTCGGCTAGGTCCTTTGCAAGCAGATTGAATTTTTCTGATAACAATCTAAACTCTATACTACATTATTTTACCATGCATCGCAACAAAGCACTAGCATTATCTATGCAAGTGAACTCGAAACAAATGAAGCTTTTCATAAAATGACATATATATTCAACCGCTTCTTTAAAAGTTCCATAATCTATACTTGTACGTACACGTCATTGTAATAAGGTAGATACTTGAGTTTGAAATATTTAACTTTCTTTTCGATTCCTTACTCAATATTTCTAAGTAATTAGAAGTTTCCCGTACATAATAGATAATTGATTATATGAAAATGAAAAAAATAAAATTTGAATATCTCTTGTCATACCTGTCCGTCAATAAAATTAGAAACTTTCGATGTACCTTTTTTAGTTCCTCACGAATCTTCTGCTCGACCTCACTCAAATCTTTATCTACTTCTGTCTTCTACAAGTTAAACATAATAAAACTAAATAATAAAGAAGAAACTGAACGCAAAGAAAATAAATTAAAAAGTACATTAAGAGTGTCCAACGTATTCGAATCTCGGAATTTAAAGTTGAAACGATGTGAAGACAATAAATCACGGGAAATAAAGCAGTAAATGGATATTGTAAATGGTGATTCACTCAATTTGACTACTACAAATCGCTCCTAAAATATTCATTGTACGGCAAAATGTGTGGAACAAAGTTACATGATTACAAAGCTCAGCGGTGCTCGAAGCAATTAACGACTACAAATCATTTTTATGAGAAACGTTGTATACGAAATCATGAAACTTTTCACTTGTGCACTTTTTATTACTATCAACTGTTTTATCAGTTGTTAAGTCTTCAAGTTAGGTGAGTAACCCTGTACAATATCGAGATGATATACATACATACAACTTGTTTTCATATAAATATGTGTATAATGTATACAGTCGTGGACAAAATTAAGTGAACAGGTTTATCGATCAACAAAAAATCAAATGCAATTTAAAACACAATTTTAATAAACCAGAATTGTATGGAACATTGAAGTTAACAAAGTGTACTGTAATGAAATAAACAATAATGTCAATAATAACAATTAATACAATGGAATATATTATCATTAATGAAAGTTGTATTGAATTTTTGGTGGTCAAAATTAATTGGACACTTTATGAATATTTCTAAAATAAGCAATCAGTATTTGGTATCGTAATCTCTTGCTTTAATTACTGTTTCTAATCATCATGGGATGCTTTCCACAAGTTTTTGGAGGTACGTTCGATCAATTTGTTGAAATTTTAATTGCAATTCGTTTAAAAATACGGTTTTATTATGACGTTTTTCTTATAGGATTTCCGAATCTAATACATATTGTCTTATTTAAAGAAATATTCATGACTTTAAAATCTAGAGAAGAGTGACTAAAAATTCTACAATTTTCATTAATGATAATATATTCTTTGTATTAATTGTTATTATTGATATTGTTGTTTATTCCATTACAGTACACTTCGTTAACTTCAACATTCCACACAATTCTGGTTTATTAAAAGTGTGTTTTAAATTCCATTTGATTTTTTGTTGATCGTTAAACCTGTCCACTTAATTTTGTCCACGACTGTACACATATACACATATATGACACATTATAATAACGTTGTATATGAAATAAAGAATATTCCGATACTTTATCTGTACGAGTTATGTGTACATAATAAAATAATAGGGACATTTTGATCATTATTACCTCCATGTAAAATTGTAGAGATCGACAGTAAGAGTTTTTTAAATTATTACATGTATACTTGAAAATGTTTCAAAATGATAAAGTTTAAGAAGCGATGAAGAAAACAATGTTTCCAAACATGAACATAAAAGAAATATTGAAAGTATACATATAACAAATTCCGTATAGAATCCGGATAAAGAAATGAAATATTTATTCTTAAGAAGGATACAAAGACAGCTGAAATGAAACAAAGAAGAAGAGTGAAAGTAAAGACACGAGGAAACATAACGAAGCGACGTATGTAGTATAGATTTGTCCTTATTCATTTTGTGGCTATTATACAATTTTGAAACATGCAGTAACTTAGAATCCTATTTATACTACAAAAAGAAGGTGTCTTCAAAAATTGGAAATAAAAATTGAGTATATTAATGTTGAATACAACTTCTATGTAAATGAACACGTAATTCGTCTTTTCTAATACTACATATAAAATAGAACAAAAAAACGTTCTTGTATTTATTTGCATTTAAAAATAGTTTTGTTCATTAATTTTTTTTGAAAACGTTTATCAAGAGGCAACGAACATAGTGCAATGTAATACTATAACATAGGGGTTCGCAAGTAACAGTGAAATTTAGAATATTTTTAATCATATACCTTGTAGTACATTGAATTATTTACGTATACTTGAGTGAAAGCATTGCGAGTATGTGTTACAAATACATCGGTTTTTAATATCACATGAAAGCAAAGCTACTGAAATAAGCAAGCAGATTACTAACTACAGTATCTAATCGCAGTATCGTTTGCTGTCATTTACCTGAGCCTTCAAGTCGTTCAACCTTTTCTGCGCTTCGCCCTTCTGATTTTCCAGTTGCTTCAATGTCGAAGCAAGAGTATCCAATTCACTCTGCAAGTTCTTAATTTCACCGTTTTTAATCTTGATGTCGGCTTCTTTTTGTGCGATATCTTGCTCCATGCATTGTCTCTCTCTCACGAGTTCTGCTATGTCTTTACTGATCATGTCCAATTCTGGATTCGAATAGCCAGATATATTGTTGTTCTCCTAAACAGAAATATTACGCAGCGTGTATTACAACGTAAATCGATTTTTGTAATCAATAGTGAATATAATAAAAATACAAATTAATAAACGTGATAAATACTGCCTCTGACTCATATTATGGTATACATATATGTCCATTTTTTCTTGACTCTGTTCATTTTACCTCCATCCAACACAAATCAAGTTTTATTGTTAATTTCATTACTACCCTAACCCAACCCAACCCAAAATTGCGGTATAAGTATGATTGATCACCTTATCATATTTAGAAACGTTGTTGGCATCAACGGCATTTCAATATTCCTAGATATTCAAAGTTATTGTTGAAAAATTATTATTAACTTGCATGATCAGCATAAGTAGACCTCGATATACTATACAAAGTTTAATTGTGTCACATCCGGTGGTCCAGTCATTAGCGATAAATGATCAAAGCAATCAAGAATACAATATTTGAATCTTGTTTTATATTAACTCTAATAATTTTGTGTAGGGAAATAAAAATATTAAATATTATAATTATCATATACTATACAATATTGGGAGCAATAGAATTAAGGAAAACTCGCAAGAGACTATCAGACATATAGTAAGTGTGCGATTAAAGAAACAAAGAATTCGTAGAACTATATTCAGCACAAAAATTGTGAAAGATAGTCCAGCAGAAAGAAAACCCTGGCAGAACTAAGAATGCAGAAGGGATGAAGGATAGACAAGATAGTAAGAACTAGCAAAGGACAAAGGAAGAATTCGCAGAACAATAAGAACCAGCCAAGAGAAAATGACGCAGGACTGAAATCTGGCCAAAATGCTGACGACAATATTAATAGGAAACCAATTACGAAGAAGACATTGAATTGAGTAGATACCTCTGCGTGTCAATCAATGCCAACTTTTAGTATTTAATTTACGACTTTTCTTGCCTCGAGTCTCAGTTCAAGCTGTCAAAGCTGTTCTTAAGGTGATAATTAATTAAAAATAATCAACTTAGAAATTACTAGGGATACAACCTATTACTAACTGAGTGATGATATATAATACGAGAACTGTAGTTATTCAACTATATTTGCGAAAATTTACAAAATTGGGTAGTGTGCTATCTTTTTATCGGGAGTGTACAATAGTTTGTTGTAAAACAAAGATAGCATAGTATTAAATATTTATTATGCAGAGAATTTACATTTCAATTCATTTGGTATTGTTACTTTAACATAATTATTTGTTTTTATGAAAATAATAGTAGCAGTACTAATAATATTATTCGTTATTTAGTCTTCCTTCATGCTCTAGATAACATGTTAATCCATAGCTATAAATCTATTATCTTTCAATGTATTTATTATAAATGCTATTATATGTTGACGTCGAGTTTTAGGCTTGATCTTTTCAGGATCGTCTGTACCATACAAGGATATCAATCTTGCTTTTTTGGCTTCCACTTGTAATTGTTTAACGTGCATAATATTTTTCATCTTTTCCTTTTCCAAAGTTTCTACACGACATCTGTGCTTTATATTAAGAGGCATAACTTTCATAAACTCTTGATTACCAAAACTGTGGCTTTTCTTTGCGTACGAAAGATGTACATTTGATTTTTTGTCGCAGTTCGCTGACATAGCCATTCGATCTATTTCTGTTTGATAATGCTGTATATTTAAGTATATTCTCAAAAGAATAGAGACATTGAATTTCATTTGATTACATTGCATACTTCATGTTATTAACATTTCTTACAACAGAAACAGAAACACAGTGATTACGCTCAAGATGCATTTCAGATTTCTTATACCTTTGTACGCCTTACTTCATGTAAAATTTGACGTCACAGTAGGAGTCGATTTTAGAAGAAAGTATGATCAACTGCGTAAAAAAGTGAGCGAGATATTTGACAAACAAAAAGGTAAGTGGATAATTAGACATACAAATGCTATATGTATGTGTTTGTATTAAACACAACTGCAACTTGCATGAAGGTACTGAACTATTGCTCAATGTGAATGAGTATGAATATCCGAGGGCAAATGAAACTCTCAAGATAATACATAAACAGTTATGGCAAGAATATTATGAATGCTTGAAAAAGACATACAATCAACTGACAACAGAGAAGACAATGTACCCGAAGGCACTTATAGCTCTCGAAGGAACTATAGTCGTGTACGATAAAGAAAATGTCAATTCTGTTTGGACTATTTAACACTGTAATTATTAGTCCATGTAATTACAGGTTAAAATGTCCGATATGTATTTCTCCTGTGGAAACGTATACTAGCGATAACTTAAAGTGGTATTTCAACAATAATAGTTCCATGACATCGAGTAATAAAACCAACAAACTTGTAGAAGAATCGGACAACGTTTTAATCTCGATCGATGACAAAAGATTAATAATATATAATATCAAAGTATAAATAAATATAAATATATGGTAGAAAAGGAAATAATTTATTTATGATAATAATATGAGATTTGTCTAGTCTGATCAAGCTGGTCAGTATTGGTGTAAGCTGGGAGATACGATATCAACAGTTTATTATCTTTCAATCGATAATAAGACGGAAGAAATAAATCAGGTACATCCTAAAACGGCACCGCATAAACCACATAAGATACCAGACAAATTTCTACCAAAATATAATTTACTTATTTATACGATGTGGACTGCGTGGTCTCAATGTTCTGCGTGTGATATAGTTGGAAGAAAAAATCGTTATGGATATTGTTCTATTTCGTCACATGAAAATACTAAAAGAGAAGGTACAGTTTTTTCAAATTGTATTGTTTTAATAAGAGATTTTCCGAAATAATTTTCAATGACGAATAGAGACTAATAGAGACTAATAGAAACTAATACGTGTTACGTTGCAGGCGAACAATTAGAGACAATAGAGCAGTCTACTTCGGAAGCTACAGTTGACACTGATAATTCAAAAGACAATATCATAGCTAAATTTAAGTTAACTTTACGTGTATTTGGAAATCAATTACCATGTAAAAGTGAGTACGTGCCAAAAGAAATTCTAGACACACCAGAGGTTAAGAATAGGAAAGTAGAATTAATGATTAAATATTGTAAGGTATTTTCAAATTTTCTATATATACATACAGCTTGGACAAAATTATAAGGCACCCTGAAAATGATTGGTTTAGGTACATAATAATATAGTTATATTATAATACATATCATCAAATGAAAATGATTTATTTTTTAATAACATTTTTACAAATTTTGCGAAAAATAGTAACACATGTCTAATTTGTTCAAAAATAGTACAATTTCGGTTGGATATAATTATAAGACGCTGTTTAAGAGAAAAAGAGCACATTCCGTCATTTTTTCCTCCACCATAGATGATTAAGAACAAAATCCAGTCAACGCTGTTTGTGTACTATCGACAGAGGTGGTTTAACAGCAAATTTTTTTTCGTTTCAGATCCTGTGCCTCGTGTATAACTCTTTTCACAGTCTTTACAGATACGTTTATGCCACGTACTACTAAAATTTGCCTAGGTGTAAGAGCTGAATTTGATGTGCACCTTAAAACTGCTCTTTTATCTCTTGAAGTAAGGGATGATGGTCTTCCAGATCTCTTCTTTTTTCCAAAATTTTTTAGATTATTTAACAAATTACAAATTACACACCTACTTCTTTTCATTTTTAGTGAAATTTCTTTTAAATTCTCTCCTTTCACTCTTCTTTAAAAGATTTCTATTTTTTCCTCTTCAGTTAGTATTTTACCACATGACATGTTTGAGTTTTAATATTTTTCTATTTTACACTAACAAAATCACTATAATAGAGAATTCACAGTACGAAACGCACAAATATATTTAGATTCAACAAGTGTTTGTAGTCGACTAACATTAGCGTCTTATAATTATGTCCAACCGAAATTGTATTATTTTCAATAAATTAGAAATGTGTTACTACTGTTTGCAAAATTGATGAAGATGTTATTCAAAAATAAACCATTTTCTTTTGATGAAATGTATTTTAATATATTATGAAGTACCTAAACCAATAATTATCAGAGAGTCATATAATTTTGTCCATTGTTGTATATACAGTGGGTGTACAAAGTGTTCGTACATTTTTTATAATTGTACTAAACGACCTGATTTTTTATAATTAATTAGAAACATTGGTTTATGAAATAATATGCAAAAAAGATTTTTAAATAAAATTATTATTTACAAGGTTACATTAGAAAAATAAAAAAGGCACTTTAAACTTTTTTATTTCGGCCATTAATGAAAATTTAAAATTTATGTTTTGAAGATCTATGGTAGTTATACACTGCAACCTTGTAAATTGAAATTTTTCGAAAATCTTTTTTGCAGATCATTTATTAAACCAATGCTTCTAATTGATGATAAAAACATCGTTTGGTCGTTTGGTATTATTATAAAAAGGTTATTCTATTTTAAAAGGTATACAAACACTTTGTACACCCACTGTATATACATGTAATATTACATGTAAGATATACCACACAGTTTTATGCATTTTAATAGATTTTCTCTTTAGGTAAAATGTTCGAGAAAGGAAATATTCGAGGTTCGAGATAAATTTGGAAAAGTACTTGAAAGAGCCAACAATAGCGCTGGTATATATTCTATAATTCAAGGAATGCCTATTCCACCGCCACCAGTTGTACGCACAGTCGTTTTCCAAAAATATAAGACGAGAGCAATACTTATATGCCCAGGGTAAATGGATGAATAAACAATTTTTAATATATATATATAATAAAATATTTTGAAAATTGCATACTTTTCTATACAAATTTTTTAGAAATTTAAATACAGACATACCAGTTACTTGGAAAATGGATAAAGAACTTTTACACCCGCCTGTCGTTCGAAAGCAATCGGATGGAAGAATTAATATTAATGCTCAAGCGCACATAATTTTTGAATCACTAAAATTCGAAGACACGAATATTTACAGGTACATATTTCTATAAATTTAAATACAATAACGGTTTTGATATAAATTGATTATTCATTAATTCACAGTTGTTGGCAAAAGAATGAGATTGCTGGTGTGATAAAATTAAACGTAACAGGAGAAACAGAATTGGAAGTGAATTATGGTGTAATGATGGTTGGTGGAATTTTAATACTAACTGTATTCATAATAATATTTTTGAAAGCGTTCAGAGGTCGCAAACGCTTTACTATTCGTTAATTGTACTGCTGGTTATACTTAATTATATTATACGTTTCAAATGAAATAATATTCTATCGAAATAAGAAATGGAGAACGACTTACCATAATGTTGTCCGATGGTTTTCGCATAGAAGGTGGTATCATGTCAGGAGTCAAGGTTGCCGGCGAATCGATGCCTTTAAGTTTTTGCTTGATCAACCATATGGCTAAAGCGAATTGTTCTTGATTTAATTTTCCATTTTGACATATGTCACAGAGACTCCTAAACAATGAAATGTCTTTTACTTTCCTACGTATAAGCGATTACACGGATAAAATATGACAGAAATCTACGAACCATATAACAGCCAAATCGGTCTGTGGAAGTCCGCTTTGAAGGAAGACATCTTTGATTTCTAAACCTGAGACATATCCATCCATATCTAAATCAGCTTGCAAAAACAATTTCCCTGCTGCTATTTGTTCTTCAGCGGAAACTACCCATTGTACACTAGTCTGTATCATACATTTTTACATTAAATCAAATATTTTTCAAAGCGCATTCAATTTTATAACTTATGGGCAACGTTTAACAGAATTAACGATTTCAGATTACAATTCCAGTATTTGATCACATTATCCAACATGTGTTTTACGTTTTCGTAAATAATTCTATATTATATCGATTCCAATACATTTTTATATTCGCGTGAAGAACTATATTTTCTTTGTACCTTTTAATAGTTGTAAATGCTTTTCATACGCAATATTTTCGTATTCGTGGGAACAAATCCTTTATTTACGACGCTGACAAGATGAAATAAATAATTGCCAATGAATATTTATTTGATCTGTTGAAGTACCGACCAAAACAAATATTTTTCGGTTCCTTCAGCAGAAATGTTTGTAAATTTCTCCTAGCTAAAGAATTTTTCACATAAATTCGAAAATACTGCGTATAAAACACCTGCGTCAGCTCTTTTTCAAACTTTAACAAACACTCACAGCTATCGAAAAATATAGACAAAGTATACAGTGGGTGTACAAAGTGTTCATACACTTTTTAATAATTAATTTCGATTTTTTATAATTAATTTGAAGCGTTGGTTTATGAAATGATATGCAAAATAGATTTTCCAAAAAATTATTATTTACAATAAATTCTAATGAGCCAACACTCATGCAGCCCCAAACGAGTACTGAACCTTCACCGTGTTTCACTATAGGTTTTAAGTTTTGTGGTTTCAATTCTGTAGTTTTTTATTCTCCAAACGACACTTGAATATTCTCGAGTATTCTTGTATATTCTTGAAAATATTCTTACATATTCTTGAACATCTTGCATATTCTTGCACATTCGTGTATATTCTTGAGAATGTTCTTGAATATTCTTGTAAATTCTTGTATATTCTTGGAAATTCTTGCATATTCTGGAATATTCAGCATCCATCAGACTCAAAAATGTTGAATTTACTTTCATTTGTGATTATCAGTTTATTCCAGTACTCCACTAGTGTAGTTACATGATTATTTGCGAATTCAAATCTTTTTTTTCAATTCGTTTCGCTTACGAACAATTTTTTATTGGCCACTTATCTGTGATATCCTGAATTTCGTATAAAACTGCGCACAGTACTAGCAGATACATCAATGTTTAAATTATTTTTAATGTGTCAACTATTTTTATATTGCACTTATTCTTGGATTTATCTTTACCATTCGAATAATAACTCTACCAATGTATCGATTGATTTTTCGTGGACGTTCACTTCTTGATTTATTTTGTAGTTTTTTCGTAGCCCGTACTTGTCAATTAAACTTTGTATAGTAGATCGAGGTCTACTTACAATACGCGAAATTTCGCTAAACTTTTATACTGATTGTGCAAGTTACTAATAATTTTTCTTTCCTCTATCGTTGTTTTTGCAACTGTTCGTCCCATTTTTCAACGATAACTTTGAATATTTTGTAATATTGAAATGCTATTGATGCCAACAACGTTTCTAAATATATTGAGGAGATCAATCATATTTACACCACAATTTCTTTACGTTTACATGATCTGTTCCCTACGCAGTTTAAATTAAGGAGTGTACGAATGCTTTTTGCTGGTGTATTTCAGTCGATTTTTTGTTTTTCCTTATTACATTTGCAAGTTAATCAAGAAATTTATTTTTTTGCATTGTATCTATTCTACAGAATGCCTCGAAATTTCTTCAACATCCGGAAATGAGAGGTTCCTAAGATAATTTGAAGCATCATTTTCCTTTACAAAAAGGACGTCTCCGGCTTTGTTAATCCCATTTTTGGATGCTGAAGGAATTTTAAGTGCACCCTGTGTAGACTTCTCAAAATATATTCATTGTTTCCTGAAGAAATAGTTAATAAACAACAATTTCACAGTTTTAGTACGAATATTTTACACCCACTGTAGTTTGTTGGATTGTGTAATCAATGACTAATAGTTTCAACGTTCCAACGATTACGTTAAATATTTGTCAATGAATCGAATTAAAATGTTTAATTGGTTAACGCCCAACTTCGTTTATGGTATATATGTGTATAGTATACTTTTGCCAAATCCAAGCCAGCCATATTTTTCACAACTGATACATTAGGTAGAGATGGGATAGGTGGAGGTACGGCTGTTATTCCCACTGGTACTGGAGATTTTGATATTGGTATGGTAACATCCTTTCTTTTACCAGGCGGCATCAACTCTGGTGGAAGCACGCTTGGTATTGCATATTTTTCTAATGCCTTGTACACCAAATGCATGGCCTATGTAAACAATTTGATAGATAATAATTAGAAAACTCAAGAAAAAATTCAATGAAACACATTCAGGGTATCCAGTTGAGATACTTACCACGACAAACTCATGCCTGTCCAGCATACCGTCTTCGTCCATATCGGCGAGCTCCCAAATTTTCCCAAGTGTATCCAAGGGAAGTTTACTATCCATAAGAACACCTTTAACATTATTCCCAGATATATATCCATTTTTAGGTTTTAAACTATCAAAAAGTTGATCGTATTTTGCTCTCTCCGCTGGCTTAATAGACCAATCTTCGTTACTAATAGGTGCTATTACTGGTAAACTATTGACTATCTTTTTCTGAGAAATTATTGGAATATCGCCCTAAAAGCATACATTAATCAATCACATTGATAGAATCAATCCATTAAATGCGACGACTTACCATCTTTGGGGGAGGTAATTCCATACTTAAATTCAACATATTTATATCTCTCCCTGATTGTGCCAATGCACATAACTTCAGAGCAACAAAAAGGCCAGATTTGTCTAACGAACCACGTGATTGTGGATCTGCCATATCCCATATTTGGCTTAGTATATCGTCGTCCAGCTGGGATTTCTTGAGAAATCTCGCAGCTTCCATCGCACCGATTCGCCCATATCCGTTTGGATCAACCTTAGGGTAATTGTAACATGTTACGCCAATATTTTACCTCATATTCTTAACGTATATGGTTGAACTTTAGTAACTTGGATCTCAGATTTTCGAATAAGGTAGGTTTATAAGTGAAAATTTAATTTACAAAGGCTTTGTACAGGGATATAACTATACCAATACAGCTACGGACAAAATTATGACATCCTGAAAATTATTGGTTTAAGTACTTAATAATATGGTTATATTAAAATACATATCATCAAAAGAAAATGGTTTATTTTTGAATAACATAAAATAACATAAAATCTTCATAAATTCTGCGAAAAATAGTAACACATTTCTAATTTATTTGAAAATAATACAATTTTGTTTGGACGTAATTATAATTATAGTGATTTTGTTAGTGTAAAATAGAAAAACATTAAAACTCAAACATGCCATGTGGTAAAGTACTAACTGAAGAGGAAAAAATAGAAATCTTTCAAAGAAGAGTGAAAGGAGAGAATTTAAAAGAAATTTCACTAAAAATGAAAAGAAGTAGGTGTGTAATTCGTAATGTTTTAAATAATCCAAAAAATTATGGAAAAAAGAAGAGATCTGGAAGACCATCATCCCTTACTTCAAGAGATAAAAGAGCAGGTTTAAGGTGTGCATCAAATTCAGTTCTTATGCCTAGACAAAAAGGCCTAGCCAAATAAGATGTGCAAAACTGCCCTTAGAAATTTTTCAATGAGTATTGAACCATTCGAATGCTGACCAAAAAAACCCCTCAGAGTAAAGTTTCAGATCTCTAGCTTGTCTGTGACGGTAGTTACAGGGTAAATTAGATTTTGCGCTTTTCTGCGCATTTTCCGGTCTTTAATGGCGTTCTAAAATTCTGAAAAAAATGTCACATACTTTGGATACTATGGCGCATTTTTGAGAAGTTTTCCCAATTTTTTTGTTGCAAACTGTGGTCGTAAAAAATGAAAAACCCCAAAACAATAAAAACCGAATTTTTTTTCGACGTTTCTGCTGGGAGGAGTAAAGTTACACTTGTTGACTTTACCCCGAGTGTATATTAAATAATTTTGAATGTCACTCCGTTGAAAAAACCAATTGAATAAATAAAGTATGATGAATGTAAAAACAACTTTGCCACCAACAAGATTCGAGTACCAGTCTATATGCTTCGTAGTCCAATGCATTAACCGTTTAGTCAAATGGCGATGTTATAAGCGCAACTAACAGTCTGGTAGATATCGCACAGATTGCAATTATTCTTTCTATTAAATCGCATTTCCTAAGTCAAACAATTGGTTTTTTCAATGTAATGACGTTCAAAATTATTTAATATACACCAGGGGTAAAGTCAACAAGTATAAAATGCACAGAAAAGGGCAAAATCTAATTTAACCTGTAACTACCCTCACAGGCAAGCTAGAGGGCTGAAATTTTATTCAGAGGGTTGTTCTTGGTCAGCTTTCAAATGGTTCAATAGCCATTTAAAACCTCTAAGGGCAGTTTTGACCATCTCATTCAGCTAGGCCTTTGTTGCTTAAAATATATTTCGTTTAATTTATCATTTAAAGTCAAACTCATAAATCATTTTTAAATACCTGACTCCGATTTCTATGTTTCGAATCCACAATCGAAGCTAATTAATTGAAGAAATCCTACATTACCTGAACCACAGTCGGTGAATGTAGGTAGGCTTAAACCTGCATTTTATGCTCCATCAAAATCTTAAAAATTTATATTAGATCTTAAAAACGTCCACCTTAGGACGTAACAATAGTCTTAATGATTTGAAAGTAGCAATTCTAAAAGGTTGGGAAGACTTTGATCAAAAGTATATAAAACCTTTATATAAAAGTCTGCTGAAACAAATGATTAAAATAATTGTTCATAATAAAGGAGCTGCTACCCATTATTATCATTTCAAAACATGTATAAATTTTCAGAACTTTTGTACATTCTCGTTTTCTTTTAAGCAGCATCTTATAATTACATCCAAATGAAATTGTATTATTTTTGAATAAATTAGGAATGTGTTACTATTATTCGCAAAATTTATGAAGATGTTATTAAAAAATAAACCATTTTCTTTTGATGAAATGTATTTTAGTATAACTATATTATTAAGTATCTAAACCAAGAATTTTTAGGGTGTCTTATAATTTTGTCCATAGCTGTATAGTAATGTCAAAAGTGAATAATTGTTCCTTTAATCTTCTGGTTGTAATAGCCATTGCGATTAATACGCGATCATTATTCTACAAAAATATAGATTATTCAATTGAAATTATAATAATGCTGGCATTGATTCAACATGGTTGAGAACAAGAATTCTACACATGGACAACAGAAACACAAGTGCAGACAGGATTGTTGCATTACGTATTAGCGTAAATACAACGAGTGATATGAATTATTGAAATATAAATTATTGATGCTCAGAATTTTGAAATAATATACATAAAACCTTGACTTACAAAAATGAACTTGAATTTTGAGCTTCTTCTGAATTTAAGTTGTAATGGTAAAGAAATAACATAGCAAATATGTATCATATAATTTGAATTATAGTTAGTTACTATTTCTATTTTATGTGGATGTTTGCAGCGAAATGAAGAGAAACAGAGAAATTGCCTCAGAAAGTTTCTCGACTTATAAAAGTTCAAGTTACCATGGTTAAATTGTATAACTTAACGTAATATCAATTCATTGTGATTATAAAAATAATAAAAATATACCTGATTATAGTAGGCTTCGTATATAGCAGTATGGCTTCCAGCCACCTGTAAAAATGAATTTATTAGATATCATCCAACAACACATTAGAGGATATTAAGTAGTAGATATCAATTTTAACTGCCGGAAATGTGAGGCCTATCGTAACTAACATTCGTTAATCTGTAGATAAACGTTTATCGTGAGGCTATTATATTTTACAATATACTGTTTATAAAAATCATTCCGAGAATCTATTGATAAAGGAAGAAGAAACATTGTACTTCTGAAAAACGAACCGAAAAATTATTTATCCTGTCAAAGAAGTTGAAGTGACCGACTTTGCGAATGTGGAAATGATAAAAATACGTATGACAAAAGACCGTTACTTTTACAGGAAACACAAATGAATTTTTCAAATCACGTGTTTAATAACATACACGATAAATTGAACGTTATATCATAATAAAATTCTAAAAATTAAAATATACCTGCGTGGGTGATGGCAGGGCGGCCATACTTGCATTGAACACTAGCTTAACCAATCACACTGTGAATCGATAGTACATCGTGTTAACAATTTTACTTAACATTTTCTAAACGAACTTTAATTCTCTTATACACCAAGGAGACACCGCGATTATAATTTACTGATCGAGCAATCCAACTATAGGATCATAACAGAAAAGTACGATTAATTATCGGTGTTATCGGTACGAAACACACAACTCGTCGTCGCTTGTCGCGCTCGATTGGCATCTAGCACTCTTACGCTTACGCTCTTACGTTCCACCTCCTTCTTGTCAACTGATATAATGCAAACTAAATAGATAGACTTGACGCGCACGGTATAATGGAACTTCTGTTCAATCCGAATTTACTTCCTAATTCTAATAATTTATTAGATCGTGTAATATAACATTTTATATGTAATATCGAATTTATACACATATTCATATCTCGATCGCTCAAACAATTTATCGAGCGTTTAAAAATCGTATGTTTTTCCGTATATCTTACCGGAATTGCTTTTTTTTAATCTCTTAGTACGTATCACTTTTGCTGCAGTTTTATAAGATAATATTGACAGAATAAATAAGGGTGATATTTTTTACGAGTTAAACAATAACGCGCTTACCGAATCTCGTTATACGTATGAAAATCATTATTGTTTCTTTGGCCGACAGCATTATATAAAATTTTTGAAAAATTTGCGTATATTAAAAATTTAAAACGACCGTTGATAATTAGACTGGGGATTTTATGCGTCCATGAAGAAATTGGCTGAGTGAAATATAAAACAGTAAAGGACCAGAAAACTTTAAGAACATTGCAATATTGTTTTTAATGCAATGAAGCCATTAAGGGATGAAATCAATGTTTATTTAATTCCTGCTTCCCACGATCAATGAGAAACATTTTTATTTTGCATGAAGATCCGCTGTCTATTGATAATTAATGAATAATATTATTGTATTGTATTAATATTAATTTCATTATTTTAATTAATTTATTGTATTGTAAATTATAATATCATTTAATATTATGGATTCTCGATTTTGTAGTTTAAAATTATTGAAAATACAAAGAAACTTTCGTGGGAAATGAGTAAATAAATATATTTAGTACAGCAAATGTTACAATACAAAGACCAAATAGATTAAATATTATGATTTTTATAAAGCAACGTATACCAATTACTTTCACGACTTCTAAAGAAACCCAGGTTTATTTATTTTTAAACAATTTATTTAAAAAATACAAACGTGGCTAATATAATATGATTATGGTATCGTTGACAATTTTGGAAAAGGATTTTGTTTAGATATAACTAACTTTTTATGTTGATGAGAAATGTAGCCTTTAATTTTTCCTTCGTATATTAAATTTGCTACGATGCATTCTGTTTCGTCCATATCGACATCATCGTATCCATGCATCTGCAGAGCCGAAAGTAGATTTTGTATAGGAATCTGATGTATATTTAACACTAAATATACTTTCTTAAATAAATTCCTATAAGCTATTATTTTCAATTTTTCCACAATTAAATATATTCCGGCTCCTATGAAAAAAGTCTCGTGCTTCTCCATTACTTTCTCAAGATTACGTAAGTCTCCTTTTTTGACAGATTCCATTAACTCCCAAAATTCCATTAAATTATATTTTTCTAATAAGCTTTGTTTCGGCATATATCCTAGTAACATCTTTACGGGTGCAAGATACGTCAAAATTAGTCTTTTATTTTTCAAGGATTTTTTGTGACAATGTTCAAACGCGTACGTCAGATAATCGTCAGCTGCAAAAAAGATTCAAATCATTTTTAAATACTTCAGTAAGTTTTCTTAGATGACATGAATTTGATAAAAGTTTCAATTAATTTGTTACCTGCTTTATAATCACTATCAAACATCGCTTTACGTCCCACAAAAAACTTATACGTAATTTGTTGCGCCAATGCGAAGAGCGCTTTGTATGGGGACGACTCTATTGCTCTTATTAAAGGTTTACACAAATGTAATTTATTGATTCTAAAGTAAATCTTTAGTAATTGATTAACTAGTGCCAGCATTCCCCATCTCTTTGTGTCATCTTCTGAACTACGATTATCACATGCGCACACTCGAAAACATCCCATTAGACAATCTGCACATTTTTCTAAGATTTCTCCAGGTTTCGAGCTTTTATTGTTCTTTCTATTTTCAGCACATACCGCTAACAATCTCAATTCTAGGCACATCATGTTCATAACAGGTAACATCCAATTCTCTTCTTTTTGCATTTGAAGTATTTTTGTTAAAGACTGTACTGCAGAACTTTGGTAATTATACATAGTTAACGGATCGTTTTTTATCATTGCTGCTATAGTTCTAAAAACACAGAACATACTAAAATGTAATTAAATAATGGTTACAGTAGTTCTATTAGGTAGAAATGAGTTCTTTTCAAATAATTGCATTCGGTTAATGCAAAAAATACATTTATTCAAATGGGAACGTGCAGCAAAAGTGACAGAAAATGTCGTTTTCTCGTTCAGCTTGAAAGTCCCCCTTTGTGCTGCTCGTTCGCTTGACATGGCTTCATTCAATTGCCAATTCTTTCAGTAGTTTTCAGTATTTGTTACATTGTATGACAGATACATTTTAATTTAACGACAATATCTAAAAATGCCTTAGTAAATTGTACGTAATTAATTACGTGTAATTGACCAAAAAGACCGTAACAATTGCCTTTTTATAAAAGAGCCTAGTTGAATAAGATGGTCAAAACTGCCCTTAGAGGTTTTTCAAAGATTATTGAGAATTTTTTCAGATTTTTAAAAAATTACTTAATATACCCCCCCCCCCCCCGGCAAAGTCAACAAGTGTAACTTTCCTCCTCACAGCAGAAACTTCAAAAAATTTGGTTTTTATTGTTTTTGACAATGATGTCACATAATCAAAATTCTGAAAAAAATTGACGACACTGCCTGTTATAGTACCTTACCAGGGAGTCAAACAGTAGAATGGCATGTTTTCATATTTTGGAGAAAAAAATATTTTTCTGATTTCTTGGGGTTTTTCATTTTTTACAGCCACAGTTTGCAACAGAAAAATCGGAAAAAATTCGCATAAATGCGCCTTAATATCCAAAATATGGCACATTTTTTCAGAATTTTAGAACACATCTGAGCCTGGAAAATGCGCAGACAAGCACAAAATCTAATTTGCCCCGTTACTACCCTCACGGGCAAGCTAGAGGGCTGAAATTTTATTCAGAGGAGTTTTCCTTGGTCAGCTTTCAAATGGTTCAATAGCTATAGAAAACCTCTAAGTGGCAGTTTTGACCATCTTATTCGACTAGGCCCTTTTGATTGTACCCAAAAATCGAAAAGAATTCACGTCTATATCCGATATGATATGATTTCCTTGCTAGAAATCTAAAAGAAGAAGCCATGGATCAACTACTGCAACATTGATGATAGTACTGCCTGTATTGTCAGCTTGTACTTTTAATACTTGCTCTAAGTGTAATAAGAACTTCTAGCGTTTCACATAGGTGACACAAAAGTAGTACACACCCACTTGAAGTTTAATATATTATCAATCGTAGACCATTATTTTTTCAGATCTCTAACAAGGATTATGCTCTATATAATTGAGAAAGCCATATAGTTACTTTAAATGGTAAAGCACCAGGCTATCTAAGGGAGCAGATAAATGTTCCATTGCCTTTGTCATCGCAATCTCCGATCCAATTTGAGGTATCGAAACATGATTATGTCTCAAAGATAATAAATCCTTTAAAATAAATACATATGTTTCAATGTCACCACGTTAATTTAGCATTTTAATGTAAACATATACATTACCGCTAGAATATATCCTTCTTGCGTCAACCACATACGTCTAACCTACAAAATAAACATAACCTCAAATTTAATAGTTTCTCTTTACACCGTGAAATTTTATGAAACATTACCTGTATTACATACGCATCCATAATGATACCAATCGATGGAGATTTTACAATTTATTGTTGCGACTTCTTTTTACAGTTAATTGACATTTCTATCTGTATATCAATGTATATGCTGTGCCTTTATTGTATACCTAAATCAGTATTCCGATTACAATTGAACACAATTGAATCTGGTCCAATCGAAATCTCTGTACAAGTTTTTTTGTGGTAACACTGATAAACATACATATATATGTATTGATCACATATATCAGTGGTATTGATATGTACTGCTAATAATAATAATTAGTGAACATCGACTAATTACTATTTTGCTACATACTATCGAATATTCAGTCGATAGTTTTTAGTCGACTGAAATTTCGTTTCAGTGGTCACGTCTAGATTGCGAGCTATAGTCTATGCCGACGTATATGTCTTGGTCTCGTCTCTGCTCGTCTTTCACTACTTTTACAGCGAAAAAATTGTACTTTCAAATTTCTTATTGACATTCATAAACATACAGAATAAACGTCTATACCTCAAATATAGTTTATAATTGATTATTTCATGATACAATGCCAAATTCTTGGAAATTATCCTGTCCATTCTATCCGGGCTGTTCCGGGTATACCCCCCCCCATCCTCGTAAGCCAAGCGTTGGCGTTGTCGATGAGCATAGCTTGTACATCTTTCGAAACGGTGACTCACACATTACTGCACATTACCGTCATCTTTGCCATATACCAACCCAGCTAACCAAAAATCGAAATCTGGACGTCCCCCTGTCCACGCATATGCGACGCCAGTGCCGTCCGTAGGACGAGGGTTTTGGACGTGAGCCGGAGGTCGGCGAGAATCCGGCACCAGGACGCTAATTGTGCCGTTATGGTTCACTGATGTGGCGCATTTCGCATGGCAGCACCGTCGCATGTGGCTGGCGAATATTTTGCAGGTTAGCACCGTTAGCGAAGGTAGAAAATTGTGTGGCAATGCAATTTTTAGCTTGTGTCTCTTGCAATGGATGCAAACAATTTTTATGTTGCATAAAGATCACAATAAAGGAAAAATAAAATAAATATGAGAATTTAATAAAATTTGTATGGGTATTTCGAATTGTCGAGAATGAATGCGAATAAAAGGGACAAGCGCTGTATATTTGGTACGATAGCAATTCGAATTGTCGAGAATGAATGTGAATAAAAGGGACAAGCGCTGTATATTTGGTACGATATCAATTTACTTCGCCGACATCTAACACATTAGTGCGACCTACCTTCGCTGACGGTGCTATCCTGTAAAATGATATTCGCCAGCTACAGTAGCTGTATTGCATTGCCGCACAATTTTCTACCTTCGCTATCGGTGCTAACCTGCAAAATATTCGCCAGCCACATTAATGCGACGGTGCTGCTGTGCGATATTCGCCACATCAGTGAACCATAACGGCACATTTAGCGTCCTGGTGCCGGATTCGTGCCGTCCTCCTGCCCGTCCTCATGCCCTCGTCCAAATCCCTCGTCCTACGGACGGCACTGGCATCGCATATGCGTGGACAGGGGGACGTCCAAACTTGAGCCAATCAAGCCGTGAGCAGCTCCGAGCGTAGATTGGACAATGATTTGCCGATCTCTGCCCTCGGACGGACGTGGCTCTAAGTTCGCCTGGTTAGCTGGGAAATTATCTGTGCCGTGTCTATAAGCAGAGAGTAAATATCAGTAAATATGGTCTAAGGCGCCAGGTCTATAGGTATATATGGTCTAAGATCATCTAAGATGGTGCCCATCACTAGGTGCAATATACCATCCAATACCATCACTGATTGAAAAGAAGCCCTAAAGCTGTGTTCCGCAGTGGTTCCGCAGGGAACCTAGAAAATTGTTTAGTCGTGGAGTTGGCGAGCCTGAGTTGTCTGTAAGATAAAATTGGCTAGCGCTATGAAGTCTGATAAAGCATAGAGGCGGTGCTGGTGTATTAGGGAGGGGGGCCTGCGGTCACGTGACCGAGCTGCGTTTTGAGCGCTCTAACCAGGTACGAACAAATTCGTTGTTTTTTTCATGGTTTTTCGCGCGCCACGGCCGAAAAAGCCGAGGTGTCGTGAATTTCGCTTGTTTTCCGACTCCGGACGTGTCCTCCGAATACGGAAACATCGCTTATAATAACTGTGAGTTACTTTGCGAATATTTTAACTCGATCATCTTACGGAGATCTATCAATGCTCCACCGCGGCGATGGTTGACAAGCCTTCCTCGCAAATCCAGAAATGGCGTCTACCGTGCACATGGTCCGCAGAAAATATTCCACGCCAACGTCGTTCTACTGATTCAACAGTCAAAAAAAACCTACACGGCTGATAATCTTTTATCGTCCGTTCGAAGAATTTTTCCCACTCGCTCACAACCAGCAACCAGCAACGAACAAGGTGTTTTTTGTGATGCGCCCAATAATCCTCCTTCGTCATATTCTCACCGCGCACGTCAAAATTTCTCTTTTTCTTTTTCTTACCTCGTCGTCTTTCCAAACCATTCGTCTCGCTAAGATTCGGAAAACTCTCAGCGTCCCGTAAGTAAACTCTTCCTCCTTTGTGTCGGCTAGTATGGTCCTCTGAAAATATCTGAAAATTTCCAGACACCCCAAAGCAGGATCATTCCGCACGTCGCCTGTGTGACGCTTAGATATTCGTTCTTCTGTTAGGCCAACCGTTTTAGGAAAAACCTGACTATTTTAAGAAATACTTGTTAAATCCGTTGATTTTTCATTTATTCACACTAGTTCTCACTCTAACCTGTTCCGCTTTTCTTCAAGCCCCAACAATCGAATAATATATCTGGTAAACATTCTTTTCTGTTTCGTCTTGATTTTCTTCTAATACGTCGTTTCCGTTTCTGTGTTTTCCTCATCATCATTTTTACGTCTTCGATCGATACACATTTTCTGCCCGCGTACACTTTTTTCTCCACCAACGGTTTCTCTTATTTAGGTTATCGTCGATACAAATCTCTGTCGTTGTTCTTATGAATTCCTACAAAGTGCAGCTTCTCGAAATAATTTATTATTAATCTTCTTTGTTTTAGACGATATTCTAGAGCATAAAAATTTCCGGAAAATTTTTATCCGTTACCTGATACGGTTGTGTAATCAAACCAAATCCATCATAACATACACATCAGTCCTGAGTATAGGCTTTTATCAAGTCTGTATTTCTATTGTTCTTGTATATTTATTTATACATGCAAATATTTCGATTATACTTTCTTGTGATCAAGAAGAGATTATCGTATCAGTATCAATATCGTCTATTAGTTTATTCCAATGAGTGTGGGAATAAATGTTTATTTTCATTGTAGAGGAAAAGATTTATTTATTATTTCTTATTTCACATTACTACTTATAATTAAAGATAAGGCTTAACATTACAAGCTTCGACAATGAATTTCAGTTATAAATTTATCTAAATAATAAATTTGTCGTAACTATTATAGATACTATAATAGAGTTAAAACATTTCATTAACAATAATAATAAGTGCCTATTGGCTTCCACATCTTAATAATTAAAGTAACTACGATGTACATGTAACGAAACTGATCGATCGAGTGAAACAAATTGAAGTAAAGTTTAAGAATATCTAATTCTCATGAAAGATACAAGAAGCGTGTTGCAAAATCTAAATTTGAATGTTTCGTTTCTATTCAAAGTTTCAAATGAAATGTTTGTTTTGTTACAGACTGTAAATAGAGAGTGTACATAGTGTGATAGGTGCGTGATATAGGTGCGTGGGATTTTAGTTGGCAATGAGTTCAAGCAACAAATCGGTGTCCTCCGGTGGGAGAGGCACCAACAAAAACAAATCTTCACAACAACATGGGAAATCGGATCATCATCAAACAAAATCATCAGATTCAACGAAGCACGAGAAAGCACAGGTGAGCGAAGATGCTCACCCAAATTCTATACATTTCGCTGTATTACGTTGTAGAAAATTGTTTGTTTTAATGAAAATGTTTCCTCAGTCGAATACTGTTCAGGCACGTCATACGCAAATCATCGATACCAGAATGGGCAGTGGCGAAGATCCTATTCTGAAAGAGCGTATAAAACAAGTCATGGACATGACCAGACGCTCTGAAGACGAAGTTGTCATGGCTTTGCATGACAGTGATGGAGACTTCGAGCGCGCTGTTAATGACCTTCTAGAAGGAGTGAAAACAGAGTGGGAAGTGAAAAAGAAAAAGCCTCGTCAACCTAGTGGTTCCAAGCAAAATATGGACACTTCCAGTGGACAAGACGAAGGTGGCGATTGGGATGAACGACGTAATCAACGTGGTGGTGGACCTCCTCGAATGCGAGGACGTGCTAATCATGACAATCGTGGATGTAAGTTAACGCTTTTTATTAGAAATAGCATTAAACTAAAATTCAATGTCTGAGTTTCAATTGAACAGTTTTGAATGCTACTTGGAAACAATAAACAATAAAAATAAACAATAATTAAACAATAAACCTGTACAGGTTTACTTAGAGTGCCGATCTTCATGCAAAATACAAATTTTGTGTTTAAATTACAACAAATTTAAGTGAAATAGAAATTGATCTTCTTTCGTAACATTTTTACCGTTCTAAATTACATCTATGTATTTTTGTAGGCTTTAAAATTGTTTTTATAAGTAGTCCAATGTTAGAAGTAGATGCTAGAATCACAGAAATCAAAATCCTCTAACAGATTTGTTAGTTATAATTACTAATATGGGTAATAGAAGTAAAATTATAAACGTAATTTCAATTATTGTATATAATTTTCACTTGATCACACAGTTGCAGCATATTATACTTGAAAGAGTCACTTATATTTCTTAAAATACTTACAATGGGTGTAGAATGTATTTGTGCACTGATAAATTTCACAGAAAACTGTGAAATTGTTGTTTGATAACTACTTTTTTGAAAAACAATGAAAAATTAATTTCTTGAAATATACCAGCAACAAGTATTTGTACATTTTCTAACTTTCTACAATTTGAGAAGAGAAAACGTAATGTAAATTAATGTGACATTAAAAAATTATTAATTAATATTTAGTTGGATAGCCTTGGGCCTGTATAACTGCTGCGATTCTTCTCAGCATTGGATTTACTAAATTTGAGGTCATGGGTTGTGGAATCTTATTCCACTTTTCCTTCAGTGGATTTATTAAGCTCTCTCTTGACGAAATTTCATGTTTTCTGATCGGTCGTTCTAAATAATCCCACAGGTGTTCTAAAACATCGATATTGGGAGATTGTGGCGGAGTTTTCAGATAAGCCAGTGTGTTATGTAGTATCCACATTCTGGTATTATGCGCAGTATATTCATTTTCTCTGCACTGGAATCAAAATTGCGTTTCAAAATATCAACATAGACTCTGTGGTTTATTATTCCATTAATAAATTCTAATGAACCAACACCATCTGCACTCATGCAGCCCTAAATGAGTACTGAACCTCTACCAAGTTTCACTGTAGGATTTAAGTTTTGTGGTTTCAATTCTGTAGTTTTTTAATACCCAAATGACACTTAAATATTCTTGTATAGTCTTGAGAATTTCTTGTAAATTATTGAATATTCCTGCATATTCTTGTAAATTATTGTATATTCCTGCATATTCTTGTATATTCTTGAACATTCTAGAGAATATTCTTGTATATTCTTAGAAATTCTAGGGAATATTCATGCAGATTCTTGTACATTTGTGAATATTTTTGTACATTCTTGAGAATAGTCTTGTAAATTAATGTATATTCTTGAGAATATTCTAGAATATTCAGCGTCCATCAGACTCAAAACTGTTGAATTTACTTTCATTTGCGAAGATCAGTTTATTCCAGTACTCCATCAGTGTCATTATATTATTACTTGTGACTTCCAATCTTTTCGTTCTATTCGTTTTGCTTACAAACAATTTTATATTGGCCACTTATCAGTGATATTCTGAATTTCGTATAAAACTGCGCACAGTACTAGCAGATACATCAATGTTTAAATTATTTTTAATGTGTCAACTATTTTTATATTGCACTTATTCTTGGATTTATCTTTACCATTCGAATAATAACTCTACCAATGTATCGATTGATTTTTCGTGGATGTTCACTTTTTGATTTATTTTGTAATTTTTTCGTAGCCCATGCTTGTTAATTAAACTTTGCATGATTGTGGAAGTTAATAATAATTTTTCTTTCTTCTACCATTGTTTCTGCAAGTGTTCGTCCTATTTTTGAACGATAGCTTTGAATATTTTAGAATATTGAAATATTATTGATGCCAACAACGTTTCTAAATATATTGAGGAGATCAATCATACTTACACCACAATTTGTTTACGTTTACATGGTATGTTTACGTTTACATGGTATGTTTACGTTAAGAACTGTTCCCTATGCAGTTTGAATTCACCCTCACAAGTTCCTCAGAGTGGAAATTCACCCATTCAATGAATCACATACTGTAAAATTATTCATTCTTTTATGTCTACGTCTTGAGATATATTCCTTTAAAATTCGACGCTATAAATGAAACGTAATGTGTTAATTTAACGTGTAAAATAAAAATTAGTGAATTGTTATGCTAGTCTCTTTTATGCAGTTATTTTTGAGGAGCGTATTAGGATTAAGGATTGTAAGAATACTATCTGCTGGTGTATTTGAGTCGAGTTTTTGTTTTTCCTTATTACATTCGCAAGTTAATCAAGAAATTAATTTTTGTTTGCATTGCATCTATTCTATAGACTTCTTAGAATATGTACATATTCATTGTTTCCAGAAAAAATAGTTAATAAACAAGAATTTCACAATTTTTTTTGAGATTTATCAGCGTACAAATACTTTCTACACTCACTGTAGTTAGAATTCACCCCTATCCTGCCTAGGTACGAATTTGCTTAAAGCTATTAAAATATTGAAAACTATCTAGTCAAATTTGGACCTAGAATACTTTCAATATATTTTATATAGGTTCTTATTTCAACAATTATTTTTGTATCGACTGCCATTTGAACAAAGATATGAAATTATACATATAAATTATAAATTCAGCACAAAGTCAGCATTATTAATGGAAGAGAGAGTGGTATATGTCACTTTATCAATAATAAATCATATTTTATCAAGCACAGGAGATAACTGATTTCCAGTTTACAGATTTTATGCATTTATAGCAAAACATAAGGGGTGAAACACAAAACATTAAAAGTATTAGAAGAATTTAAGAATATCATCGTATTACTTCCAACTTATTAGAATTATAAATGAAATTATCAATGTTTTACAATAATAACAAGATTGGATTTCATCAGATTTCATAGAATTTCTATTATAACATATGCTTGAATAAAAAAGCTCATTTAAAAACTTGTTGTAACATTTCAGTTGGCTGTGCTAGGGCTAGAAATAGCAATATGAATATTTCGTCAGTGAAGATTCAATTAAATAGATGGTTTATAAAGTGAAACAAATGTTTATTTAGGGCGTGGCAGAGAAAATAAAGAAAACGAAAGAAATATGGAGGATGGTGTCCGTGATGGCAGCTATAGTGGCAACAGGAGAGGGAGAGGTGGTTCGGGAAGACCAGGCAGAGGTGGACGAGGTGGTGGAAGAGGACTTGGTCCGAGAACATTCGCGAATCGTAACGACCCATCATCGACATCGTCACCTCACAATTATAATCGATCGATTGATACATGGACAGGTAACGATGAACAACAACAAACTGTTCAGGAACCAAAGATGGGTAAGCTTTAATATGAATTCTAGTTTTGTGAATGTTTTCGATTATATTAAACACTTATTGCATCGATGTGTAATGTATACGAATAGATGCATGGAATAATTTGGATTCTACAGAAGACTGGGACAATGAAGAATACACAGGTTCACTGGCAGATACGAAAGTTTTTACCCCGAGTACATCCATGCCAGAGCCTACACCCTCTGTAGAAGACCCGAAAATTCAAGATCTTCCATCGGTGCAGATTAATCAGAGCGTAAATCTGGCTCTAATACAACCAGAGGTGCGTCGTTTATTTTTATTACAGAATATTTCACTTGACTGCAACAGCTCGAGACTTAGCCAAACAAGCACTTATGATTTACCATATCTTTCTCACCTAATTCATTCTAGCCAAAACGTAGTTACACTAGCTACCCACTAATTAGAATTCATTTAGTATGGGTGCAGTTTACAGAAAATTAGAACTCGAAAGAAATCTCAAACCGTTCACAACAAACTAGCACACTACCATCTTCGATCGAAACCTCAAAAACGCTGTGTATAGTGATAAATTTAAAATATATTTAAGGCAGTGGACTCGTTTCCAGAATTACAAGGGTTTGGGATGCACCTTCTCATTTCTCGATATTGAAATATATCAAAATTAATCTAATGTTCGATTATAAACTATTTGATATGATTCAATATTGATATGTCTCAGTCTGTTTATAAAATAGTTGATTGATTGTTTTATGCATTGTTCTACTTTCTAGCCCGAGTGATCCACACTTGATGCGTGACATTTAAAACCTAAAAGACGTGTTTTTTGTGCTCGTTAGTTCATTTGCTTGTGATAATGAAATTCAGTTCATTTAATTACATAATCTAATGCGTTATGGGCCCAGGAAACGCGAGTGTTAATTGTGTGTGAAATAAAATTTAAAATAGTAGTGTAATATAAACAGAGATTATGAAACATACATTTCAAGTGTACAATGGGTGAGCCAAAAGCAAGAGAAGTCGTGAATGCAAAACGAAACATTAAAGTGTTTGTTGGAGAACAATACAGTATTTGGAAATTAAGAATTCGTGCCGCGTTAATTGCTATGAAGGTTCTGGATGAAGAAATTCTATACAATGTAATGGAAGAGTGGGAGAAAGCAGAATGGACTATTTGGCAGATTCTCTCCTAGGTTTTATAACACCAGAGAAGACTGTGAAGAAAATTTTTGAAAATTTGTACAGCATATACGAAAGATGGAGTATTGCGACACAGTTAGCTTTGCGAAAGAAACTGTTAAGTTTAAAATTACAAGGTGACACATTTTTAATGAAACACTTTATAATGTTCGATAGTTTGAGTGGCGAACTATTGGGTGTGAAACTAGAAGAAACAGACATAATATGTATCGAAACTTTAGTAGAAAACAATTTGACAACCGCTTTTGTAAAAACAAGGTTTCTAAATTACGAAGTCAAGTTGACACACGAAAATAAAGGTATGAGTGCTAAGGTAACTCCATACATCTAGGAATACCAAAAACAAAATATCATGTATTTTGTAATAAATTTAAGTCAAAGAAATCATGCGTAATAAAATGTAATCAGTGTGTAAGAAAAGATCACATAAAAAAGGACTGTTGTTTTTATAAGGAAGCTCTAGAATTTAAAGGAAGAGAAAAGGGAAGAACACTGTGGACCATGCAATTTGCACAACCATCTGAAGGAGCTGCGAATACAACAGGGTTCGTTTTTATGGCAGGAGATTACAAATTGAATGATACAGAAAAACAAGGATACAATTTCTACTGGACTCAGGAGCATCGGATCATCTAATTAACAGAGAAAGACTTGGCATCAGATTTTGAACAACTGAATACACAGATAAGGATTTCCATGGAGAAGAATGGAATGTAATAAAAGATCAATTTAGGCTATGATCGCCCTCGAAATACGTAGCTGTTGTAGCTTTATGAAAATAGCTGCACGCGTAGCTGTATGCTTTCGAATAATGCAAATTACCACCTTTGAATCTCAAATGAAAACCTAATTGACATTGAAAAGTGTGTCAAATGTCTCTGGACCATTAGAATAGCCAAAATAATGCAAAAAATAATAAAAATCTTGAAAAATTGTGATCTGTCAATGTATATATCATATATGTTGAAAAATCTCAATTTTTCATGAATAGGACACAAATAACAAGGTGCATACCACAGCCCTGCAATCTTAGAAAAACAAGTCTACCCTGTTAAAGTGTTGCCTTCTACAATTTGAACTTTATTTCAACTAAGCGTTGTTACTTTGTAAACTCGCTGAAGCCCGGGTGTATCGTCGCGAGCAAACGAAACTGGATTGAGGAGTCCGCGAAATTCAATATACGGATTTGCGATATTTCGGACGTTTCAATTTGTAATGTTATTTACAAATCTGTTTTTCTAACCTATACTATACAGGAACTACCGAAACTGACAGAAATATCATCAATACAACAGCAAACATTGATTCAACAGTCTCAACAACAGCAGCCTGTTCTGAACCTACCAACGATGCAGCTGACACAGCAACCAAATGCTATTAGCGGAGGGGTCTTGACGGCTGCACAGACACAGTATTTGACACAGCTTACCCAACAAACCAGTGAAAATCTAAAAGCGGCTGGTCAAACATCATTCTCTTCGTCAATATCTAGCCAGGTAAACAAAGGATATATTACGATGGGTGTACACCTTTTAAAATAGAAAAACTTTTTTATAATTTTACTAAACAACCTGATTTTTTTATAATTAATTAGAAGCATTGGTTTACGAAACGATATGCAAAAACGATTTTCCAAAAATTGTAATTTACAAGGTTACATGCAATAATAATTGATTGAATCTCTTCTTAACATTATATGAATGTGTATAGAATATTATGTGCTACTAGGGAATATTGTGCATGTTCTAGAATTGAAGTATTGTGAAATGTTCTACAATGGGTTGCTGTAAAAGATAGACTGGTCTTGAAATGTTAACAATTCAAAATTTGTGTAAAGAAAATTGTTCCATTGCTGTTACGTCCTAAGGTGGACGTTTTTATTTTTAAGATTTAATATAAATTTTTAAGATTTCTATTGAGAATCAAATGCAGATTTCTGCACATAGCAAGTACGGTGAAAAGATTATAATGTGGTTATTATTTATCTTGTGAAACACTCAGTATATTATTTAGTATTTTTTCAGACGCAATATCTCTCTTGAGAATGATCCACACCTGGATCGAAACGTTAAGAAGAATTAATTATTACATTATGACATTAACTATTTTATATGTGACACATGTAACTTTGTAAATTGTAATTTTTGGAAAATCTTTTTTGCATATATCATTTCGTAAACCATTACTTCTAATTGATTATAAAAAATTAGGTGGTCTGGTAGAATTATAAAAAAGTTATTCTATTTTAAGAGATGTACGAATACTTTGTACACGACACTGTATTAATGAAAGTAGTTCATTTTATGGCGCCCGTATAAGATTATTATATTTGTGTTAATATATTTTATAAACTTATTAGCCGCAAAGGCAGATGAAACAACGTCCACGAGTGCCACCTCCATCGAAGATCCCATCCAGTGCGGTAGAAATGCCGGGCGACGCGGTAAACAGCGGTATTGGTTTCCTCGACGTCCAATTCGGCGCTTTAGAATTCGGTAGCGATTCGAGTTCTCTCGATGGCTCCGCGAACGAAAAATTCAATGCAGCTAGTAACGCGATTCCTAGCACAGACGTGAGTTCCACCACGAATGCTGTCAACACTGCCAATACAAATAATTCGTTGGACATTGAGACTACACAAAGTTCAACTACACCTTTCAATACGACTTCTCAAATGGTAATTCATATTTCATCAATATCACCTCAATTGAAAATATTTTGGTAATTCTTTCAAAGTTTAGCCTTTTCACCGATTTAAATTACAAACAAATCAAATTTCATTTATTCTAAAAAGAAAGATGTGACATTCATGTTTGTTAGACCTTGTTTTTTAAATCTTTGACGGGTGTGACTGTCATTTCTATATAATTCCTATATAAATTCAATATTATCTCAATAATATTAAACTTTTATAAATTCAATAATACTCTACAATATTAATTTTTTTTATATTAATCCTTTAATAATACTCAAATTTAATATACATTTAACAAACCTTTAATGATACTAAATTTTCTATATAATATTTTTAAATTATATAAAATCCTTTAATAATATCAAATTCTTAAAAAATTAATAAGACTTTTCAATAATATTAAATTATTTTAAAAATTCTATTTAACTTTCTATTATAAATTAAATAATATTTTCCATCAATATTAATAATATTGATAAAATTAAATTCTCCATATAAATTAAATTAAATTTTTCAATAATATTAAATTTTCTATATAAATTCAGTATAACCTTTCAATAATATTAATTTTTATAAGAAAAATTCTAAGAAAAATCTTTCAATAATATTAAATTATTATAAAAATTCAATTTTATCTCAATAAAATTAAATTTTCCATTTTAATTAAATAAAATATTTCAATAATATTAAAGTTTCTATATTAATTCAATATAACCTTCTAATAATATTAATTTTATATAAAAAATTTAAGAAATGTGACTTCATGATGACCATCGTTATGATAATATAAAAAACAACGATGACTTTCAGACTTTGAAAAACATGAACTTGAACAAAAAATGTTCTTCCTTATAATATTCGTCTCGTTGAAGCAAATGTTTCTCTTCGTATACAATATCTCGTGTCATTAAAGATAACGGAAATATTTGAAATGATAACATTAGGCGACTGACTCTGTATACTGTATAGAAGTAAAGTTAAAACGAAGGAAGAGGTCGAACTTTTAAACGATTACTAATATTTTTTTTACTTCTACATAACGAGTACATGTAAATATTTTTTCAGTTATCGAACAGTGACAATTTACCAGTTTCGAATGAACATTCGATGAATGCGCAGAGTTTCACTGCTCGTGGCAGTACTACTGGCCAGTCGTTAGATATAACCAAACAGGATTTCACCTCGCAAGTGTCACCAGGAAGTGCGCCGTCGTACGGTGGAACAACGACCTATCAGTCTCAGAAGCCATCGTTCCAGGCACCAACAGCAGCACCAAGCACATACAATGCGTACTCCACAAATGCTCAATCTGCCCAGTCATCATTTCAAACTGTGTCAGGCACGAGTGCAAATAGTTATTCTGCAACATCAACTGTTACGCAAGCAAGTTACAATTCTTCCTCTTCGTTCCCTCAATCCAATACGTCAACATTCAATCAAGCCTCACCTTCTGCGCCAGCATCTGCAACCTCTGGCTACAACCAACCGACAACTACTAATCAGGTAATTCATACAAAAATGTAGTACTAACAGATAAGCGTCACACTGTGGTAAGTTTGTTCCATTGTTTAAGAATCTGTGTAATAGTATTTTATTTATTAACTTCCAGAGCACGTTTTTTTACTTCCGAAAAGTCCATACATCCGATTTATTTTAATACTCTGGATTCTTACGTATTTTGACGTACTGATTACAGTGAAAATTCAGCGCAAATGTTATTTTCGTGGTGGAAACCATAAAAATCATAGTTTTCTCCATTTATTTCCGTAAATAATGGGAATTTTGAAAATTACTTCGGATAGAAGTTGTAGGTCTCATGAAAATACACATTTCATATCCTATTGATTTTTGTCATAAAAAAAATTTCTTGAACACACTCTAAGTTACACACAAGTGTAACTTTCTTCCTCACAGCAAAAACGTCGAAAAAATTCGGTTTTTATTGTTTTTGACAATGAAACAGCCGAACAAAAAATATTTAAAAAATTGACGACACTGCCTGTTATAGTAGTTCATCAGGGAACCAAAAAGTGGAATGGCATGTTTTCATATTTTTAAGAAAAAAATATTTTTCTGATTTTCATGAGGTTTTTTATTTTTTACGATCACAGTTTGCAACAAAAAAATCTCAAAAATACGCCTCAGGATCCGGAATGTGTCACATTTTTTTCAGAATGCGCCGGCAAGCGTAAGGTCTATTTTACCTTGCAACTACCCTTACGGGCAAGCTAGAGGGCTGAAATTTTACTAAGAGGGGTTTTTCTTGGTCAGCTTTCGAATGGTACAAGACTATTGAAAAAGCTCAAAGGCAGTTTTGACCATCTTAATCAGCTAGGCCTCTTTTTTTCTAAAATTTTCAAATAAAAGATAAACGAAAGTTATCTTTTATTTGTAATTATTTTTCTGAAATACATATTCAAAACAGTTCATCTATTAGATACTCTTCAGAAAATTCATTTGTCATCTCCCTAGTAGCACAAAAATATTGGGTAAATGTTTTTTTTCAAATATTGGGAAAGTATTTTTTTAAGCCACACTTTTTACTATGAGAAAAATATTAGATTTGAATATTGTATATGTATACAAGAAATGTAAATTGAATGTTTAGAAAATACAAGCTAAATATTCAGAAAATATAAATTACATATTTAAAAAATGTAAAGTAAATATTTAAAAAACGTGAAACCCATATTTAAATAACGTTCAATTAAATCTTCAAGTTTAAGAAAAAGTTATAACAAAAATTAGAAACTATATATAATAACACTACTTTCTGTGCACTGCTTGAGGGAATATTTATTTTCGTCTTCGGAAGAAGCTTATTAAAAATTCAGACATTTTTTATGCAGTTAGAAAGATTAATGGTTCGAAGAATGCTACATTCGTAGGCCCACAGATTTTTTCAATTTTGCAATTGTGCATGTGCAATTATCAATTGCATCATTTCTTTAAGTAGAAATGCATATTTTTTGTTGTACTACTCGATTTCTCTGTTTATTCTGCGTAAAACTTTATTAGGGTACCATAGCAAACAATTATTAAATTATCTTGTTCTCAAGACATTTTCAAAACCTGTCTTTATTGAAGAAGATGCTCAAGTGCTTCACGACAACTTAGTAAACGTAAACACCGTTTCAACATTGTTGTTATAATAAAAACTGATTTGTGCAAGTTGAGTACGAAAACTATATAATTAGCATCTTTTTCAATAAAGACAGGTTTTGAAAATATCTCGAGTACTAATCATTTTTTTGCACATAATAAAAACATTAATTAATGTTTTTGTAACATAAATGTACGTCGTTTAAGTGACAAACACGAATTCAAAGTAAATGAAAAGTAAACATTTTACTTCGTATCATATTCTGGAACAAATATTTTTCCATGATAAACATAAAATATTTTCTTCATATTAAAAAAAAAATATTCTATTTCTAATATTACATAAAGATTCCTTTAATATTTAGAAAAAAATGTTTTTCTCGTAACATGAAATTGATATTCTCTACATATTTAAAAAACAATATTTGTTACTTAATATTAAATAAATATTGTATGAATATTTGAATTGAAAATACCATATTTTGTGCTACTAGGGGTAGTTTATCGAATCTCGAAGTAACGGCGTATGCGTATTGAATACCTCTAGCGACGAGAAGTTATTCGAGAGGCGCTATCCGTAAGATACAGTTTATAATTTTCAGTTTATTTTTCACGATTATTTGAGTATTGAAGGCAGCGAGTGTCACCATGTATCTTACGGTGTTTCCGTCAGATTTTGGCTACAGAAATATTTATTTGTGAGATTTCAATGAAACGATTTCATCCTAACCTTAAGATTTATTCGAAGCTCAAAGTAGCAAGATGATTTATTCGATTGTTTTATTCGTGACGAGTATTTCGAAGAAATGAAAATCACATGTATCTTTATTCGTTATTTTTATTCGACTTCAAATAACTAACATCTTGATCCGACGTTGCCAAGTCGTAATACTAAACGTAAATACAATTGAACGGTTTAAAAACTGTGGAGCTCATGGAGAAGGAGCTTGTAGCTACTAGATATTTCTTATTTTTGTAGGTTTAAAAAATAGAGTTGTTTATAAAATTGTTTTAATATCCAGCATAGTACCGATGCTCAATGACATTTCCATTTATTCTAAAAAAACCTTTACTCGTTCTGAAAACTGACGAAAATGGTTTAAATATTACAAATTTGTTTGCTTAAACAATCGTTTAAACAATAAAAAATTGTTGGTTTAAACAGTTGCTTAAATAATAGAAATATATTTGTTTAAACAATCGTTTAAGTAATGAAAATCTATTTGTTTGAACATGTCTTTAAATATTCAAAATTTATTTCTTTAAACGATCATTTCAGTAATTAAAATTTATTTGTTTAAACAATCGTTCAAATTATAAAAATCTATTTGTTTAAACAATTGTTTATTGTCCTTCTAAGAGTGTCTGAATATTAATGAAAGTCACTGTACGTATGTGCTACGTATGTATTACGACATGGTATCATTGGATCAAGATCTCGGTTATTCAAAATCAAATAAAAATTACGAATAAAGATACATGTAATTTTTATCTCTCCCAATTACTCGTCACGAATGAAAGCGTCAAATAAATCGACTGGCTAAATCGAGCTTCAAATAACGAATAAACAGATAAATCTCACGTGTCATCTGGATTCGAATAATCCATAAGATTATGCATATATTTCTTCTAATCATATCTGATGGATACTCTGCAACCAAGTAACGACAGATACAACCGTAAGATATATCTTGGTGCTCTATTCGACTCTCAAATAAAAGTCGAAGATAACCAGAATATTCTCTGAGAGACAAACGAATAAACACTCTCCAAACTGAGCAATCGAGAAATGAAATTACAGATACATACTTTGGAAAATTGACTTTCTTTTCAAAAGTATTGGTGTACTGATATTTGCTAACTTTTGTATTTTTGAAAATGGTGTAAATTCAGACCAGAAAGTCGAATAAATTTGATGTGATATTTTGCAAAATTGCTTAGTATTTCCAAATGAACATACCAGTGCGCCAATAACATTTATTGCAGTTATGTTATCGAATACATGGTACAAATGATATAGAATTAACTGATACGGATTCACAGTTGGTCGAGATTCCTTAGGAATAGTTTAATTGAAAGTGGAGTTGTGAATTTATTTTTTTAAATTATACAGATGTGATAGTTATATGAAATAATGTTTCTTATGAAATAGGTTTATCAGTCTGCGAGTGGATATGTACCTGCTACGACGTCACAGTACCAAGCACAGTCTGTAGCAACAAATACTGTGTCGAATAGTAGTACAGGGTATCAAACAAGTGGTTATCAAGGATCGTCTTCATTTCAATCGACACCGCAAGCATACCAACCATCAGCTACAACGTTTACTTCGCCCATTACACAATCTTCTGGAGCCTATCAAAGTGCAGCACAATCTGTAAATATCTAATTTTACTACGAATAGACACTTTTTTTAACCCTCATACGACGTTCCTCAGGGTGAAAATTCACCCAATCAATGTTTTCACATACTGTGAAATTACTCATTCTTTCATGTCTATGTTGTGAGATATATTACTTTAAAATGAGATGCTATAAATGGAACTTACGCGTTGATTTAACGTGTACAATAGAAATGGGTGAATTGTTATCCTAGTCTCTCATATGGAGATATTTTACAGAAGCGTATCAGGGTTAAAAGTTTCACTAATACAGGACGAGATTCGTGAGAAATTATTTTATGGAACGCCATCCAGGCTAAAACATTTCAAACATAAGGGTACATGCTCATTTATTCAGTATACCATAAATTACTGGATGCTTACTTATATTCAACCTTGATTTAATCCAGCTTGATTTTATTCCTTAACAACTTTTATACAATAACATTTCAATACGAAATTAAATATATACATTTGAATAAACGTTGGAACCAAGAGATTGAGTAATTAAAGAATGCAAGCTTCTAGCTTGATTTAATTGTTTTATTTTGATTAGATGTAGCTATACTATGGTAACATTTTAATGCAAAATTAAATATATACGTGTACTATTTGAATAAGTGTTGGGAAAAAAAATATTGAGAAATTGTGAGATTATTATAGACTGCTGTAGCCCACTGAAATTTGAAAAATAAGAAAACGCAAGAATAATAATGAAGATTTAGGATATTTTGGTCAGATTTTATTTACATGTTTTCTACATTGGAAACAATTAATAAGTAGTTTTTCTATTTAATGATGTGGGTTCTTTTTAATAAGGAAAAATCATATGCATCCAAATTTAAATAAGTGTCCAATGACTTAATCGACTGGATATACGACATACATGAGTGTAGAAAGTATTCGTACACTGATAAATTTCAAACAAAACTGTGAAATTATTGTTTATTAACTATTATTTTATTATTTAAAAAAAAATTAATTTCTTCATTAACTTGGGAATATAATAAGGAAAAACAAAAAGTCGGCTGAAATACACCAGCAAATATTAGGTTGTTGGAATTGAAATGACCGTTTTTCACATTTGAAAAGTCTCGCCTTTGTACTTTAGTTTTGCCACGACGGATGGCATTGAAGTTGTACAATTGAAAAGTACATACATATCTCGTACATGAATATGCAAGTATATACTCGTGGTCATAAGGCAACAACTATTAAAGATTCAGATTTAAAAGATTTATTTGAAAGGAATTCACATCTAACTGTTCGGGCTCAAGGGACATCCCTGCCGCACGCCTTTACTAATCCAGAACTTGTCTGATGGCTCTTATTTTATCTTTACCACATTTTCCGTTACCTCATAGATTTCTCTTACTCTTTCTATCAGACCTTTCCTGACTTCTCTTTCTTCCATAGTTCTTTTCTATTCACCTTGTCAAATTCGACCTTAAGGTCCACAAAAAACGCGAACACTTTCTCTCCTTTCTTTCTACCACATGCTACAAAATATATACATTATCCATCGTCCCTCTTCGCTTTCTAAACCCTCCTTGAGTCTTTCATTCTGAATACTCGAGTATAACTTTCAGGCCAAAGTACTAGGTACTAGATGACCGGTTAGGGCACGGTAACTGCTACCTTTATCCTATTCCCTGTTATTCAATGTTACTATTATCACTTGTACCAAATGATTAAATTACATTTACAGGTGTACGCAAGTGCATATGGTACATATGCAAGCCAACCGCAGACAGCGTCCCACAATCATAAGTTAAACAGTAACGCGACAAAAGATTCTCAATACGACAGTAATACGACGACATCAAATAGTTCCCTCGCAACTACAACAGCACCTACGTTAGGTCTCAGTTCTGCATCCGTAAATAGTTCGCAGACTAAAGTAACTAATTCGAACGGTAAGTTGAATCAGCTGTTCATCTTGCTACTCAAATAATTCAGTGAAAATAACAAGTGTGTAATGTGATTTTTGATTAGCGGTTCCAAAAAGTTCATCGAGTGGTGTGGTGACAGGTAGTAGTGGCACTGGAAATATGACAGGCGGTGGAGCAGCTGGCAGCATGACACCAATGTTAAGTCATCAATACATTTTGGGCCAAGGTGTACCTTACGCGTTTCAGCAACCAGTGTACAGTTACGAGGAATTGCAACTTATGCAACCAAGAATACCGCACATGGTCAGATATTATTTTATCGATCAATTTATTTCTGCAACCGAGTTGAGTACAAATTATGTCTCGATATAATTTGTACTTCATTCAATGAAAATCCTTCTTTAGAGTAACGTACACTTTAGAACGGGTACATTTATAAATTTCAATTTTGGCTCTGTATTATTAACATGTTTACTGCCAAACCACAATTCCGAAATATTCGACAGAATTAGAGACAGAGAAATTTCAATTAATCACGTTAATCAATCAAGTTAAGGCTTTGTTTATTTACGAGCAACTAAATCGAAGAGAGATCCTATCCCTATCCGTAAAATGATGACTATGGTTCAATAGGAAAAGCGTTCAAGAACAAGTAAACTATGTTTCAACAATTCTTCGATTCCAGATTAAATCTTCTACGCGATTTACTTGCTCCGAAATAAATAATATTGAAAACTACTATCAGCTGATAAACACAAAAACATCGTAGAAAAGATCTGCAGAATTCAACAAAATTGAAGTCGAAATACTTTTCGACGTACATAGATTAATAAATTTTTTTATGGAGAATTACAAGTCGTAATAATAAACACAAAAATATCGTCTAGAAAGTATTCGTCTTTTGGTATCATTCGAATTGCATACAATTATTTGTTGTTACATGGCAGTTAACTTGTTAAAGTTTCAACTGAGCGACTAAAATTTTAGCATTTGTATCTCCAAAACTGAGGTGATACTTTCAGCGTATTACTCTAAAGTGTGCTATTCTATTTTTATGTTATGATCACCTAGTAAAAAGAATGCTGAAGTAATCGTTTCTTTACTGCTTGGTAGCTGCTCGTTACTTCAATATTTTTTTCAAGGAATTATAAGTATCTGTTCACATGCTCATCCTCACGATGGCACACAAAGTTTATTATTGTATTGATCCATAGTGAGATGTGTCGCATCAGTTGATGATTGAAGAGGTTTTAATTTCTGATATACTGTTATGTAGAAAAACGAAAACGTCTATGATCAATCCGGAGAAAAACATACTTGAAAGTTTAACGAATGATTCGTTAATAATACGGTAGACCGTCTTGATCGTAGACGCACACTGTTAGCTTACACATCTTTCTTCCTTTCGTTTTTATGATTTCAGTTGTTCCGTACCTCATGTCACGTATTTGAAAGTCTATGAGAATATGAAATATTGTAATTTCGGTGGATTCAAAGTGGTTAAGTTGTACTTTGTTTCGTATACAGCGGATCACAAAATCGCTCGCTTACTAATGCGGCAAAGATGCATGAAAGAATCAGGCAACGCCGGATACTTTTCAATTTTTTAAAATTTGGATATAAATAAAAGTTTAAGCTCAAAGTTTAATTCAACAGAATTAGAAAAAAGACTGCGGAATTCTTATTTATTATTACAGAAAACAAAGTTTTAAAAAATCTAAACATTTTTTCACGCCACAAAATTATTCGTTCATTTTATATTAATTACTATTATGGCAATATTAATTTTTTTTTGGGACATCCTATTTGTCTTTTTGACATTGATTCTACTAATATTTTCAAATAATTGTTATTTATTTTTGGCCATTCCTCCTGTAATCTGCTGTGTAAATCTTTTTCATTAGTGATTGGATGTTTACATATTTTAGTACGTATTTTAGTGCTACACAGGTTCTTGGGATCCGTGTACAGTCTTCGCCAAACTTTTTGATGACTTTTAGAGCCCCAAGTATTAAATTTACCTCTGTCACAAAATATTACATTGTGCCCAAAATTCAGAGGGCTTCGTGATGTATTTTTTTGGCGGATTCTACCCTTCTCTTTCTACCAATTTCGTTTACGGCTTTCTTTTTACTACACAGGTTGCTACGCAGTTTCTTTTTATACTGTTTTATCAGAAACTTCTTTTTCACTTAACTTCTTCAAACTTGTATTGATTTCTGGGAGCACTTATTTTCGGATTTCCTTTAAATTTTCTCACAACAAAACGCTCTTCTGAGGAATTCAATATCTTTTCCCTACCACAGTCAGCTTTATTTATTATTCGTCCTTCTTCTTCGTACCGTTTTATAATAACGTACTGTTTTATTATATACCGTTGAATAACTTTTACAAACGATATTTCCAATTTCTCTGGATGGATTTTTCACTTTTCCAATGAGAAATTATAATTTCCTTAATACGTAGACTAGTTTTTTTACTTTCTTTACCAATTGTAAAGAATTCTTGAAAATCGAAGAAATACAATGAAAATAGATCCTTACTGAGCAATTGTTCACGTTATACTGACCCTTTTTAGCAACTATTAGAAACAAATGCCTCTCAGAGTTTGTAAATTGCATTTGCTTCAGTGGATTTCGTGGCATGAAAAAAACGTGAAGATTTCTTAATACTTTTTCTCTAATAATAAATGAAAATTTCGTAATTTTTTTTACAATTCTGCTGAATTGAACTTCGAGCTACGTGTATCCAAATTAAAAATTAAAAAAGACCCTGCGTCGCCTGTTTATTTCATACATCTTTACCGCATTAGGGTACGCGCACAGTGGATCCGTTTTCGTCTGATTCCGCCGACGTCCGACGCATCTGTCTCTTTTTTTAAGCGTGCGGGAAAGAGACACAACCTCGGACGTCGGCCGAATCGGACGAAAACGGATCCACTGTGCGCGTACCCTTAGCGAGTGAGCGAATAATTTTCTGACCCACTGTAGTTTTTTAAAGAATCTGTGCTTTGTTTGTATACGACCACTGTTACCGCTGGTAACAATTTTCGATTGTACGAAAACCAGACATGAGAGATGAGAAGCTCGCAAGTTTTTGCAAGATATAGTTCAACAATAAAAAATGTTTACACACACATACAGCTACGGTCCTCGACAAAATGATAGGACACTTAACATATATTTAAATTTAAAGGTGGAAAATGTATACCCCGTTATCCTGAATACTGCATAAGGTAAAGGTACCAGTAATTGACTATGTACGAGTAGTTGACCATTTAATAGAAAAACATAAAAAACAAGATTTGTATAAGCTGTACACTTTTGATGAAAGTGAACATCGGATGCCATACCATCTGTTGGTTAAATTTCTCTATACTATTCTCTATTAACTCGCAACGTCTACTCTGTTTCTCAATTGAATTTTTTATGAAATTGATTTGTTTTATTTCTTATTTCATTCTTTAATTGTAGTTTGTGCTGGTAATTGTTGAAACTAAATGATTCTCAATATTATTGCTTTAACCCTCTTTCTAGTATAAGTGGTCAACTACTAACGAATAGGAGGTCAATTACTAGATTTTGAAGTGAAACTTCTTTACTGAGGGTAACAATTTTCTGATGTAACGGAAGTCGAAAGTCGAGTGGCGCGAAAATTTAAACTGAGAATGAATCCCGGTCTACCGATTGCTAGTCCACTTCCTAAACCGCTTGGACAACCAACGATCTCAGAATGATAGCGAACATTTTGGTATATATCGCAACGAATAAAATGTTGCAACATTTTACCGCCACTCGGTAGTAGGATCAAACGATAGACTCGTGTGCGTGGAAACCACGCGCGACGTAAGTGAAACTTATTGCTTATTAGGTATAGATACAGATAAATTATTATACCTATTTCATTTTCAAGAGTGCTCAACTTCTGAAGCAATTACTGAATTTTTAAATGTTTCTTAAATTTGTATAAGTAAACTTTTTTTAAAAAGTGGCCTTGGTACATAATTTAGAAGACTTAAAGGGTGTCTTCAGGCATCGATTCTCGCTATTTGATGACAGAGTAAGTGGTTACTATTATTCCCGTGGAAAACTTTTCTTAACTGGTCAACTACAAGTACCTTTACCTTACTATCTCCAAAGTAAACATGCAAAATCTTAAGATTATATCGCAGACCATAAATTAATTAAAAAATTAGAGAAAGATATGTAAACACGGACTGACATTGCTTCGACAAAAGTATAAGGACATTTTCCACTCCATATGACTTGTAACAGTCAGTAACGTGTTCAGACGTTGAACCTTGTGATTTCCTTACAGTGTAACTACATTTATTAAAACGAAAAATGAATAATGGGTTGACGAAAGCAGTTAGATAAGATGTGAGGTCGATCGAATCGTTCTGTTCCACTCAGTAAATTACGGTATTAATAAAATTGTGAAATTATTAAACAGAAGTAGGTGTACCATATGTAATACGATTCAAAGGAGGTGTCGCAAAGTATTAATTTTATATTTTTATATGCTTAATCAAACATTTTTCTGTTAGTGTCTTATACTTTTTTCAAAGCAATGTCAGTCCATGTTTACATATCTTTCTCTAACTTTGCTACGGTGTGTGATACAATCCTAAGATTTTACATGTTTACTTTCGAGATAGCATGTAATGTATAGGATATAACAGAGTGCACATTTTCTACCCTTAAATATAAGAAATTGAAAAATATGCTAGATGTCTTATTATTTTGTCGTGGACTATATGGATAAAATTATAAGACACCCTGAAAATTATTGGTTTAAGTACTTAATAATATAATTCTATTAAAATACATCTCATCAACAGAAAATGGTTTATTTTTGAATAACATCTTCATAAATTTTGCGACAAACTAATAACAGATTTCTAGGGGCATGTCGAAGAAAGTGCGAAAGCATAGAAAGTGTGGGACATAGGAGAAAGATTGTTTAGAGAGGAATTCAAGAAACAATGATTCGATATAAAACGATACTATTTTTTGTCTTCGCTGATATATTATCGCCTTTTTCTACTTTCTATGACCTTCAATGACCTTACGTAACAAGGTTGTTGAACTCATTTTAAGATTCTCTATCATGATACGGAAGCAAAAAAATACCGATCCATTAAAAACATGAAGGTGACTTTAAAATGTCCAAAGTACCTCCACCTGCAAAAAAATTATTATCGCCACCAAATGGTCCCCTACGTACTGTGCAATTTTATTTCCGCAAAAAAATAAACCATTTTCTTCTGATGAAATGTATTTGAATATAACTACATTATTAACTACTTAAACCGATAATTCTCATGTTGTCTTATAATTCTGTCCATAGCTATATATTTATATATATATTTTTATTTTTCTTAAGTTCTAAAACAAAAATTAAAGAAACAGGTACAACTCAAACCGCATGTTATCTACCTTAAACCCAGTACGTGTAGAATTAGCTATTAGTTAGCCTTCTTGTATTTGGAGTACACAGTGTATGCATGTAGTTTTGTGTTTGGCCTTCCTGACTAACCTGCAGCCAACTACTGGTTACTATGACGCGGCTTTGGGCTATCAGACAACCGGCCCAGCTACCAGTCTTGGTGGAGGACGAGGCGATGCGCTCTCCGGTGTACAAGGTGTCCAAGGGGTACAGGGTGTACAAGGAGGCTATACCAGTATTAGTGACGCCAGGTTCGCCAGAAGCGACAGCAACGCGTCACCGGTTCCATCCACTATGTCTCAACAGGTAAGCTTTAAGTACTCGCTAGATTTCAGAGTTATCTTGACTCTCATCCGTCCCCTGTTTCACCAACTGAATCTCTCCCTCTATATCAAATTGACACGATGTTGACATATGTTTTTATGTTTTGCATTAGAAAAATAGAGGTCACAATATTTCGGGTATATTTGCCCAAGAATAACAGTACGGTAGAACTTATTTTGTGAAAACTGTGTCAAATTAACACGATGTTGACAAATGTTTTTATGTGTTACGCATTAGAAAAATAAAAGTCACAATGTTTCGGGTAAATTTGCCCAAGAATAACAGTACGGTAGAACTTATTTTGTGAAAACTGTGTCAAATTGACTGATGAACGAATGATTGTTAACAGTGCTGTTGCAAATACTTGAACACCGAATATAAAGCCAAATGTTTTGGTATATCTGATCAAATTTGTACACTCCCGTCCATAAATCACCAAACATTTATTCAAATTTGGATGCAGACAATTTTTTGTTATTAACGGATCTATATTACGAAAGAAAAATGGCACTTACTAATGTTTCCTAATCTATTATTCTTATAGTTTCTAATTTTTCAAATTTACGTGGACTAATTGTTTTCTAATTTGGCTTCTAGAGCTGTCCACAATCATCAACCCACAATTTCTTAAACTCCTGTTTCCAAACACATTTATTTGAACAGATTTGAATAACACAGTTTATCGTATAGCAGCTACGTCTAATCAAAATAAAACAATCAAATCAAGCTGCAAGCTTGTATTCTTTAATAACCATGTTATCGATATTTACTACACTCGAAAGTAATGATGTATACAAAGATTTTATACGTAGATCCATATGTGTAGAGAAATCCTTCCTCATTAACATGTGAAGAAATTACAAATGTTTGTTCTTGTTATAGTTCTTGTCCAGGACTTGTAAACAATTTACAAAGAAAATAATTTAACTGTTAGTAGTGACTCAGAAAAAGAGTAAGAGAGAGAGAGAGAGAGAGAAAGGCGCCACTAAAACTTGCTGTACCATTATTCAAAGTATCGCTTACATTATAAAATATCTCGGTATCAAGTCAATTACTAAACATTTAGGTATTGTATGAAGTATTATACCAATTTTTCATATTCATAAAAAAAGATTGAATCTCTTTTTAATATTATATGAATGTGTATACAATATTTTGTGCTACTAGGGCTCAGATGTTTCACTCTCCGCGTCTTTCGTTCACAGTTGCAGGCTTCGAATTGTAATTAAATCTAAAATATCTACTTTAAGATTCGCCAATACTATTCAATTCCATTATTATTTAGTTTGTTACTCGATTGTACGTGGAAATTTGAACGTGCTTGCGTTGTACGGCGTGAAAACTGTGATAGAGGGTGGTCAGTTTGGAAAGCAAAATATAATCATAAATAACATCAATTAATATCGATGTTCTAAAAATTATAAAGATTGAAATGAGGAATCATTAATGCACGCGTGTTATTAATACACGTTCAAAACCACGGTCTCTAGTTTTAAGTAACATGAAAAGTCAAAGCATCTAATCAGCTTATCGATTCGTTGTGGAGCGTAGATTCAAATAATTTCTGTTTTAATGTTGTTTCCCCTACTTTCAGACTGCCACGCAGCATCAGCAGCCAATGATGAATCCTGCACTTCCTCCGACATATGCATACTTTGCATATGGCAGTGGAATCATGCCAGGTGCTTTTCAATATGGAACTCCCACTGCTATTTATCCTGTAAGTCGGTTAAAGAACACGTGATGAACGATTTGTTCTTTCAGGCGATTGACAGAGACGTTTTCTTTTCATTTTCGAAAACAATTTATTACAGCAGATAGCTACAGCTGGTAATGCTGGTACAAACAGTGGTGCGTACAGCGCTAAACCAGGGAGTTACGGTTCTGGGTATGGAGGTGGTGCAAACTATGATGCTCTAGCATCTGCGGGTCCCTCTGCGGAGTATAAAGGTGCAACAAATAGTTATACCAGTACACAAACTGGCAAAACAGGAACATCCACTGGAAATACCAACACTGGCGGATCATCTGCAACTGATATAAGCGCAACTATGTACCCGAAAACCCATGTGACGCTTGGTAAAGTGAATGTAAGTTTCTTTTTCCAGTAACTATCACAATTATATTTATTTTACTTGAATACCTTGGGGGTGGCTTCGACAACTCGAACTAACAAGGAGAGGGCCAAGGTAGTCGGAAACCGGATTTTCCTGAAACTTGCAGGTTATGAAGATTACGTATCTAAATGTAATTTAGCAAAACAGTAGCTAGCATAGCAAAGCATAGTACAAAATTACTTAATATACACTCGGGGTAAAATCAACAGGTGTAACTTTCCTCCTCACAGCAGAAACGTTGAAAAAATTCGGTTTTCATTGTTTTTGACAATGATGGTCCACAACGATAAATCTGAAAAAAATTCACGACACTGTCTGTTATAGTACTTTACCGGCGAATCAAAAAATAGAATAGCATGTTTTCATATTTTCGAGAAAAAAACATTTTTCCAATTATTTTCAGGTTTTTCATTTTTTACGACCACAGTTTGCAACAAAAAAATCTGAAAAAATTCTGAGAAATGTATCTTAGTATCCAAAATATATGACATTTTTTTCAGAATTTTACAACGCGTTAGTCCCCCGTAACTACCCTCACGCAGTGTTCCGATTGGGCCAACAATTTTTCGCGCATATGCGGCCAAAACAGTAGCGTATCTACAATGTCGCAGCAGAGCGGCCAGGGCCCTGACGCCTTGAGGCAATTATATTGGTGGGAGTCTACCGGTATTATTGTTCTAATAATTTTAGAACAATATTTTATTCGATTTATCATTTCAATATTTCACATATATGTACTATTAAAAGTCTGCTATCCGATTTTATCGAGAAGGTTACGTTACTAAATTATTGGCTCAATCATCTGAAATTTTACTCTAAGCTAGGCCCTTTACTTTTGAGATGTAAAGTACTTTAAGCATAATGGATAGGTGTATCATGATACTTGAACAAACGATAATGTAAATCCTATGTTTTCAGTCTTACGACAAGCAAACTTTTCATTCTGCAACTCCTCCGCCGTTCAGTCTGACCGGCAGTCAGAACGCTGGTTTGCCTGGGGCGTACGGAACGCATTTGTTCATCCCGACAATGCCGCATCAGTTACATCAGCCGCTTCATCAAGACGGTGGTAGTAGCACGGGCCAAAGGTCAAATACAAGTTCCCAAAACAAAGCTCAGGCGAAACCTGGATACAGTCCTAGCTACTGGGCCGGAAGCAATTAAATCATTTTGAATTGCACAAAGGAACGAGAAGAGGAAAGAGGAACACCATATCTTAAACAAACACAACTTGGCCATTGTGATCCACGGTGGTGCAAAAGATATGGACATTGACATAAACGACATGAAGAAACACGAGATAAGACATTTTCTTTTTTTTTTGTGAAACTAAACGAATCTGGTATGACACGAGTTACGGTAAAATAATAAGATGAACCTTAAACATGCGGAAGAACTAAGCAACTTCTATTGATTACGTGTTTCATAATGCTAAACATTTCTTCTACGTAAATTCATGCAACGATTCTTTTTTAAATAAGTTTTACTGATTTCATTATACTCGCAACAAATTCTTCCTCACGTTATATTACTTGTGATTCATATATAATACAATATACATATCGTTCTTCTGAAAACGGAATATGTGTACACGAAGAGAGAAAGAACTTTTGGAACAGGGTGACACACACAGCGAGAGAAATTGCATAGTCCTTCCCATTGTGGGGCGCACTCGTGCCAAATAAACTGCACAGCGTTTCGCAACGCTGAAGACCGTGAAATGCATGATCGTACAGAATTTGTCGAGACAAAGAGGGTAAGCAGACTTTCTGTGGTACGTTGAAACACTATAAAGGGAAAACAAAATAAAAATCAAGATTTGTGAGTAGCATAACTCTCGTGTGAAATACTGGAAAGATGATCTAGAAGAAGTAATTGACTGTTAAATCTACTCCCGATCTCCTATCTGTATACTACTGTGCAATTGCGAATATACTGCATCGACTGCGAAGGGTGATAGTTTTTTTTTTGTATAACGTAGGCATCTCGGCTCACTAACGTCTAAAGTGCTTCTTCTTTACATGAAACAGAGCACACCCCCGTTCGTGATGAAACGTAAAAACTATACTATTGTAAATTACGATAATTGTATGTATTTAACCATGGAACTTCAGGTATATAAAGTTATAATCATCATAATGTTGTCACTTTTGGTATTTAAAAAATGAAAGGAACAAAAACACGAGCGTATAAATTGCACTAGTTTCGCAATTTTCTTGCGCGCACCCCATATTATAAAATTGTATTTGTTTAGTCGCTTTTATACATTTCTCTCTCTTTCTTTTTTTTCTCTCTAAGTTACCAGAATTCATCGACGTTGTATTTTATTAACGGAAAAAGAATAGCTACGAAACCAAAAATGGGAAGATACCGTCATATCATGTTTTCAAAGAGTGTTGGATTCGAGAAAAAAAGAAAAAAACGAGAACGGTACTTATTTAATTTGTATTTTTATGTTTACGAGAGAAAAACGGCGTTGCGGGTTAATTAGTGGCCACGATTATTCAAAAGAATCGAGCAGATTTCAATAGTTTTTCTTCTTGTGGTGCCTTCGATAAAATTCACGTAACAGAGTTGGAACGTCTGCTTTTTTGCAGAACTTCTAGCGTAACACTTTTCACGATCCTTTCGTATACTGTAAGTTATGTTATCGAGGAACATTTAACTTTAACCCCTTTACTCGTACATTGATTTTTAATTAACGTCCTATAATTCTATATCATTGACATAATTTAATAACGTAGAAAGTAATGGTTGTCGCTTTAGTTTATTCATTGACTTCGACAGTTTTCTTTTCCTTTTGTTTTTCTTGTTTCATTCGCAACGAAACGATTGTTTTTATTCGAATTGATTGTCTTGAAAGAGGTATTCGAATAGAGTTTCTCTTTTTATCACTGACCCACAATGTACGGTTCGATATGATAAGTCTGGATATGGGCGAACGATGCTTTTTATCAACAGATAATTTATACTTATCGTCGAGTAATTATTACAGCTTTAATGGTAACCTTTTTGAAGTTTACTATGTAAGGAAGTTCTACGGATATGGAGGAGAATTAAGACACGTACTATTGACATTCTATTCGATGTTTACACGATGTATAGTCCAAATAATAATCTTATATGTCTACGCCGTAAGTTCTACGATTTCTGTTTCTTCTTCTTTTTTTTACTTTTTGCTTTCGATTCATACTCATTTCTAGGATTTGCTTAAAGAACACGAAACTGTAATATTTGTTAATACGTAAATAAAAGTGAATTTTAGTTGATCGAAATAAGAGTACTGAGTGAGCTTGATTGTCGAGTACATATACATATATAGTTTCGCGAGAAAAATACAGAAGGGTGAAGAGAAGGGGGTGGGGAGAGGATGGACAAAATTATAAGACACCCTGAAAATTATTGGTTTAGGTACTTAATAATATAGTTATATTAAAATACATTTTATCAAAAGAAAATGGTTTATTCTTTAATAACATCTTCATAAATTTTGCGAAAAATAGTAACACATTTCTAATTTACTCGAAATAAATACAATTTCGGTTGGACGTAATTATAAGACAGTGCTTAAAAGAAAAAGAGAATGTACAAAAATTATAAAAATTTATACAAATTTCGAAATGCTAATAATGGGTAGTGCCTCCTTTATTTTGAACAACTTCGATCATTTGTTTCAGCAGACTTTTATATAAATGTTTTATGTACTTCTGATCTAAGTCTTCCCAACCTTTCAGAATTGCTACTTTAAAATCATTAAAACTATTATATTGTTTATTATATTATATTATATCGAGAACTGAATTTGAAAATCGTATTAAAAATCTCGGCGAATTATAAAATAGAGTTATATTATTATTTTTATATTTATTTATTATGACACGTAAAGACAAGAAAGTCTGTTTAAGTATAAAGAATTATTAGTCTTTTAATTTTTATATATTCAGCTTCTTACGTATAATGATTTACTTTTGAATGGGTTTTATGCTAATCTAAATCCAAACTACTAACGAAGAAACATATTTACTCTGCCCAAAGACGATTGACTGTTCCGATAGATGCTAATCGTCTTGATATATGTACTTGCTACTAGATTTTTATAATGTTTTCAAGATATCGAGCTCCATTGTTCCTCTACACTTTATTCGGTCTCATAATTGTTTCAATGTACACGATGAAGAATAATATTCTTGGTTTGGCTTCGCGGTGGCCGATCTAGAAGTTTAAATGGTTAAAAATATATCCGTTTTTACAATATTTAATACACTGTTTAATAATAGTCTTTTTCACTTGTCTTTTCTGAAATTTGTTCGCATTATGAATTCCAACAGAGAGTCTAAGAATCTAACTTTATTCCAGTCATCAATGTTTTACTTCTTATATTCATTCGCAAAATATTAAACAAGTTTTGATAAATGGAAGTTTCTTCTTCTTTTCTATAGCTATAATAGTTACGTTGTAAAGACATCTTACTGTTAGTCTCAGCTGTACATTGTATTTTATACCAAGCTGTTCATTTCAAAATTTTACTGTTATCGAGGCTGATTCCGTCTCTACTTTTTCATATATATAACTAATCTCGAGACGCTTCGCGAAGTCTTATTTCACGCTTTTGCTTATAAAGCGTGATCGTTATTTGACATTTTCCAGCCATTTTGAAATGGCTGATCATTTTGAATATTCTTTAACTTGTTTTAATTGTTTCAATTTCCTTCGGAGCATGGATACCAGATACAAACACGCTTGGTCTTAGTATCGGTAGCCTATTGAAATGTGAAGCAAAGATTTCTGTACAAAATATTAAATGCATCAATGATAAGAACAATTGTTTGAGCAAACTGGTAAGCAAAAAATTCTTTTCAAAGTAACCCTTCTCTAGATTTTAAAGTCATGAATATTTCTTTAGATAAGACAATACAGCTATGGACAAAATTATAAGACACACTGAAAATTATTGGTTTAGGTACATTATAATATACCCTAATAGCACAAAAATAGTGGGTAAATCTTTTTTTAAAAATTGGAAAAATATTTTTTAAGGCACACTTTTTCATATGAGAAAAATATGAGATCTGAATATTGTATACATATACAAGAAATGTAAATTGAATGTTTAGAAAATATAAGCTAAATATTCAGAGAATAAAAATTACATATTTAAAAAATATAAAGTAAATATTTAAATATGAAGATTTAAATATTTATATCTTCAAATTTAGGAAAAAATTATAACAAAAATTAGAAACTATATATAATAACATTACTTTCTGTGCAGTGCTTGAGGGAATATTTATCTTCGTCTTCGGAAGGAGCTTATTAAAAATTCAGAAATTTTTTATGCAGTTAGAAAGATTAATGGTTCGAAGAATGCTACATTCGTAGGCCCACAGATTTTTTTTAGGTGCAACTACTGTGCATATGCAATTATCAATTGCATCATTTATTTAAGTAGAAATGCATATTTTTTGTTGTACTAATCAATTTCTCTGTTTATTCTGCGTAAAAAATTATTAGGGTACCATAGCAAAAAATTATTAAATTATCTTGTTCTCAAGACATTTTCAAAACCTATCTTTATTGAAGAAGATGCTCAAGCGCTTCACGACAACTTAGTAAACGTAAACACCGTTTCAACATTGTTGTTATACTAAAAACTGATTTGTGTAAGTTGAGTACGAAAACTATATAATGAGCATCTTTTTCAATAAAGACAGGTTTTTGAAAATATCTCGATTACTAATAATTTTGTCGCACATAATAAGAACATTACTTAATGAATGTTTTTTGTAACATAAATGTATGTCGTTTAAGTGACAAACACGAATTCAAAGTAAATGAAAAGTAAACATTTTACTTCGTATCATATTCTGGAACAAATATTTTTCCATGATAAACATAAAATATTTCCTTCATATTAAAAAAATATATTCTATTTCTAATATTACATAAAGTTCATTTTATAATAAGAAAAAGATATTTTTTTCATAATATGAAATAGAAATATTATCTGTATATTAGGCAAAAATATTCTATTTTTAATATTAAATAAAGATTCGTTTTACAAGCAGAAAAAAATTTTTTTCATTATGACAAAAATATTATGTGCATATTTTTAAAAAATATTCTATTTCTAATATCACATAATGATTCATTTTATAATAAGAAAAAAATATTTTTTTCATAATATGAAATAAATATTATCTGTATATTAGGAAAAAAGATTATATTTCTAATATGAAATAAAGATTCATTCAATATTTAGAAAAAAATGTTTTTCTCGTAACATGAAATAGATATTCTCTGCATATTTAAAAAAATATTTGTTACTTAATATAAAATAAATATTGTATGAACATTTGGATATTAAAGAAAGATTGAATTTCTTTTTAATATTATATGAATGTGTATACAATATTTTGTGCGGCTGTTCTTCCGCTTACCCTCCGCCTCAGAATTCGATGAAATTTTGAAAATAGGTTCTTTCTTGTCTGAAATGACGATTGCCAGAAGGATTTTTTGCGAGTCGAAAAAAAAATTTGTATCATTTTCATGTCGCGCTCTAACTTACCGACTTACCGACTTTCTACTTTATGTTCGTGCTGTGCGCATGTGTCAACTGCTTTTAGAGTAATGTCATTTAAATTTGTTTATTTATTATTTAGTTATATTATTATTTATACGATTAGAATGAGTTGTGGTTACCCGACCACGCACACGAAAATCCAGGAGTAGTCTTTGAAAATTTTAAGTTCGCTTTATATATGTATTACTTTAAATTAAAGAGGATTCGCTTATAGATGATATGTGTGAATTTTTATGGCGCTGTGAGGTGAACTGGGCTGGTGATGATCCATTTTTACAATTAATTGAAGATATTCTATATAAAATAGAAAGTCGGTAAGGTAGATAGCGACATTGAAATGATAAAAAAATTTTGTTGGAGTCGCGAAAAATTCTTCTCGCAATCGTCATTTTAGTCAAAAAAGATCCTATTTTCAAAATTTCATCGAATTCTGAGGCAGGGGGTAAACGGAAGTTTCGCCATATTGTGTGCTACTAGGGACGATTATATTAAAATACATTTCATAATGGTTTATTTTTTAATAACATCTTCATACATTCTCGGATAACCAGGCCTTCCACGAGCAAATCTCAGAAGATCCCGCCTATGGCAGGTATTGGGCAGAATACGGTCGAAGCCAGTCTTGCCAGACGGGGCGCTTTTTTCGCGCATGCGCGACGATTTTGACGTCATACGGCCTCAGTCAAGTACGAAAATCGGGTACTTTGGTCGCCCCGCTAATTTCGCAAAATTTATTATTTGATTAAATATTAACAATAACTTATCTGAAATTCTCGCAGCCCGCTGTTCTTTCGTGCCTCGTGTTGTAACGGTCGTAACGGACTCCGCTGGACGTTCCCGCTAATAATAGTCTCCCACTACTTTCCCCCCAATAGTTCCCCACAAACTTCGGACGTAGATACGTTCCTGCCGAAACTCGCGCATGCGCGAAAAAAGCGCCCCGTCTGGCAAGACTGGTCGAAGCTACGCTCCGACCTGCTCAAGGCAGGATTAGCTCAATTTCTTATTGAGCGTCTGTAAGTGCAGATGGAACTTGTTCTGCTGACAGCTGGACCCTGAATCTGACAATTCGAAATACCGATTTTTGAATGCAGAATTTTATTTTGAGCACATGCAAAGGCTATGCCTGGGGTTGGCGGTGAAACCCGCCCCCGGCTGTATCTTAATTGAATTTGGACCATTCGATAGCCTATCCAAAAAAAACCCATCTCTGCCAAGTTTCAGCCCCATATCTCAACTGTAAGGGTAGTTATTGAGAAAAACCGGAAAATCAGTTTTCGGCCCATTTGCCCTATTGACATTTAAAAATTCTGAAAAAAATCTTGACACATTTTGGATTCTAGGCCACGCATTAGGTATGATTTTCAGATTTTTCCGTTGCAAACTCTGGTTGTAAAAAATGAAAAAGACGAAAAAAATCGAAAAAATGCAGATTTTATATAGAAATCTAAAAGGTGCTATCTATAATTTAATAGAAAAATTTAAATTGATATATAAATTAAATGAATTGTATATTAATTTTTAATTTATATCAGAAGGAATAATAAATGAATGAAGCAGGGAATAATGAATACTAAATTTTTTCATTTATTTTGATCATTTTCTTTATTAGTGGACTTCTAACTTCTCACAAACGTTCAAATTGTAATGTACAATATCAAAGAAGTTATTCGAATATTCGGGTTCGCATCTTTGCTTTCGTTGAGTTTACAGGTTACAGGCGCTCAGCCAGAAATTGAGCTAATCCTGCCTTGAGCAGGTCGGACTTTTTTTTTTTTTTTTTTTTTTTTTTTTTTAAGGGCGGTGGGGGAATGCAGCTTAAGCACACCCCCCCGCAGATGAAATTTGGGGGGGTAGTGTCGGGCTCGGTTCCTCTCCAGATATTAATTGGGGATTATCAGGGCCTATGCCAAATCACCATACCGACTAAACCCCCACCGCCCAGGTCTCACCAGACCTTCTTTCTCCACCTTTCGCACGGAATAATACACCCGATGGCCCGCTATCCGCATTCATCGGGTGTATTTCTCCATGCTCGAAGCCACACCTGTTCTTGGCTCTTAATTTCAAAAACACCAGTTCACAACTTTAATTTTCAGTTTTAGTTATTCATTGTCATGCCAATATATAAATTGCTCCAATTTATATGACTAATCCCAGATAGCACAGACACATCTCAAAGATGTTCGAAAGATGCCTGCCGCAAGACATTCAAACATCTGAGAGATGTCGCCCTATGTCGGTTTGATGTCAGTTTTACGTTGGTTTTACGTTGGTTTTACGTCGTTTGTGACTCAACGAACCATCTTAAAGATGTCTTCTGAATGTCGTTTTGATATCTTTCAGATGTTCTAGTAGTTCATATAGAAAACATCTTCCAGATGTCTGAAAAAAGACATCTTACAGATGTTGTTCGCGCGACTGTTTAAAAACTTTCGGGTAAGGCTTATAGGTTAGGTTAGTTTTTTCAAATAAAATACAATAAATCATTTTAAAATTTATGAATAAATATATTTTTAAATATATACATACATACAAATTAATTAAAATTACAATGTTAGAGATTAAAAACGAGAATTAGAATATATATCTGTCCGGTTCGCCTTCTTCAAACGGTGGACCTGCTGGAGAGTTTCGGTCAGCAGGATCCGCACGAGGTTGTTCTGCTTCACAAGCGTCCTCGGCACAGCATCTTGGCTTGAGTGGCAACTTCTTGGCTCCTCTTTCTGCTGCCTTTTACCACACTCTCTGAATCTGTTTGGAATCAGTGATTCCTTGTTGGTGGCTGTAATTGCAAATAAAATATGTTTTATTGAAAAAAGTATACTAATTACAGTAAATTTACTGTCTGAGGGTGCTTCTTTTTGCATTTACATACCAATTTTGCTGTGATTTGTTTGCTCGTGCATCTGCTGTCTATTTTCATATTCTCTGGGACTGTTTGGAGTCAGAGATTCCTTGCTGGTGGCTGTAATTGCAAATAAAATATGTTTCATTGAAACAAGTATACTAATTACAGTAAATTTACTGTCTGAGGGTGCTTCTTTTTGAATTTACATACCAATGTTAGTTTTCTTCTCCAAACTTGGGGGAATGGGTAAACTTGTCTCGTCCGAAAGATAGATATGACTTGTTGTTGCTGGCAGCTCACGATTGGCGATGAATTTTTCTTTTTCTTGGCACGTTGTATATATTCCACCTCCAACTGCGGGTGCTGGTCCCTGTAGGTTTGTATAGCCCAACCAGCTGTAGCAAAGCGCCAGATTGTCAGTTATAATGGTAGCCAGTACTCTCCGAGCAAAATTATATTGTAGCTGTATTGTGGCATCCCGTCTTGTGTACTTCTTCAACCTAAATTAAAAAGTTATTAGCATATCACATATTCTGTTAACTTGATGAAAATGAAAGATAAATGTCACTTATTTCAAGTGTATTTATTACACAAATAAATGTTGCTTACTGCGTCGCTAAAAGTTTCTCTATTCTCCAAGGCTTCCTGAAATATATTCAATTCTTCCTCCATCCAGGGATCTCCATCTGCGTCTGCTATCTGGTTCGCCTTCTTCAAATAGTGGACATACTGGAGAATTTTGGTCAGCAGAATCTGCAAAAGCTGCTGGTGGTCCATAAGTGCTTTTAGCAATTGCAGCAGCTTCTTGACTTCTCTTCCTCCTGCCTTCTTTCATACTCTCTGCGTCTGCTTGTGAGTAGTGATTCCTTGCTGGTAGCAGTGACTGAAAATAAAATATGGTTAATTGAAAAAACGTGCAGCTATGCATGTAACATTTAATGTTGCATATATGTAGGGCGCATCTTTTTCCATTTACATACCAATGTTGATTTTCTTTTCCAAACTTGAGGGAATGGGTAAAAGTGTCTCGTCCGATAGATGACTTGTTGTTGCTTGTCGTTGCTACGGCGGCATCAGTGACAACTGCCAGACCGGGCGCTTTTTTCGCGCATGCGCGAATTTTTATTTTCATAAATACATCTTTCATACACCTGAAGATGTCTATTCTGGAGACATCGTTTTCATGTCTGAAATGAGATGTTTGAAAGATATCTTTCCTCGTACATAAAAACGATGTCTTCAAAAACACATCTTTCAGATGTGCGAATTACGTCTGTTTGGCGACGTAGACGTTCAGACATAAAAACGACATGAAAGCGACATCTCTAAGATGTTGTGTGCTATCTGGGATGTATAGTAAGTATTATCTATTAAAATCAACTTAAACACATAACTATTTTCTATTAGATAAATAAACTTGACTTTTTTCAGGTAAGTAAAAACTAAACTTTTTTCTATTTAATTAAGTAACTAAATGTATATATTTCAATATAAAATATAACTGATTATGTTTAATTATTATCAAATAAAGGTGAGTAAATTATTTTATATATATATTTTTTCATAATTTTGCATGGTTTTTCTTTATTTTGCATGTTTTTTCTTAGTTTTTGCATGTTTTTTATTCTTTTTCTCTAATTCTCTTTCATATTTTTCTTTAGATTTTATTATTTTATTAATATAGTCATCGATTAAGTGCCAATTTCTTTCACTCTTGGTGATTAAGTTTTCAAAATTATCAACCGTTAAGTTTTCCCCAAGATTTAAATCTAGAACCAATTTATCTCCGGCCCATCTATCACAATGTAGTAATGTATGTTCCGGGTCATCTATAGTTTTACAATTAAGGCTGCGCCGGGGCCAGAAATCGCTAGAAATGGCTGTAAGGTGGCGCCTCCATCGACGTCGAGGTATATGGCGAAAAAAACAAAGAGGCAGATATGTTTCTCGAGGAGAGACGAAGACAGAGATTTTAAACGGCTTGATTTTTCGATAAACCCACTCAAGTTTCATTTAGCGAGGAAGCAATATTTTCTGATGCTCTTTACGTTGAAATATTCTCCGAATTATTGCGGGGTAGCGTACAGAGCCCTTTTTTGCAATTTGTCTCCTCAAACTTTATAAACAATAATATTCTATGTTTTTATAGAAGATATTTTTTTCTGTATGCTTTTTGTAAAAAAGGGCTCTGTGTTGGACACCGCAATAATTCGGAGAACATTTGAACACAAAGCGCATCAAAAAATATTGCTTCCTCGCTAAATAAAACCCAAGTAGGCACATCGAAAAATCAAGTGTATCTCTGTCTCTATGTCACACCAGCGGGTGTGAAGTGAGCGACATATCTCCTTCTCCGTCACAGCCCAACCTATCCTAACCCTATCTTGTTGGGCTGCGAACACGTGACTGCGACGGAGAAGGAGATATGTCGCTCGCTCGCAGGAGTGACAAAGAGACAAAGATACACTTGATTTTTCGATGTGCCTACTTGGGTTTTATTTAGCGAGGAAGCAATATTTTTTGATGCGCTTTGTGTTCAAATGTTCTCCGAATTATTGCGGTGTCCAACACAGAGCCCTTTTTTACAAAAAGCATACAGAAAAAAATATCTTCTATAAAAACATAGAATATTATTGTTTATAAAGTTTGAGGAGACAAATTGCAAAAAAGGGCTCTGTACGCTACCCCGCAATAATTCGGAGAATATTTCAACGTAAAGAGCATCAGAAAATATTGCTTCCTCGCTAAATGAAACTTGAGTGGGTTTATCGAAAAATCAAGCCGTTTAAAATCTCTGTCTTCGTCTCTCCTCGAGAAACATATCTGCCTCTTCGTTTTTTTCGCCATATACCTCGAACGTCGATGGAGGTGCCACCTTACAGCCATTTCTAGCGATTTCTGGCCCCGGCGCACCCTTTTAAACCAACATTTTTCATTTATAGCTTTTTTGATTCTGAATCTATACGTATTAAATACTCCATGCCCGGTGAGCATTTGAGTAAGCCTAAAATTAAGTTTTTTGAATTTACATAAATTCCATTGCTTCACACATGGAATTAATCTCTTCGTCCACGTAGATTTTTTATAATAATCCCATCTGGATTGCCAATCAATCCAGGATTCTGCGATAGTATTTTCATTTTCTTTTTCTTTATCTATTATTTTTTGTTGTATAGTGTTATCATCATCGTTATTATTTATTTTATACTTTATTTTTGATTTATATATTTTTTGTCTTTCAATTAATAGTACTTCTATCGGTAAAACACCAGTTATCGCACAGAGTGCGTTTCTACTTACCGTTCGGTAAGCCATAGCCAACCTATTAAGGCCCAACCTCTGGGCACGTTCTAACCTTTCTCTGTTATGAGTAAATTTTAAAGCGGATTCAGCCCAAATGGGTGATCCGTAACAAAGAATTGCTTCAAGAATATAATAATATAATTTACGACCGCCAAAAGTTGGGCCACCAATATTGGCTAAAAGTCTCGATAATTCACCAATTGTACTAATAGATTTATCAGTTACGTTTTCTATATGGACGAAGAAATTATTATATCTATTGAAAGTCACACCAAGATATTTAACGTTCGAAGATGCACCAATTTGATTACCAATAATATTTAATTTAAAATCATTGGGGACTACTTTTTTGTTAAAGAAAAAGAAATTCGTCTTTTTTGGAGCAATTTCTAGGCCCGTGGAATTAATCCATGGTACAATAGTTTCGTTAATTGCCGATTCAAGTTTTTCTTTTAGTTTATAAAGATTTCTATCAGACGAGTACACCGCGATATCGTCGGCGTACGCGATTACATAAACTCCATAGGGGAAGGGGAGCCCCAGGAGGTCATCATACACCATATTCCATATGGTGGGGGAAATGATTGATCCCTGTGGCACCCCTTTCCCCATCTTTAACGTAATCCACTTATCAGCGGCTTTAAATTTAATGAATCTATCTTTTAAATAATTTTGTAAAATTTTCTGTAGTTGAACGCTAAATTTTCTTCTTCTAATATTTTTAAATACAGTATTCCAACAAAGACTATTAAAGGCATTGCGAACATCAATACTTACAAAAATTCCGAATTTACCTTTGTTATTGGCTTCGGCAATATATTCAGAGATTTTAAACAACGCATCTACTGTTGATTTATTTTTGGTGAAACCAAATTGGTTTTCATTAAACGGAGGAGAGCCAAGTTCAGTCAACATTCTGTCTTCAATTATCTTTTCGAGAACTTTATTAAAGCTGTCACCTATACAAATAGGCCTGTAATCCGATGGGAGCATCGTATCCTCGTTATTTTTCCTCAGTAGAATCGTCCTGGACATTTTCCACTGATTTGGGACCTGTGTAGTACTAAGGCAAAAATTAATTAACATAGTTATGTTCTTTGTGTCAAATTCTAATAAATTTTTAATTACTACAGGTGGGAGTTTATCCAAACCTGGAGCTTTATTAATTTTAATCTTTTTCGCAATTTCTCGGATTTCTCCGTTATATGTTTTTAAGTCGTTATTAGTTGTGCCAAAATTGCTATATTTAATTGTTTTTAACTCTTTCGGAAATAATCCTTTTAAAATTCTTTTTGCATCTGAAGAATGCATTGTCGGTGCGGGTTTACGATTTTTTAATTTATTGCGAATAATTTGGAAAGGTCTTCCCCAAACGTCTTCTTGCAGAGTGTTGACGAAGTCCTTCCATTGATTTCTTTTAGTGTCATTTATTAAAAATTGCAATTTCTTTTTAAGTTTTTTATAATTTTCTTTTTCTTGCGTATATTCAATTTTTTGTTTCATCTTTTTTTGATATTTGCGTCTGGCCTTAAGTACATCAAGTCTTGCTTGAGCGATATCTTCTGTCCACCATGGATTCGCCTTATAGTGAAATTTATTAGATTTTTTACTCATACTTTTACTGCATGCATCGTTTACATTTTTAATATATTTATTTATAGTTTTACAATTTATATTATTCCAATCTATTTTTAAATTTGTATCATTAAGTATTTTAAAGAATTTCTTGGTATCCCAATTCTTGGTATTCCAAGACCAGTCCGAGTTATGTTTTATTATTTTATTGTGTAATTTATTTTTAGAAAAATCTATATTTTGTAAACAGTAAGCATGGTCTGAGAAACTATATTCATAATCTATTTTGCTTGTTATAAAATTATAAATAGTGTGTGAACAAAAGATTATATCTATTTTAGATTTTCTAGTAACTTTCCTGCATTTCTTTTTGAAAGTATAGTTTCCTATAGAATTAATGGGTACTAAATCCAATTCCTGAATAAATAACGTCAGAATATTGCCTCTTTTATTCGTCATAGTGTCACCAAAAACTATACATCGCGCGTTAAAATCACCTAGGATAATGATAGGTGGTTTCCAATTTTTAGCTTCAGATTTTAAGTCATCAAGAGATGACTCATAATCTTGAATATTGCAATTAGGAGTAAGGTAAACATTTATTAATGTAAAGTATTCCGTATAAATGCCGCAATAAAATTTGCCGTAAATTTTATGGTTGTCCATTATTTTAATATTTTTATTAATCACTATAATGGCCGAGTTTTTATCGTCTGAACCGACCCAATTTTTTTCAAATTTATACGGTTCCTGTATGCATATCAAATCGGCCTTTAGCACCGAACTTTTTTGTACCATAAGATTTTGGGCATTCTTACAGTGGTTGGCGTTAAACTGTAGAATTAGCATGGTATTTGTTAAACTGATCTTTAAGTGCTCTGACCCGCTCACGGAAGGCCGGACAGGCCATAGTGCTAATACGATGGTTATAATTTAGATTGGATTTAAAACATTCCAGACAACGAGCTCTATTTTCACACGAATCAAGATCGTGACCGTCTTCGCCACACTGACGGCACCTCTTATCACCCACAATATCAGCACGACAATTTGTGCTGTAATGGCCGAAGGTATGACACCTATAGCAGCGAATGATCCTAGGCGCAGGATTGCATCTGACATAAGTCAAACCAATCCTGATCCTAGGCTTCTCAGTGATAGTCTTCAGGTGGATAATAGGGGCTTCCAGCACCGCCAGTTGCGTACCTAATTTAGTAGGTCTCAAGATTTTAATCTTAATTTCATCTTGACTAATATTCTGTTGATCACAAAATTGTCGCACGACATCGTCTTTATTAATTAGAGGGTCAAGATCCCTAATTTCAATGTCGAAGAGTTTCTGTAAGACCTTAATATCATCGTTTTTACCAGTCATAATTTTTAATTTTTCCTTAAAATCCGTGGCATTACTTTTTTCGTTTAACTCCAAAAGGAGTTGGCCCGTCCTCGTTTTTCGGACTCTTTGGACCAGGTCAGAACCCTCAGAGACTACACAAACTTGTGAGTAAGTATTTTTAAAATCTTCTTCATCTTTTACTTTGATCACGACTGCGTCAGTCTTTGGTATAGTCCATTTCGGCCTATTGACTGAGACAGAAGTATAACCTTTCTTAGCTTTTCTTTCATTATCTGTACCTAATTCTTGGAAATCTTCTTTTCTCTTTCCTTTCCTTCTTCTAATGATTTCCCATTCTGCTTCTTTTCTATTTAAATTACTTCTACTTTCCTCTATTTTTCTTTCTTCCATTTTAAATTTGGATTTCTTTCCTTCTATACTATACTTTTCTACTCTTTGTCTGAGTATATCCAAACTTTTCAAAATATCCTTCATTTCACCTGAAGGACCATCAGTCTCTCCGTCTGAAGATTGTTGCGTGGTAGACATAACTGTAAAGGAACCCCGTCTGGATGAGTTTATACTAGAGTAGTCTCCATAATCTTTCCTAAAGTCTGTAGTTTTAGGTTTTTTCTTATCGATTGAATCTCCGTTACCGGTTATTTTTCTTTTTGATCTTTTAGTTAATTCTGCGTAAGTAATTTTTGGACTATTGACTGTATTTTGCATGGATTTTATATTTTGTTTTTGCATGTTTTGTTTTTGCATGTTTTGTTTTTGCATGTTTTGTTTTACTAATTGTTGCATGTTTTCTTTTGTTATTTCATCTATTGTTATTGTTGTATTTGTTGTAGCGTCTACTTTATTAAGTTTTAAGCTTTCGTAGAGCATTTGTCTTTTACTATTTTCATATGCTATCCTAATTTTTTCTTTTATGGAACTTTTATTGTTGAATCTACTGTCCAAATGACTAGCGACTCTGTTCGCCAGCATTAGGATAACTTTTAACTCATCATTTAAATTTTCAATTGCAGACTTTACTTTATCTTTTTTATTTTTCTTTTCGTTAAATTTTATTAATTCATCAATTGTTTTAACGAAGGGTGTTTTTATAACGGAGGGTGTTTTTATTATGACATCAATATTTTTAACGGAGGATGTTTTAGAGGTTCCAGCATTAGACGTACTAGTTCCTTCCATAGGATCCTCAGTTATGTTCTTTCCATCATCAATGTTACTGGTAACCATTCCTTCCTGTGAGGCCCAGTTAACCACCACCACAGGATCGCAGTTGCCGGATGACGACCCAGGGGGGGCCTGAGCAGGTCGGACTATAGCTTCGGCCGTATTCTGCCCAATATCTGTCAAAAGCTGGATCTGTCCGGGGCAGGTCTGGTTGTCAGGGTACGTTCCTGCCGAAACTCGCGCATGCGCGTGAAAAGCGCCAAGAATCCAGTGATTGTATATTGCATCTCTTTTTTGCGCATGCTCGACGAAATGCAGGAACGTATATTCGCCTTATGTTTGTGAGGAAAATAGGGGAGAACTGTTATTAGCGGGAAACCGACGCAACACGACGGGACGGCGGTCGTACTACGAAATTTTGGTAAGTTATTATTAATATATCCGATTGCATAATGGCAGCTACTAATGCTATTATTGGAAAAGGAGCTAAAAGAAAGCGTAGAGCACTATGCTTCCAAAGTTTCTTCTACCAAATAAAATATTTTATTTTTTATTGTATATATTTGGTTTGAAGTTATTTCAGTATCCTTCCCTATATCCCCAAAATAAAGGAAAAGAATAAGCATACGATACATATATATACAACTATAATATATTTATATATTATATGTACATACACATAAAATTTTAATTTGAAAATCGAAAAAAAAGTTGCGAAACTATGCGAGGTGATTGGAGGTGATCAAGGTACCCTATTTTAGCCCAACTTGGTACTTTACTGACGCTAAAATCGTCGCGCATGCGCGAAAAAGAGGTGCAATATACAATCACTGTTTGGTTCAGATATTTTAAATAACATTGTCGATGTTGATGGGTTAAGTACTACAATATTCTTTTGGTTAACAGTCCTCTAGCAGAGTTGTATTCTAATGTTACTCATTTAAAACGACTATGAAATGGTTACTATGTGTCATCAACAAATATTTGCTCTCGATGCTAAATACAATGCACAACGTGTAAATAAGCTGCCTTGTTTAGGTTTGTATTATCGCTTTCAAACACGTAATATCACTAAACCGCGGGTGTCTATGCATTTTTTAATTTCTGCAGACGAATTTTAAGAAATCGGAATCAAATCTTTCTATATCTGAAATAAATTAAAATTGTACTACGTTCTGTCATATTATATATCTAGCATTTTCTCAAAATGTTCAAATGCTGCAATTGCATAGAGATACATAATCTAAATATTAGATTGAAATTGTGATACAATATAATTACAGGAATGCTATACATTCGTCGTAGGAATCAGTTGCTGAAGGAGAAATTTTGTAAAGATCCAAAAGTCTGCGAGAAGTATTTAAAGTTAAGAGCTAAATTGCTATTTCTGCGATATGGCGAAAGCTTGGAACAAAATAGTCTCGGAAGTCACGCGACTGAAGAGGAGCGGTCTGAGACTAAAACAAAGTTATGTAGCATTCAAAGAAAGTCGATAGCCGAGAATTTTGCGTTTGATGGTGTTCATCATGTTTTTGATCAGCACAACGCACCTGTAACTATGCTGAAGTTCGCGAACAACGATAAGTCAAGATTATGTTGCGCATCGTTGGATGGTCTATTATCGATATGCGAGACAGTCAGCACTCCACCAAAAGTAATAGCATTGTTGAAAGGACATAAGAAAGGAGTAACCGCATTAGATTGGAGCATTAGCAACGATCTAATAGTTTCGTCTTCTTTGGACTGTACGATAAGACTATGGAACGTGGCTACGGCAACTAATCCAGCTTTCCTGAGAGAAGTGAAGGATCAACAGAGAGCGGAAGTTTTATGTTGCGGATTCGTGCCTATAAATAATAATTTAGTGATAGCTGGCAATTCGCAGGGATGCGTACAGATCTTAAATATATCCACCGGTATATACACACGTGGCGGTTCATGTAAAATTGGGGGAAAAGTTAGTTCCTTTTAACCATTGACAATGAAAGAATGAATAGAGATAGAATGATTTTAATCTGTTCGATGTTTGATTTAGATATTATCGTTAACTTGTGAGGGCAGCGGTGGTTTAGTTATATGGGCTGGGAACGACAGAGGAGTTATCATGTCGTTTCAATTAGAACCAGGAACTGGACGATTGACAAAATTACGTAAGGTACAAGAAATCGGCGGGATGATAACGAGTCTCTCATGGCGTTCGTGGTTCTCAAAGAATGCTCCATGGCCAGCGCTTTTAGTGAGCAGTGCTTGCAACGCAATATTATTGTATCACATCACCGATAATCAAGGGTCTTTGTCGCTGTGGACTAAGTACCCGATAAAGCACAAGTAATTAATCCTGTGAATACCAATAATTACAATGAAATTACATAAAGTAACGTATGATATATAATTTTGTTCTTCTCTTACAGACAGTATTTCGTTCGATCTACTTTCGGCTCTCAAATGGAGTCGTGTTTAATAGCCACTGGCTCCGAAGATGGAACGATCCACCTGCTGGATTCAGCTAGACAAGGCAAAGCGGTAAAGATTAATCGACTGGAAGGTCATGCGGCACCAACTCTTGCGTTATGCTTCAATTACGATGAATCTCTTTTTGCATCTGCGGATCATCAAGGGCTTATTATTGTGTGGCGTAACCGACAGCGGCATATATAAAACTTTCCAGGAAAAATATGAAATAGTATTATTTAAATAAGTGTGTTATAAAGCAATTGTTCCGTTTGAAATATTTATAGTATTTATAGAAATATTTATAGTTCTTTTTTTGACTTTGTAAAAGCTAGTTTCTCCGATTACAATTTTGTACATTTGAAAGATTGTATGTTTTAACACTTATTTGAAAGCACAGAAATATTGGATAAATAAATATTTAAAAATTTTTTTTTAGAAAATTTTTAAGGATATATTAGTGCAGTTAGTTAGAATGAATTGTTTAAATTAATTTTTTTTAATATATTGTTTAAATTTTAAGAAGTTAATCATTTTTTATATTAAATAAACAAAGTTTTCGTTCAATTTGCGACCGCCGTCGCAAAAGTTCAATAGGCATTATCCTGACAATGATTTAGTGACCTCTATAAAAATAATTTATGTAATATAAAAAAATTGTTGTTAAAAATTTTTTATACATAAAGGATTAATAAATCATATGCATTTCATACTTTTATTTATTATTTAAAAATATCATTTTTGGAAATTCAAAAAGGTGATATTTAAACTTGAATTGCGGCTAAAGTGGTTCGAGTAGGCCGAGATTTTTTACACAAACCCAAATAGCACGCTACGTCTTACGTTTCGAAAAAACGCCTTTTACACGTCCAAAAAGGCGTACTTTTTCAGACGTCGTTTTGGCGATTGTAGACAGGTGCCTTTTATGCGTCTCATTTCTGACGTGAAAACGACGTGTCCAGAAAAACGTCTTTTTGGACGTGTAAAGGCACCTCATAGGTTCGCATGGATCAGCGGGGAAGCACATCATGAAGTTAACAGGTTGTTGTCACGTCGTTATTACATCTTTGAAGGTCTTTAATATATCTTTGTTACAAAACTGGGTGTCTTAAAGACGTCTCTCATAGGTCTTTCTGGCATCTTAAGATGTCTTAAAAATCACCAAAAAGACATATCTTTAAGACGTTTTTTGGCATCTTTTTCAAAATCTTCAAATTTAAGAAAAAGTTACAAAAGAATTTATATTGTATACTACTTTCATGCACTGCTTGAGGGAATATTCTACTTTGTCTTCGAAAAAACCTTATTTACAATTTAGAAATTTTTATGCAGTTGGCGGGATTCGAACTCGGGACTATCATCTGCCAGACGCACTTACGTCTTGCGACAGATATCTTGCAGATATTTTAAGATGTGTTTGTGCTATCTGGGTACGTTAAATTGCCACTACACCAGGACATTATTCATAGTATATTTTCTTATAAAAAAGCATATTTAATATAAAGTAAATATTGTATGAATATTTGAATATTAAAAAAAGATTGAATCTCTTTTTAATATTATATGAATGTGTATACAATATCTTGTGCTGCTAGGGTAGTTTGTAGCTAGTAAATCTTACAAAGAAAATGTACATATTTTATAAACAAAAAATATGTAAATATTTCTTATTAATTGTACGATGAAGGCATTTTGTGAAATTTCCTGTTAATTGTATAACTTCGTGAAGAATGTTGAACAAAATTGAGTTTCTATTCAATCGCTTAAGAAGCCTGCATCCAGTTATAATTTGTAAATTTATCCATAGGATTGAAATAAGGTCACGAAGGCTCGTGGAATGGAAAACATTAGACTGCGGATCTTTATGCAATTATGGCTTTCGAAAATATTCGGAAAAGGCTGGGATAGAAAATATGACAAATATGAGTTTCTTAAAATTCGTCTAGAAAAATTGGAAAATACATAATTTAAACATCCTCAGTCTAATAATAATAATTAATGGTGTGGGAAATAATAACTGAGACGCATGTTCCGAGTAACTAAGTTTCTGTTCCGTATAACAATATATTAATTGTTCTCTATTAATACTCTATACGTTATAATGAGCACAGAATTAGCAGTATTAATAATCATAATAATAATAATCCTATTAGTAGAAGTCGCATAATGATTGTTCTGCTATTAACAGTAACTGTAAGAATGTAAATTCATAATTTCACGTACAAATATGAACGAAATCTAATATAGTGCGGGTGCCAAATATATTAACTTATTATTTCGAGGGAGCATATTCATACTATTCTGTTCTATTTTGCATTTATGCTATCATTTATTTTTTAATTATTATAGCAATATTCAAAGCTTTTTTCAAGGTGTTTCTTACGTAAATCACTTAATAATTATTAATATATCATTGGTATTCGTCATTTTCATTATAGCATATTTTCAATAAATATACGCACTTCGCCGAATTCAATAGTTAATACTATATTGACATCGAAAACAGTTGTTGTCCTTGTGCACTTCCGTACATTCAAATTTTATCGTGTTCTCATCGTTTTTCTTTTTGTAAAAGATCATCTAAATATTAAACATGGTTTAAAAGGCTAATTTAGGTGCTTAAAAATTGTTGTAAAAAAATTAAAAATGAATAAACTTCCGGAAAGCCCATACCTCCGATTTCTTTTTATTCTATAGATTCTTACGTACTGTGACGTGCCGATTACGAATACGATAGTGAAAATTAGCGCAAATGCTATTTTCGTAACGGAAACCACGAAAAAACCATAAAAATAGTGGATTTTTCCATTTATTTGCGTAAATAATGGGAATTTTGAAAAACGCTTCAAATAAAAATCATAGGTCTCGTCAAAATACACATTTTATGTTTTATTGATTTTTGTCATAAAGACAATAGTTTTTGAGAAAATACCAAAATGTAATAAAAATAACCCAACCTAACCTAAACTTAAACATTACGTTAAACAACTGTTCGTTATAGAAGAAATGAAACAACCTCATATAAGCAAAAAAATTAATCTATTTGTTCTAAAAAACGACAACAAAGCATATAGAACAATATCAGAAAACTAAAAAATAGTTTGTAATAAAAAAAACAATAAAGTGAAATTACCGCACGAAAAGTAAAAAATAAAAGTGTTCGCACCCTTTTTTAATACTTCTTTTCTTAATAACTCTGTTAACGAACAATACCCGCCGATTAAGTTACAAGGAAAAGTTACTCAGAGTCATGTCCCTCGTAACATATGTAAAGGACACTGAAATCGAGACTGGCTTCGTATAAGTGAATAATTACCTATTATTTTTCTCCGAAAGTATTATCTTTATGACAAAAATCAAACCGACATAAAATGTGTATTTTGATGAGACCTACAACTTTTATTTAGAGTATTTTTCAAATTTCCCATTATTTACGGAAATAAATGGAAAAACTATGATTTTTTCATGGTTTACGCTGTGAAAATAACATTTGCGGCAATTTTCACTATCATATTCGTAATCAGCACGTATAAATACATAAGAAACCAGAGTATAAAAAAATCGGAGGTGTGGGCTTTTCGAAAGTGTACCCTTAAAAATATTTAAAAAGTAACGTATAACAAAATACCGTAGCATTAGTTTAATAACATTTTCTCGCGCTATTCTTATTCAGGTCGGCTAACTTGATTTATCAGATCGATTGAAGTAAAAGTGCACGCATTTGTATCAATCACAGTTCTAATTAAGGTAAAAGTCAATATGTGTGTGTGTGTGTGTTTGTGTGTGTGTGTGTGTGTGTGTGCGCGTGCGTGCGTGCGTGCGCGCGCGTGTGTGTGTGTGTGTGTGTATACACAGGATGTTCACACTATTACTAGCCATCGGTATTTTTGTTAATAGTAAGTATCAGAAAAAAATGAAAGAGGAAAAAGTAGTACCGTTCCTTATACGCAACGCAATGGCGTACGTGATATTTTGTATTAAAAATTTACGATCGGGAACTAACGAAACAATTACCATGGATGGCGAAATTTATACACGCAATGATGATATTTTCATGCTTGTACTGTTTTGTTAGATATGAAGGCGACCTTCAATTTTTTAAATGGAATGCTGTATATTTTTTTATGACAAAGTGGCTTCCGCATGTGGTAGCCTTACCAATAAAGAATACTTGTAAACAGGTTGGTATGGAATATTCAAAATGTTTCTTCCATTTACGACCTTGCATGACCTTGAATATCACTGCGCAGTATACGGATGAATTTGTATAGACACACGCTTTCATGTGTCATAAAAAAATATACAGCACTCCATTTAAAAAATTGAAGGTCACTTTCATATCTAACAAAACAGTACAAACATAAAAATATCATCATTGTGTGTATAAATTTCGCTATCCATGGTAATTGTTTCGTTATTTCTCGATCGTACATTTTTAATACAAAATAATATCACGTACGCCATTGCGTGGCATACAAGGAACGGTACTACATTTTCCTCTTTCATTTTTTTCTAATATTTACCATTCACAAGAAAATCGCTTGGTCTAGTAATAGCGTGACCACCCTGTATATATCATAGGTGTACAAGTGTACGAATACCTTTTAATATGGAATAACTTTTTTATAATTGTAGCAAACGACCTGATTTTTTTATCACCAATTAAAAGCATTGGTTTAATAAATGATCTAAAAAAAAGATTTTCCAAAAATTACAATTTACAAGGTTGCAGGCAAAAATTAAAAAATGTAGATAGTTGTAGATCTATGTTTGTTACACGCATGCTGAAAATTTCATCGAAATCGTTTAACATACACTCGAGCTGCGAACGGTTAAAAATTGTGAAAGTCGTAGTTTCACACGATTTTTGATCAGTTTTTGTTTAAAATCCAGATAATCGGACACCTTTATATAGATACGTATCATTTTTTCTGCGTCAAAAGATTTTGGTGAAATTTTCAGTATGTATATAACTACCATTGATCTACAAAACGAAAATTTTAAATTTTCAATAAGGGCCTAAATAAAAAAGTTTAAAAAAATTTTTTATGTTTACATGTAACCTTCTAAATATTAATTTTGTGGAAAACCTTTTTTGCATATCATTTCACAAACCAATGTTACAATTATAAAAAAGTTATTTAATTTTAAAAAGTGTACGAACACATTGTACACCCACTACATGTATGTATATACGCGCGCGCGCGTGTGTGTACATATATATACACACATACATACGTATATATAAAAGTATATGTAAATATAATATTATAACAAATATTATTATAATTTTATAATCAAATAAAATTTTGATATTATATTATACAATATTATATATAATAATATACAGGGTGGTCCTTTTAAGTCCACCTAATTATCTCTTCAGTTTATTGTAATGCAAAAAATATTTGTTACATAATGAGCATGGTGTCCATGGACCAATATCTGTAAAGAATATTTTTTTCAAAGGTCATTTTTTTCGAAGTTATCAAGGTCATCAGTGTTTTTTGATAAATAACTACGTTTCGTTTTAATTGCATCGTGTCGCTGTTCGAAAAATATATTCAGATATTAGTCCATAGACACCATCCACATTACGTGTCGAATATTTGCTGCATCACAATAACCTGAAGAGATATTTAGGTGTTTTTACGGCCCTCCCCGTACATCCATACATACATACATATATATAAATATATATATACATTAAATTATTAATATATAATAATAATATAAAATAATATATTATTTATATATATAACATAATATTATATATGATATATATTGTATGTAATATATATTATAATATATATATAAATATAATATATTATAACATATATTATAATATATATATAAATATAATATATTATAATATATAATATATTATAATATATATATAAATATAATATATTATAACATATATTATAATATATATATAAATATAATATATTATAATATATATATATATATAAATACAAGATATTGTATAATAATATATAAATATATAACATAATATTATATATGAGATATATTGTATTGTAATATAATATATATCATATAATATTATGTTATATATATATTATATACACATATATATATTATATATGATATATATATATTTAATGTATGTATTATATATATATTTAATATATATATATTATATTATATTATATTATATAATATTATATATTTGTATATATATATTACAATATATGTGATATATTATACGATATTTATTATATATAATATTAGTTTATACATATTTGTGTGTGTGTGTATTTATAAAAAAAGTATTTATGCTTCAATAATATAACATCGACCTAAAAGTCGATACTGGATTAACGTATTGTTTCTTGTTGAAAATTATAATACTTTTAGAGTAGAGAGCCGTTCTTTTTCCACTGGACTAATCTTACGACGAATGTTGACGCCCGTAAATTGAGAAATTATGGAACTTTATATGGAAATTCCGCAACGCATATTAAAAAAACAGACATACTTTTTGGTCGCGACTGAGTATAATCATAGGAGATGAAAGAAATCACTGCAGTTCATGGAGTTTATACCGAACTATGCCGCGAGCAAAAAGTAGGCTTGTTTTAAGAGTTACTATACTCGTACAGAAAGTTTCATAACACCTGAAATTTACGAGTCGCGTGAGAACTCCCTTAACGTAATACGATAGGAAGAAAAATATCATATCCTGATATAACAATAACAAAAAATCAATGGGAATAATTGTCGTGCATCATCAACTAAATAATAACATTAACTTACACAGGCACTATAATCCTCGGGTAACAATTACGCACTGAACGATCTTTAATCAATATTTACACGCGAAGCGAAAACTTTCTATTGTTTCCACGTAGCCTTTACAAATCGATTCTCAGCTACTCGATTAGCAACGGTTCGTATTATGCACGAATTAATTGTATAAAAGAATTATGTTAACCTTAACCTCTATTTTCTATACAACAAAGAAAGATTTAAGTGTGAAATACTATAGACAATCGATAAAATTTCAGCCGTAACGTAAAAATTAGCTACATCTTATGTACATGTAGAGCCCTTACGTATAATATTCGAGATTCGATTTATGTACAATGATCTCTTACCGGCTTAGGAAATCATTGTAATTCTGCGACAAAATTGTTTCGGACGGACTTCGGCTAAAGTATTACCCCTGAAAAATTTACAATTAGCTTTGCGATGATACGTTAGTCGTCGATTAAAACACTGCACTTGTCGGTGGGTTCAACGTTCCACTGGCTATCACATTGGGCACTTTTCGAAGAAGCTGGATCAACGCTTCTCTCTTGTCGTATATCACGAAGAGGCACCATTGGCGAAAGATCACGGTTCAAAGAGTTTGGTAGGATACGTTGGTCTGGTACGAAGTTTACACTTTCCACTGATTCCATGAGCTTGCGTTCATCTTCCAATTGTTCAACATCATCCTGTTCGATCTGTTTAACGAAAAGAGAGGGTGTGCCATTCGTAGACAAGTTCAATTTCAAACGATCTCTGGTGTGTCTGAGTTCCCCTAACTGATGTTGCTGACCATGGGCATAATCATTCAACAATTCCATTCTATTCTGCTGCGCTTCTTGGTGACCACTGTCCACTTCGTCCAGTTCGTCGTTAACCGACGTACCAGCACCAGGGAAGAACTGACTCACATATTTACTTTCGCTTGTTTGAAATTGAAACGGACGATTTGAACTGCTCACAAAAAACTCCTCGCTCCCTGCAACAGAAATCAACTTCAAAGCATTCTATGAATAACTAATCAATTCTCAATGTTTCCAGGCAAATTCAAAGGAAGCAGGGAAAAATGAGAATTATTTTCAGTGGTAGTAGTCATCGTAAACCTGGAATGGGTCAAGATTGTGTTAAATTCTGTAAAATGTTATATTTCAGCATCTCTTGAAAATTTTTAGAAGCCATAAATGATTCTCCATCTACATGTGTAACACCTGAATGTATATCTTATTTAGAAGACAGTGAAATAATACGTGTTTGAACGTACCGGAATGGTTACCGTCATCATAATCCAGAGGATATAGATCTAATCGTGGTTCATCTATCATTTCCTCCCAATCTAAAAGAAAAGATAAAAATAAAATCTTTTAATATAAATTGGAAATTATACTTGCTAGAATGTTACTTGAATATTACGTTAAATTATAAAAATATAGACACGTTACCAGCATATGAAGTAGGCTCCCAGGTAGTAGACGTTTCTCCTTGAGTATCGGTAGCTAATGTTTCCTTCGGATATTCGTATACGCAGTGATAACGTTGCTTCTTGAACCAAACACTCTTCTTTTGATCCTGGACAAATCGCACATTGTCGATCCGATAAAAATGGGTTAAGCTATATCTATATTTAACATATATTTAATATGTGAAAAGTACATTTGCTAAATACCTCAAATTAAATCTGGAATAGAAACATTCGTCAGAAGAAGGTTAAAAAATTCTATGAATTACTCTCTATGTACAAATAAATGATACACCTACCGATTCGCCCTAGCCGCAAAATGGAGGACAGAAAGTTATAAATCTTTTATGCTACGTTAAGAAAAAGATAGTGACAATAATAGCTGTTGTAAAGCTTACGCCAGATTTTAATGTTTTGTCTGGAGATCTTAACGCGGAACGATGCGGAGCTAACGTTGCGTTCCAGGCTGACGGTGTAAATTCTTCTTCCTCCTCATCTTCTTCTTCGTCTTCTTCGTCTTCTTCCGCATCCATCTCATCTTCAACATCGTCAACCGCTGCTGATCCTTCGTTATCATTAGCCAATGTACTTCGAGCTTGAACTTGTTCGACGTGCGGTTCATTGTACCTCTAAAATGCATTGTTAAATGATCACTGTGTTTGTTAATCGCTTTATATTTAACCCTCATCTATCCCCCGTGTACATTTGAAACAGTTTTCCCGAAATTTCCCGAAGTTATTTGTGTGGTACTACCAATAAACATACATTTCTATCAGTCCAATGCTTTAGTTTCGCCATCATTACACGTTTGTTTCTTTTTATTAATATTTCTATTGCTATTAATGGATCGACTGGATTCAAGCTTATTATATTTCTGTTGTTAGGATTCTACAATATAATATTCTACAATTCTACGCTAACAGTTCTCCTGACTAGCGCCATCTCGTCTAAGTAGCTGAACTAAAATTGGCTCTAGACTTGGTCTAGACTCTGACATCATGAATGGAATATAGGGAAATTGAATCCAATCACGCGGGAACATCACACGTCCTCATATGAGCATATTTTGTGCTGAATGAGGGCTCAATCTCAAGAGGAAGGTTACATGCAATGCGCTCTGGTCATAATTTAGTTAGATTATGTTTATATCTAATAACTAGCTTTTCCCTGTGGCTTAGCTCTCATGGGAAACTGTTTAATGTCCTCGAAAATTGATATTGTTTCTCCATAAAACCTTTTAACTACCCATTCACCCCTATAGAGTTTTAATTGTATATATTTTCATAATTAACGTCTCAAGAAACTTCAATAACGACACCCATACCGATTTTTAGGCTTATTTACACCATTTTACCTCATTTGCCAAATATAAGTTTGAATTGAATTTATAGTCAGGAGAACTGTCAGCGTAGAATTGTAACATCAAAAATATAAAGGGCTTGAAGTCACTCAGATTCATTAATAGCAGTAAAGATATTAATAAGAAGAAACAAACGTGCAATGATAGTGAAAATGAAGTGTTAGACTGATAGAAATGTATGTGCATCAGTGTCACCACACAAATAACTTTTTTTCTGCAAACGAGGGTGGAGTACACTAATAAATGCCCTAGAATAGGGGTACTCTGCCCCCTTAAGTACCTAAATCAATCATTTTTAGGGAGTCTTATAATTTTGTCCATAGCTGTATACTGATCTGTTATTCGTAGGTAAATTTTCTCGAAACATCGTGCGACTTTGATTTTTTTAACGCGAAACACGTAACCGAAAAACCTAAGACGTAAATATTAACTGATCAGTTGGATTTAAAAGCATCGAATAATAACTGTTTACCTTGTTACTTCATGGATCTTTTACCACTGTGTCAATTTGACACCTAGGGACAGATTCCGTTCGTAAAATGAAGCACAGGTGAGGGTTAATATAATGGGTCCCATGGAAATCACCAACAATATTTCACTGACTCCAGATTTAATCGTTAATAACTTTACCCGACAACGACTTTTACCGTTGATGAACTACAGTGCGTGTACAAAGTATGCGTACACCTTTTAGAAACGAATAGCTTTTCCAAAATTGGACCCAGCAGCTAAAGTTTCTTTGAGACATTGAAATTAGTTTACTAGCTAATGTATAATTTTGTTTTTTATTGTTATCGGTCGCAATTGCGAAGGAAACAGTAAAGGCCACGATATTTATTATCTTTTATCTATACCTGTAATGTAAATGTAAAACATGTATTTTGTACGAAGTTTTATTGAAATCGGCCTACGCATAAAAAAGCTATGAGCATTGTAAGACATAAAAATTTTTGAATTTAGGATTTCCGATTCATTTAAATCGCAGATTCTCACAATTTCTGCTATTTCCAATCAATTACATTTCACAATAGAGTGCAACTGTGGGGATGTACAAAGAAATTCAATGTCAAGATTATACAAACTTTTCAAACAAAGTACTTCGAAGCATTGTCAACGCTCCATGGTACATCAGAAACGATGACATCCACAAGAACTTAAAAGTGCTTATGGTCAGTGAGGAAATTAAACAGTTCGCGAAAAAACACGAAATTAGACTATATGAACACGAAAATGTCGAAGTGCTACAGTTACTCGACAACAGCGGACTTATTTGTAGATTAAAAAGGATAAAACCCTTTGAACTAGTGTAAATTAAGTTAAGAGAACTTAGGGTAATTAAAACATGTTTAAGAAGTGTTTGAAACATATGTGGAGTGCGCCATTGGGAGTACATCCATTAACAGCTAAGACTTACCTAGAATTAAGACTTTAGACTTAGATTTAAGTAAGAATTATTCAAACCAAATTGCTAGACAGTGAAAACTAGTTGCAATGTATAAATAAATTTAAAAAAAAATTTTACACATTAGCTAGTAAACTAATTCTTCCAACGTCTCGAAAAAACTTAAGCAGTTGAGACTGATATTCGAAAAATTATTCGTTTCTAAAAGGTGTACGAATATTTTATACACCCACCATAACTATTCTACGCTAACACTTTCACTTTTGTATAAGAACATAATTATTACGCTATAAGAAGTATTAAAGTAGTTGGCTAATGTTATCGTCAAACTTGTGGACTAAAGTCGCTGTTGGCCAAAGTTATCGTCAGTGAAATCTGGACTCGGTGAAGTATTATTGGTTAAAGCTGTGTCGTTGATTTCCATTCGTCCCGATATAATATGAACATTAAAGTACCTTCCAAACAAATTCTCCGGAACTGGAACTATTATCTTCATCCTCTTCTTCTTCTTCTTCATCTTCCTCTTCGTCTTCTTCTTCTTCGTCTTCATCTTGACTACCCCATCCGTGTTCGGTTCCGAAACTTGTCGACATTAGGCCATCCTCTGCTGGTAACGGCAAGGGAAGCGGAAATGGCTGAGGTAATTGTTGCCATTTACATTCCTCTTCGGGACTTGGCAAAGGAGCTACTCCGCTTCCAATCATAATACGTGACTTTTCATCGCGAGAACGTACCACCGAACAATTATAATCTAAATTCTCTTCTTCGGAAAGATCTCCGTTGGTTGTATCTCGTTCATCATCCTGTAATCTCTCTCCTAAACCTTCCAATAAAACCATTTTGTTCGTCCGAGTGTCAACTAACAACACATCGTCCGATACAGCTGATTCTCTCGAAGTGATCGACGTATCTCTCGAATTTGACATTAAGGACTCTGACGTAAGAGTACTTTCTCGTTCCTCTTGGATCGGACTAAGCGGAGTACCGTAGATGTTATACCTGTATGTAATATAAATGGCTGTTTAATGTGGATTTATAAATAAATGATTATGTTAGGGGGGTAGATTCGTTTTTAGGATTGCAAGGGTCTGGGATGTGCCTTCTCATTTCTTGATACTGCAAAGATGGTGTTTTTCAGTAGTCAAAAGATCAATCTAGGCTGCAGTCATCCTCAAAAGTCCCATTTTTATGTTCCCAAGGCGTCATTTGCATTATTTACCAAGTATTTTGCATTATTTGGGAGCATAAAGCTGCACGCGTAGATGTTTTCATAAAGCTGTTTACAGTTACATGCTACTACTGTTTCTTCTCGAGAATTTCTTCATTAAGGGCCCTAATAAATGAATTAAAAGAAATGTTTTTTTTATTTTCGCACACGACCTTATAAATTGTAATTTTTGGAAAATTTTTTTTGCAGTAGTAAACCAATGCTAATTGATGATAAAAAAAGTCTATTTAAGTATGAATACTTTGTACACCCACTGTAGCTGTTGCAGCTTTATGAAAATAGCAAACTACCCCTCGTAAACGTAAAAAGGACTTTTGAAGGCGATCAGGGCCTAGATTGGTTTTGACTACTGAGAAACCCCATCTTTCCATTATCGAGGAATGAGAAGGTGTATCCCGCACCCTTGCAATCTTGAAAAAACGTGTTTATCCCCTTAACAAGGAATGGAAAATAGAAATTTAAAAGATTAAAAGTATAAGAAATACCTTATTGAAATACCCACTCCTCCATTGCCTTGATTCGATGTCTCATCGTTATCTTCATCCTCGTCTTCCTCGTCCCATCGTCCATTTTCTATATCGGTGGACAGAGAAGTATTATCATCGGCCTCACGCATCTCCAAAGGCTCTATAACAGACATTTGAGCATGGGGCAACTTCTCTCGGAGTTCGTTTCTAATTGCTGTAACGAACTCCTCCTCCATACCAAACGATACGTAAGAATTATCGCTACGCAAACTCATTGTTGAGCTGTCCTCCTCTTCGTCATTCATACTTGTATTTTGATTGTGATATTTCTTTTCATTTTCATTTCTATCGTCAGTTTCAATTTCGTTCTCAATTTCATTTCTATTTATAATTTCATCTTCGCTTTCGTTTCTATTTACACATTCATCTTTGTCGCTATTTTCACATTCGTTTTCAACTTCATCTTCACTTTGGCTCTCATCTTCCTTCTTATCGTCACTGTCAAACTTCTTTTCCTCTGCCGTCTCATCTTTCATTTCAATTTTAACCTCTTCTTCGCTTAGACATTCCACGTTTGATGACACCGAATGATTCTGTAATTCTGCGATTCTTCGCGTTGAATCTTTTCTCGGAGAAGTAACATTGGCATTATTTAAATTTCTTACAGTTTCTTCTTCCAGCACGGATTTTACAGTATTATTTTCCGTCGAATCAACGTTTAGAATACCACCTCTATCACTTTCCGTTTTGATTACGGTATCCACAGTTCTCGAACAGTCAGATTCCTTATCGTTCACCTGACTCATGCTACCACTTGTACATTTAACGAGGGATAAGTTTTCCATTGGCTTTTCAGAGCCTTGTAACGTGTAGTACTCGGCATCGAGAATTGCATCCAATTCGAATAAAATCTGTAACTGTTGTTCATCCGTAGATGCTGTTGCGACTGCGATGGAATCACTAATAGAAGGTGGAGCAACTGAAGACGAGCAAACGTTTTCTTCCTCTTCGCAAGACTCTTTATCTCTGAAACCGGAATCAGAACTTTGTTCATCGTCTGGAGTGGACAACTGCTTTCTTTCCTCTTCTTCGTCATTGGGTGTACATCGTTGCTCTACGTCCATGTCGTCAACGTTAGAAAATTCATCGCCCTCATTATATGCAGAATATTTTGTTTGAAATTGTGGAGTACTTGCCGCAGACACAGAAGTTGCAATCAATTCTGGCATGTCATTACTTTCTTGTTTAGGAGAAGTCTCTGTGTATTCATTGAACTCGCCTTCGTACAGGAAACCGGGGACTTTTTTTTCTAAAGCGGAATCCAATGCATGATTCCACAGTTCTACATCGACTTCATGATTCTCGAGTTCCTTGTAATTAACTGAGAAATTGCTTTCGTCTTTAGATACATCATTATATTGAGATTCATCGTTTCCTTGTAATGTTTTGCAAGAAGACGCAAGATCAGGTACAAACCGAAGCAGGGGGAGGTCAGGATTTCCTTTCGACAGAAGTCTCAACACGTGTTTGTCGCTACGAGTTTCCATGGTTGTAGTTTCGGTAGTATTGGTTTCTACGATCGGTTCGTCGTCTAACGATAACCTTAAAATCGGCGTTTGACCCTGATCCATCGTTAACGTTAACAGTTTAGGCCTTTCCGACGTGTCCAATGTTTTGATCTTGCGAGAAGTATCATTCAACGAAGGATCTCGTAACTTTCTTAACGCTTCATCGAATTCCTCCGTGCGAATGCTACGTCTGATGTCACTATCACTACCAGTGGCTGGTAATTTCATCGACAATTCTGCATCAGAATCAAGGTCGATGTGAACAAGCACCATTAGGTCGGTCACTGATTTCGACTTCTCTTTCACTTTCTCACTGTAAACTCCTTGCTCGATTTGTCTTTTCCAGCTTTCCTCTTCAGTTTCGGAGCTAGATTCCTGATGAACAACGATGTTTTTGATATTCGGTACGTTCTTGACCAGTTCCGTTGGTCCAAGACGAAATGAAGACTGCCGTGGGGTGTCGTCGACGATCGTAGTCCAATAATCTGAGTCGATGCTGCCTCTGAGATCTTGTAAGCTAGCACTACGGATGTGTTTAGTTTTGTTCGCACGTAAATTTTCCCATCGTTGGTCGAAGTCCAAGTATTCTGCATACTCATTTAAAAGAACTTGCTTCAGTTCGTCCAAAGTTGACCTTTTTTGTGGATTCGCGTTCAAACATAAATGAATCGCTCGAAGAATATTTGATGGACAACCTTCTAAGTAACTCTGTAACACTTGTGCACTGTTCGGCAAGAGACCAGTTCTCAGAGATAAGAGCATTTCAATAACTTGCTCATCGCTCTTATCGTTGTACGGTTTGCTCCCCCAAGTGGCAATTTCCCAAAGAAAAATAGCATAACTCCACATGTTCGCGTGAGGCGTGATTTCTCTTGTTTCAATGGTAGTTTCCGTACACTCTATGCTCTCCGGAGCTGACCATCTTATAGGCAATGCACGATCCCCTACCACGTAATAATCTTCAGGATACTTTTCTACACCAATTCCATAATCTCCTAACTTCGCCGATAAGTCTGACGACACTAAACAATTTCTTGCCGATAAATCTGTATGCACGAACCCATAATTGTGCATATGCTTCAAACCGGCTGCAACATCCAGTGCCATTCGAACTGGAATATTTTCTTTGATGAGTGCGTTCTGTGACTTTTGATCGTGATTCGATAACAAAAAGCGTTTAAGATCACCTACAGGACAAGATTCAAATATTAATAAATACGGGTCGGTTTCTAGACAAACGCCCAACAAAGTCAAAATATTTTGGTGTTGCAGTTTCAAATATGGTGTCGCTTCACCAAGAAACCAAGCTTTCTCCTTGGTAGTAGCTTCTTCCGTAAGAATTCTTACGACTACGCCTTCGTTTTTCGAGATTCTTTTGCATCCTTCCAAGTCTGCACGACCTTCTACGACTTTTCCAAACCAACCATGGCCTAATTCCCTCAGGTATTTCAGTTTCTCTCTGGGCGTGGATAATTCTTGTGCATCGAACCATTCGCGACAGTAGTCCGGTAGAGTATTAGGATCGGAATCAGGTTCTTCAAAGAAAGATGTTGACAGCGGCAATGGTTTAGGTTTCGTGGAACTTTTAGAACCAGATATAATGTGATCCACAGGTAGAGGTTCAAACTGAACTCTATCTGCAATAGTTAACATACGAGGAACATCTAATTCTAACCCTTCGACTGCGTGCTCGAGTGCTGCCTCCTGTCCAATGTTGTTTCCATCTTTGAATTCCTAAAATATAAAACATTCCACACATTCACTAGATCACTTTATCAAAAGAAAACAGACATAAGCGTTCTAAGAACTAAACAATTTAAATGCACTAAACATTAATCAATATTACATATGTATATATAATATTATATTAACATTACATACAGTTATGGACAAAATTATAAGACACCCTGAAAATTATTGGTTTAGGTACTTAATAATATAGTTATATTAAAATACATTTCATCAAAAGAAAATGGTTTATTTTTTAATAACATCTTCATAAATTTTCCAAAAAATAGTAAAACATTTCTAATTTATTCAAAACATATTTACGATACCCAAAAACGATTGACCGTTTCGATAGATGTTAATCGTCTTGACATATGTACTTGCTACTACATTTTTATAATATTTTCAAGGTATCGAGCTCCATTGTTCCTTCCAACTTCTTTTAATTGTTTCAATCTCATTCGGAGCACGGATACCAGATATAAATACTCTTGGCCTTAGTATTGCCAGCACATTTATAAATTTTTCATCTATGTCTTCCCAACCTTTCAGAATTGCTACCTTCTAATCATTAACCCTCATACGTTCCTCATTGGATTTCGATTAGCATAAAACCCATTCAAAAGTAAATCATTTTCTACAAAAGTAATTCATTTTCAAACCATTTTCTTTTGATGAAATGTATTTTAATATAACTATATTATTAAGTACCTAAACCAATACTTTTCAGGGTGTCTTATAATTTTGTCCTTTGCATATTTATACAATATTATACTTTGACACAGTTTTGATTACAACACTCTACAGCGATACTTTGTTACTATAGTCGTGCGAATATATTTAAAACAAAAAAAATTGATCGTTCGCAAATTTAAAAGTAATAAATGTTGAAATAACAATTTACTATCGTCAACGTGACTCTTTCCACAAGAATATTGAGCTATCTAATCGCACGTAAACATCCACTGCGGATTCCATTGTATAATTTCTATTCAATTTGGAATACTCAAATAGAAAGAGTGTAGACTGTAAGCTTTTCAAAATCTATTGGACTTATAATAACGAACGAAAATTCACATTGTTTAGTATCGTCGATATTACCTGCTTGTACTTTTCTGCTGTGTCCTACAATTAGAAACGTATAAATCATTCTTAGGAACGTTAACGAATGTTACGACTTCGATCTGGTAGATACAGTGACTCCCAATAATATTCGGACACTATGAGATTTTTACTTTGTTGCATTATAACTTCATTCCTAATTAAAAAATGATATCCATAATAAGGTATTACATTAAGGTATGTATCTAGTAAACAATAGTATAAATTTTATTTACATAATGTACGATAGTTGTTAAGTAACACAATTTAAATGAAACGATGTATGATTTTCACGTTACTTTAATATTCGGACACTTTTAGGAACTACCCATTCTTATACTATTTTTTGCAATAAACATATATCTTAATATCTTGTTGGATAGCCATTTTGCTGTATTACTTCATTTAAGCGTTGAGGCATATTACTAATTCTTTTTTTTTTTAATATTCAGTGCTTATATTCTTCCATTCCTCTGATATTGTTATATCTATATGGATATATATGGATATTGTTATATATATGGATATTGTTTTTCTGATTCGTCGGTCGAGTTCATCCCATAGATTTTCAATGGGATTAAGGTCTGGTGATTGAGATGGTGGGTATAAAATTTTTGGGCAATTGTACAGCAGATATTCCTGCACAATGCGTGCCTTATGCTTTGGATCATTGTCCTGGTAGAATTTAAACGTGTTTAAAATCCCCATTTGTGTTGTACTTTTGTGTAAATTGTTTTTTAATATGTTTAAATATAAATTTTTGTCCATAACACTCTCAATAAAAACTAATTCGCCCAGTCCAAATGTTGATACACAGCCCCAGACAAGTACACTGCCACCTTTGTGTTTTACAGTTGGTTTTAAATTGTGATATTTATGTTCTTCATTTTTCTTCCGCCACACCATTCTTTGTCCATCCAACCCAAAAATATGAAATTTACTTTCATCACAAAAAATAATGCCATTCCACCAGTTGTATCCTTTAAAACAAATTCTTTAGCGAAACTTAATCTTTTCTTTCGATTCTGCTCATTCACGTATGGTTTTCTTCTAGCCACTCTTGCATTGTAGCCACTTTCTTTCAAGGCTCTGCAGATGGTTTGAGGATGTACCTTCTGTCAAGTCTCGTTCAAGAGCTCTATTGTCAATTTTGGTGCACTGAGTGTAGGACCCTTCTTTATTTTTCTAATGAGCTTCCTCTTCTCACGTGCGTCCAACTTATTTGGTCGGCCCTTTTGGGGTATAAAATCTATGCGTTCATTGTATTTGAATTGTCTGACGATATCTGCCACTGTGCTCTTACTGATATTGAGCATGGCAGCAATTTGTCTATACGATTTTCCTTTTGCATTGTGAAAATTCACAAGTTGGCGTACATCAAAACTCGTATTCGCTTTGCATGGCATTTTACAAGTGTACTCTACGATTTTCGAAATAGAACTGATATGAGAAGGCTTCGTAACGTCCGAACCATGTTTTTCCAAGTCCACCGTGTTTGTAAACAAACATTAGTTCCAACTTCGACGCTTACAAAGTCAAGAAAGATGGTACGCTATCAAGTGTCCAAATATTAAAGTAAAGTGAAAATCAGACATCATTCCATTTAAATTGTGTTACTTAACAACTATTGTAAATTATGTAAATAAACTATATACTATTGTTTACTAGATACATACCTTAATGTATGTATATGATATTTGGTGCCCTCAGGCATTCAAATCTATTTACCAATCTCCCTTCCCTTTTCACTCTCTCTATCGCCAAATTTCAGCCTAATTTCCAGTGGGACCTACTTTTTATTACGGTGGGTTCCGAACCACCTTTTTGCCAACAATACATGGCCGGTACCCATGCAGTCACCGCCTGGCATATGCTGTATACCCATGCGGTCACCTATCCAAGCACCGGTCACGTCCAACGCTGTTTAACTTCGGTGATCGTATGAGAACAGGTGTTTGAAGCGAGACAATGATCGTTGATGATACATACCTTAATGTAATACCTTATTATGGATATCATTTTTTGATTAGGAATGAAGTTATAATGCAAAAAAGTAAAAATCTCGCAGTGTCCGAATATTAAAGTTACTCACTGTACGTCTCGGTGAGAACAACAATATTACCTGGAATCCTTTGGGTCGTCTAGGTCTTCGACAACAAAGACATCCAACCAAAGTAAATGCTGCAGCAGTGACACCCAAAAGAGCGATCATATACTGCACCCAATATCGTTCCCATCTTGACGAACCATGGGTTAATGGAAAATCTGTTGGAAATCGAATAACCTCCAAATTGGTCAGTTGTCAATTAAAACGCACGTTGGGACAGGTGATCGACATACCTGTTTCTATCGAGGATGATATAGGATAAGCTGTAAGTGTCGGTAGTCCCACCCAAAACAGCCAACATAACATAATATCCACCATCGCGCATCGAACCTCGTTTTAATAACGATCGTGATCCGTTTAAGTCATTCTTGATGTTTTCAGACCATTTCCGAGTTGGTGTGCGATCGCGAACGTTCACGGATTTATCAAGTCGGTAAACGCGTTAGAATTTTACGACATACATATCAGAACTTTCCGTAATCTCATATTTCTGGTCTGTATCCTACACTTTATTGGAAACTAGCTTCGCCCGTACGGAATGCTGTTAAATGACTCTGTCACAGCGACAATAAAATGTTGTAATAGTATGTAAAACAGAAATACACGTTTCTTAGGGAAACCACCTAGGCCAAGCATGGTATGTATCGTGAAATGGATACAATACAATCAGCCACGGTCCGGTTAAAAGGTAGGTGTAAAATCACCACGCTTGCCAAACCCAGTTCTATTCTTGCCCCTCTATTCTCCCTCTCTCTCTCTCTCTCTCTCTCTCTCTCTCTCTCTCTCTCTCTCTCTCTCTCTCTTACTCATATACTACTTCCAATGCAGTGATACGAAACTCACACACACACACACACACACACACACATATGGGAACAATATATATATATATTTACTTTGCTAGCGATCGCTCCAGTCTCTGACATTTTGATCAGCACTACATCTTATGCAGTTGACTATGCATAGAGTTGGACGTCGATTCAAATTTATAATTCAATTAGGATTGAAAAAAATTACTTGTCAAACATCGTAATTGATTCAATCAATTATTTGTATAACATGTTATTATATATAACATATATATATATATAAATTTTAATTCATCATCCGCTATATAATTGAAAATTTAATCGAAATTTATATAGTTACAATTATAAATAGCCATACCGTTTTCAAAATTATTATTTATACGGTTATTTTTATATTCAGTTGCCAGTGTTACGTGTGCCCCAGATAGCACGGACGTTCATAGGATGTCCGATGTACGTTCAATTTACGTCCATACATCCATTGGACGTACATCGGACATCCGGGTACTATCTGGGTATAATGTCAAAATTTATATAGTAATTACCCAGATAGCACGCGGGCTCGGTGCGTTCCGAGCCAGTGCGCGCGCCAGTGCGAGCACTGTGCGAGCCCGCCGGGCCGGCTCTGGGACAGCTTTGGGCGGATTAGCAAGGGTGCGGGATTTGCGGGATTTTAAAATCAAATTTGTGCATTATCGAGAAACGAGAACGCGAATCCCACACCCTTAAAATCCTGGAAAAAGGAATCTACATCTGCAAGGGTGCGGGATTCGCGTTCTCGTTTCTCGATAATGCACAAATTTGATTTTACAGTAGTCAATAACGCTAGATAAAAGATTGATCTAGGCCACGACCCCCCTCGGATGTCCGATTTTTACGTTTACGAGTCGTAATTTGCATTATTTGGAAGCGTACAACTGCGCCTGTAGGCCATTTTCGTAACATGTATGCTGTCGAATAATGCAAATTACACCTAGTATACGCAAGAAAAAACACTTTTGAGGACGATTGCTGCCTAGACTGATCTTTTATCTAGCGTTTTTTACTACTGAAACAACCCGTGTTTGTATTATCACGAAATGAGGACGCGAATCCCGCACCCTTGCTAATCCGCCCAAAGCTGTCCCAGAGCCGGCACGGCGGGCTCGCACAGTGCTTGGCACGGGCGCTAGCACAGTGCTCGCACTGGCGCGCGCACTGGCTCGGAACGTACCGAGCCCGCTGGGCTATGGGTAACTCGAAGCGGTGGTGGGCTCGTCACGGGCCCGTCACGGGATCGGAACGCTGGGCTAGGCCGCACGCCGCACAGTGGTCCCAAAGTCCAAAAACGTGGCCAAAACCTAAAAAATCAACTTTCAACTAGGTATGTTTTAATTATTATATTGGGTACCCTAATAGTGTATCAATTGAGGATAAACCGGAAAAAAGTCGCATCTTTATATTTCAGCAGTAATTGCAGTCCGAACTTCCGATTCTCAAGACCGAGTATTTTTTCGCTTATGAGTCTCAGTGCGAATTTTAAATATACGGTATACAAATTTTATTGTATCTTTATGTCTTTAATAGTGCGTTATGAATGCTGTTTGTGGAAGTAAGTTAAGTAGTTCTCAGTGATAAATCTTTATTATTAACAAGTAAATGTGTATGCAAAAGAGAGCGTACAGTAAAGGCGTAAATTTTAAAGATGTAGAGTAAAAGTTGTGAATCCTGCAAAATCACGCGCTAAAACTTGTTCGAGCATCTACTTTACACTATTATCTTTCAAATGAAAAAAAAATTAGCTGCAGAATTTTGCATATTAGTTCGTACCACTATTTTTTATAATGCAGAATGGGTATTCTGAGAGCTTTGAAAGAGTATTTGAAAACATTTACATTCCTGGATTAAATTGAAAATTTATGGTGTAATATTCTCAACGCCGCTGGTTACGAATCTGAACTTAGAATTTAGAAAAACAAAATGGCCGACCCAATATGGCGGACGCGTGTTTGAAAAAATGATGCGACTTCTATAAAAATGGGCAAACAGATGTTTTTGAGATCTCTGATTACGAATCTGAACTTAGAATTTAGAAAAACAAAATGGCCGACCCAATATGGCGGACGCGTGTTTGAAAAAATGATGCGACTTCTATAAAAATGGGCAAACAGATGTTTTTGAGATCTCTGATTACGAATCTGAACTTAGAATTTAGAAAAACAAAATGGCCGACCCAATATGGCGGACGCGTGTTTGAAAAAATGATGCGACTTCTATAAAAAATTTTATAACGTATTTAATCGTCTTCTGCTACACTCAGACCCATTATTATCTGGCATAAGAAAATTGCCGCAAAAGAAGCTGAGGTGCCTATCTGCAGAGGCAATTGATTTATTAGCAACGCCAAGCATAAAGAAAAATAATAATAACGAAGAAACATCTGAAGTATCCAGTGATGATTCTGAATGTGAAGATAACGACGATGAAAATTTAAATTTCTTTTAAGTGATTTTATGACTAGAATAATTCAATAAACGCAATTTAATGATAATAGGTGTACTAAAGTTTTATTTACCAGTGCCTCATACCTCCATTGCAAATGTTGACATATTTGAATCAACCTTACTGTTCCATCAAATTTTTCAATTCAAATTCGAAATCAGAGGTCCCAAAAACATCGTGTCACCAATTTTTATAAAAGTCGAATCATTTTTTCAAACACCCATCCACCATGTTGGACCGGCCATTTTGTTTTTCGAAATTCTATGTTCAGATTCGTAATCAGAGATCCCAAAAACATCTGTTTGCCCATTCTTATAGAAGTCGCATCATATTTTCAAACACGCGTCCGCCATATTGGGTGGGCCATTTTGTTTTTCTAAATTCTATGTTCAGATTCGAAATCAGAGATGCCAAAACCATCGTGTCACCAATTTTTATAAAAATCAAATCATTTTTTCAAACACCCGTCCGCCATATTGGACCGGCCATTTTCTTTTTCGAAATTCTAAGTGCAGATTCGTAATCAGCGACCTAGAAAACATTGAATCACAAATTTTCAATTTAATCTAGGAACGTCTTGAGGTTTTGGCCACGTTTTCGGACTTTGGGACCACTGTGCGCCGTGCTATCTGGGTATAATTCTTATTGACGAGAGCATAATTTGGGTTCTTGAATATTATTTGTATAGATAAATATATATGAATAATGCATATATGTATACATATAATTACATACTTAAATATAATAACTTGAATCTTCGAATATATAATAATCTAAATTGTGCAATATATTTTTGGAACTAAATTTTAATTATTAATTAATACATATAGTAATACATGTAAATAATCTAACTTTCCCAATATATTTTTGTAAGTAAATTTTAATGTAATTTATTAATATACATATAATAATATATGTATGTATATATACCAGAGAGTAAATTATATACCAAAAATTTCATTTCTGCCGAGTATCTGTAAGCGCAGATGTGACCTGTTCTGCTGGCAGATGGGCCCTGAATCTGCCATTGTTTAAGAGGGCAGCACGGTCGCACTGATGTGGCAAATGTTACTGATTCTCATATTTATGTTATTTTTCTTAGACTTCAAGAGATGGAAACTATAAAAATTGCATTGTCATAACATTTTATTTACAGTTCAATTTAAATTTATTGCATTTCGAAATTTATTGAAATGTGTTCATGGAAAAAAGTGAAAAATTTATATTTTTTGTATGACTACTATACACTTATTTTAATGTTTAAATATCAATAATTTTTAATTTAGACTACTCTATAATTTAATAGAAAAATTTAAATTGACATTTAAATGAAATAAATTGTATATTAATTTTAAATATATATCAGAAGGGATAATAAACGAATGAAGCAGGGAATAATGAATATTACATTTTTTCATTTATTTTGATAATTTTCTTTATTAGTCAACTTATAATTTCTCACAAACGTTCAAATTGTAATGTAGAGTATTGAAGAAGTTATCCGAATACATATTTGGGCTCGCATCTTTGCTTTCGTTTAGTTTACAGGTTACAGGCGCTCAGCCAGAAATGGAGCTAACCCTGCCTTGAGCAGGTTGGACTATAGCTTCGGCCGTATTCTGTCCAATATCTGCCAAAGGCAGGATCAGGATTTGCTGTGATCTGCCCGTGGCAGGCCTGGTTGTCAGAAAGACAAGGACCTCTAATACTGTGATTTTCGAGTAACATTGGGTACCAAGAAATAAAATTTTAAGAATATTTAAAATTATTTTCACATAATAAAGTAATGAAAGAGATTTTGTTTGATATATGAAAGTATTAAATTGAATCTTTGAATATAATAATCAAAATTTTGCAATATATTTTTGAAACTAAATTTTAATGTAATTCATTATTATTAATTAATATACGCATGTAATAATATATATATTTTTATGTGTGTGTGTGTATAATATTTAAATATGCACTATTTTCAGTTAAATAATTGAAAGCTATTAAAAATAGAGAAATTCTGAGAAATTAATGTATATAAATCCCTAACGATATTATATTATAATTGTATATTTTAGCTACCATAAAGTACACGATAAGATAATAATAAATCACGATAAAAGGAGATATATAAAAAATGATCTAAAATATGATCGAGCCTTAAAAGAATAAAAAAAGAACGCATTAATACAAATGGTCCCATGGTGTAATGGTTAGCACTCTGGACTTTGAATCCAGCGATCCGAGTTCAAATCTCGGTGGGACCTGAACGTTTTTTTTAGTACAATTTGGTTATAAAATAATACGTATTGTCGATGTAAACAAATATTTAAATAGAAATAGCTTTTCTTCAATCAGTTCGTGCATGAAATTTTACATTAATCATGTAAGTATGCGCGCAATTAACCGTGAAGTATATTTCTTTGGAAAAAATATGTTTTAACATTCTTAGAAATCAACATTTACAGTTAAATATGCTTTCTTGTACAATATAATTTAATCATTATCTAATTGTGATTTTGTTTCAATAATTATTACATATGTAATAAGGATGAATACATTGTTGATACCAGTTGATACTGATTGCTATCGACTGTCACATGATGTCACACAGTTGCATAGTCTTTTTCGCGCATGCGCGACGAAATGCAGGAACGTATATACGTCTTATGTTTGTGGGGAAAGTAGAGGGGAACTGTTATTAGCAGGAAACCGACGACACGACGAGACGGCCATACTAAATACGAAATTTTAATAATAAGTTATTATTAATATATTCTATTGCATAATGACAGCTACTACTATTATTATTGGAGAAGGAACTAAAAGGAAGTTATATAAATATATGTGGTGTTATATTTAAAAGCTTTATTATTTATGGATTAAAAATGAAATTTTGTTATCAAATGAGATATTTATATTTTTATATATATTTTGCGTTATAAATGTAATTTTTGTTCTGTGAGTACTGACAAGGTTTTGGTAGTTTTCCTTATCCTAGCAGCAAATGCTGGTATTCTTTAATTTCTTCTACCAAACAAAATATTTTATTTTTTATTATATATATATCACAACTATAATATATTTATATATTATATGTACATACACATAATATTTTAATACAACGTACGCATGTTAAATATTTATATTTTAAAATCGAAAGAAAAAGTTTTGCGAAACTATACGGGGTAACTAAGGTACCCCATTTTAGTCCAACTTGGTACTTTACTGACGCCAAAATCACTGCGCGCATGCGCGACGATGTCAACCTCAGTAACGTAACCTTTTCAATAAAATAGGTTACCTTGAGCACCCCGCAGACTTTTAAAAAATTATTAGTATATATATTTGATCGAAATTGTGTCATCAATATTCGTTGTTCAACCAATTTACAATAAAATAAATAGATTAGAAATAAAATTTAAAATAGAGAAAATTATAGTTGAACATTTCTTGGTGCTTAACAATACTAAATAAATACAAAAGCTAATCTTCATCAATGTGGTCAAACATCGAGAACATAACCTGTAAATAAGCAAATCAGGCGACTGAATACTATCGACTAATTAGTCGATAGTATATCGCGACAAAGTAGTAAATAAGTAAATAGTCGATAGTTGAATTTAGTCGACAGTGCCCATTACTAAAAGTCACATTTGATAGTATCTGATTTCGTTCAACCCACACTGTAATGATGGTTCACAACCTCTACGTAATAATATTTGATTATAGTTAATAAAACTCAGAAGAATAATTTCAATCTATAAACATTATACATAATACGAATATCGTGTTTATAAAAAGAAATAGACGGATGTTTTAAAGATAATGAAACGTGAATGCACATCTTAAAACTTTGAACTTATATACTTAGTTGTAACTAATCGAAAAGTGAATAATAAATATTGTAATTATGGCTGAAGATTGCAATTCGGTCGTGATTGTTAAAGCAAAACCTGTTCGTAAAGTTTTCAAACCACCGGTTAAAGTGAATAAAATTCCAGAGGAGATCTTGAATGATCCTCTATTAAACGCAGCGATTGCTGCACTACCCAATAATTATAATTTTGAAATCCATAAATGCATATGGAGGATCAAGGAAGTCAAATCTAAGAGAGTTGCGTTACAAATGCCGGAAGGACTGTTAATGTATGCCACGACTATAGCTGATATTATAGAAGAGTTTACGGGTGCCGAGACCGTTATAATGGGAGACGTAACTTATGGTAACAAAATTTTACTTTCTTCATAATAGAAATCCATGATGATTGCATTACAAATTCGAATATTTACTGAGGTATTCGCCTACAAAAAAGTACAAGAGATAATAGCTGTCCATAAAATTTACAAATTATAATTACAAGCGAATCAATTTTTATTTAATTTAAAAAGAAATGGGTAACATTCATATTTATAATACAGCAAGGGGTTCGATAGGAAAAAATGAATCAGCTGTTCAGAAATAATTTGAATGAGTACCTTTATAATCAGTACTGAGATACATTCACGTTGAAACATTTTATATAGGAGCGTGTTGTGTAGATGATTACACAGCAAAAGCATTGAACGCAGACTTCTTAATTCATTACGGTCACTCTTGTTTGATACCAATCGATCAAACAGTTGGAATTAAAGTACTTTACGTATTCGTAAATATAAAAATCGACACTTCGCATTGCATAGAGTGTTTACAAGCCACTCTATCCGTTACAACGAAAATAGCTCTCGTAAGCACTATTCAGTTCGCTGGAACTTTACAAGCGATAGCGTTAGAAATGAAAAGAAATGGTTACGAAGTGTCTACGCCTCAAAGCAAACCGCTAAGTCCTGGAGAGGTACTATTTTCTGTGTAACAAGAATTAATGAAGGTAATGAATGAATTTAAGCTACATATTTTACGTTTTGTGCTACAGATTTTGGGCTGCACAGCACCGCAAATTAGGTGTGCTAATGTTGTTGTTTATATCGGGGATGGTCGATTTCACTTGGAAGCGGTGATGATCGCCAATCCAAAGCTGAGAGCATTTCGTTACGATCCATATGAGAAAAAACTAACTGAAGAGTTTTATAATCATGAAGAAATGTTGCGAACTAGATTAGCGGCTATAGATAACGTGAAAGAGACTGGAACATTTGGACTCGTACTAGGCACCTTAGGCAGACAAGGAAGTCTCAGTGTTTTGAGAAATATAGAAAATAAAATCAAATTGCTAGGCAAAGAAAATGTTATTATATTACTATCAGAGATATTTCCAGATAAAATTAAATTATTCAACGGCGTTGATGCTTTCATACAGGTAACACAAAATTGTATTCACGACTGTTCATTGTTAAACTGAAAATATATTGTGTGAAACATTGTTTGTTAGATTGCGTGTCCACGATTAAGTATAGACTGGGGTACAGCTTTCGAGAAGCCATTTCTCACACCTTACGAGGGAGCGGTTGCTTTAAAAATGATAAATTTTAACATCCACGAACCGTACCCTATGGACTATTACGCTGCTGCTAGTCTTGGACCATGGACCCCTAATCATAAAGAATCCGAGTTAGAGAAACAGATTGATACTTGTTGTGGGAAATGTAAGAAAAATGATGACACATAAACAATAAAGATCTATTTAAATGTAAATTTATACTTTTACAACTCCCCATTTCATTAAAGTATCTATATTTAATCTTTTTTATTTTATACATATGTTACTAAATGAAAGAAATTTCTAGTATGGACACTAGACAATAATAAATTTGTAAGTTCATTAAACTTTTTTTGTTCGTACAACAATATAAAAAATTCAATAAAAAAAAACGATTTAAATATAAATTTATACTTTTACAACTACTCACTTTGTTACAGTTTCTATGTTTAATCATTTTTATTTTATACATACGTTACTAAGTGAAAGAAATTTCTGGTATGAACACTAGACAATAATAAATTTGAAAGTTTATTAAATTTTTTTTGTTCGTACGACTATTTAAAAATTTCAATAACATAAATATAAATTTATACTTTTACAAATATCCATTTCGTTAAAGTTTTTATATGTAATCATTTTTATTTTATACATATGTTACTAAATAAAGGAAATTTCTGGTCTGGCCACTAGACAATAATAAATTCAATCGTTTATCGAATTAAAGAATTCTTTTTGTTCGTACAACTATTTAAAATATTTAAAATTTCATATTGAAGGGAACCATTAATCGGAGATCGATTATTTAGAGATTTAATTAAATTGCGAACGAATCGCGTGTAAAAAATATATTGAAAGATATTTCACGCTGTCTTAATCGAGGGTAGTATGATTATAGGAAGATAGAAAGGACCGCGTGGGCGAATTACGTCATACGCCCACCTGTAGCCGTGCACACGTACAAAGCTTGTCATATACCGCGCGTGATAAGTGTGCGTTACAAAATGAAATTTATAAACATTAGGGAAATTTGAAATGACAAGTATTGCAAACTCGAATTTACAATTTTTCTAAGAAATCGTAACACAGGTAATCGCACATTTTACAATTCCAAGATACTTGTTTTATTACTTTATCGACGGTATAATTTAATTAAAATTTGGCGTATGGATTTTTTCATTAAAAATTACGAAAAATTTTTGATAAATTTGATTTATAAGATTTATACGATCAGCGATGCATTATGAGAAAAATATTAAGAAAAGGTCACAGGGTAGATCGCATAATTCCTGGGGGTGGAAGGCTGTTTCGGCCGCACCCCGGCGTCGCGACGTCAGTCGTCGTTCCAACGTGGCTCAACAAGTACACGCGGTCTTGTGCAGTTATTTCAAATATTCGAAAACGCGTAAAAATCACCTGAATCACCGTCACCTTGTTTTCTATCTGAAGAATACATTCCGATAAAGTTCAACGAAAATTCACGAACTATATTTATTACAAAAATTCAAGTACAACCATTATATTTGTATCTTGCTTCTCCCCATTGATTAGCAACTAATAAACATTTTATTCATAAACTGTAAGTACATGAAATTTTATAAACAATATATATCTTTGTACGAACGTATAAACTTAATAAACAGCACTTGTTATTCTTTAATTTCTGTTTGTATCGACCTTGAAAAATATTTTATACACTAAATAATAATCGTTTGATAGTCAAATTTATATTATTTATAATTTATATCATATTACATTTTTTAATAAACTTAATAAGCAGCACTTGTCATTCTTTAATTTCTGTTTGTATTGAGCTTGAAAAATATTTTATACCATAAATAATAATCATTTGGTATCGAAATTTATATTATTCATAATTTATATTATATTTTTTAGTAAACTTAATAAACAGCACTCGTCATTCTTTAATATCTGTTTATATCGACCATGACAAATATTTTATGCACTAAATAATAATCGCTTGATAATGAAATTTATATTACATTTTTTAATAAACTTAATAAGCAGCACTTGTCATTTTTTAATTACTGTTCGACCTTGAGAAATATTTTATATACTAAATAATAATCGTTTGATAGTCAAATTTATATTATATTTTTTATATTATAAAAAAAACATGTAATGATAATATCATTAATTGCAAAAGGAATATTTTGGAATGAAATCTAAAGTAATGAACGGAGACAACTGGGAAGAAAACTGGTCCAAACCGCAGTCGCAGAGTAGAAGATCCTTGCAGCGGAATGTGAAGCGATGCGAAAAGTCAGGCTTGAAGTTATCGAAACCATCAAGAAGAGCTACGCCCAGAGAAAGAACTCTGCGAAGATTAGAAAGTAATGAAAGAGAAAGAATGAGAATGCACAGTTTAAACGATGCTTTCCAGGTAAAGATATTTGTAATGTTTCTCGTACACAGAATTGTTCGCTCTTCAAGATGGGACCATTAATCGTTACGCTTTGTAGTCTTTACGCGAAGTAATACCTCACGTAAGCAAGGAAAGACGACTATCGAAAATTGAAACCCTAACTTTAGCAAAGAATTACATAGTTGCTCTCACAGATGCGATATGTGCGATGAGAAGCGAAGAGAAAACGGTAGATCAAGAAAATGAAGTATCGGAACCTCAAGAATCATCGAGTAATATGAATATTTGTCTAAACATGAATATACCAATCCCTTCGGAGTCTCGTAGTTAGGAACGTTTTAATTTCTATCTGGATAAACATTTGTGATGTACTATAATTCTAAAAACTGTGCAGGCCTCAAAAATAATGATAATCGCTATTTGATATTCAAATTAATTTCAATATCATGATCGTTCGAAACACATAGTACTTAAATTTGTTACCGAAGTAACAGACCGAAGTACCTCATAGTCTTATACTAACAGTAAAATCGATGGAACTGCTATTCAGTTAGTGTAGAATTCGAATTTGATTTATTTGAATAATTTCAATATTATTTAAATGCTATTCTAGTAACTACTGTGCCAAAGATAACTTGTATTTTCATAAGAAAGAGAAGAGACACTATTTTACTATTAAAGAATTACCAGTATTGTTGCATACATATATTATATCAGAATTATTTTGTAAATATAAAGTGCATGCTATATTCTTTTGAACGTCAAAATAAATATTGTTAATGCAGTAACTACGATGTACAATATAATTTTATCAATGTAAAAATATATTTTATGAAATAATATCTATTTTGTTTACATATATATAATTGGTAAAGTAAGGTATATATAGAATATAACATTTTCTTATTTTTTACTGGTATAAACTCTCATTAAGCTAATAGTTGAACTATTTTATCATACTTCGTGTACATTGACGTGTACATCAGGCAGTAAAATTGTAATTTATTTAATTCGGATGTTTAATTAATTCCAGCGACGTTATCAGCAGATAGAGTTCCTATTTCTTTATTAACCTATTGGTGGGTGAGCATACAGTGGTCGAAATTTCCATAGTTCCATATACGTATTTGTTGGGAATTTTAGTTCATTTATAAAAAAATATGTAGCTCTAAGTATTTACGTTATATTGAGATGATTAAAAAGACATCTGACTGATTTCAAAATAGAATATCTTCTCATTCAAGTGATCAAATTAAACATTATGTATTTTTAATGTACGGTTGTGCGAAATTTCTATAGTTGCACTCAATATAATACTTTATTTATTTTACAAAATCAACATGTTTTATTGAATAATTGTATGTTAATATTTTATATTCCTACGATTTTTCAAAATAACTTGAAAAACTCGGGTTACTCATACTTCTAATTAAACCGCCTTCCGATATCGCAGCGTCTCAGGCAGAGCTAGAGCTGTCAGACTGGGCGCTTTTCATGCGCATGCGCGGCAATTCTGACGTCAGACGGCCTGAGTCAAGTACGAAATTCGGGTACCTTGGTCGCCCCGCTAATGTCGCAAAATTTATTATTTGATTAAATATTAACAATAACTTATCTGAAATTCTCGCAGCCCGCTGTTCTTTCGTGCCTCGTTGTCCTAACGGTCGTAACGGACTCCGCTAGACGTTCCCGCTAATAATAGTCTCCTACTACTTTCCCCCCAATAGTTCCCCACAAACTTTGGACGTAGATACGTGCCTGACGAAATTCGCGCATGCGCGTGAAAAGCGCCAACAGTCCCATCACTGGTTTCGATTAAATGTCCATTTTTTCGCTCATGCGCGGCAATTTCAGCCTGATATCAGGCTCAGTAACGTAACCTTTTCGATAAAATGGGGTACCTCGAGCATCCCGTAGACTTTAAAATATTGTTCTAAAATCATGAGAACAATAACATCGGTACACTCCCGCCGATATAACTGTCCCAGGTCGCAGTGATGCCATTCGGGGTACCTTTCTTCGCGCATGCGCGACGATTTCAGCCTCAGTAAAGTATGATTCTCGAGAAAATGTGGCACCTTGAGCACTACGTAGAACTTCAAGAAATTGATGTGATTTGTTTATGAAAAACCAATGTATGACAAGTGTATTTTTTATATAGATCCGTATATACATATGAAATATTAAAATTTATATAATAATATATATATATATTTATATAAAAATATAATTTAGACTTATTTTGCACAAAGATCCGCAGTCTAATCATTACTATTTACTACAACAAACTTAAAAAATAAACTTCTTAATATTTCCTTGAGACGCGTTAAGTTAAATAGTTCCTAAAAATCGTTTTCTTTTATTTTTATATCTTCCTAATGCTTCTGAATACAGCTATTATAATTAGAATCAATATTAACGTTCTAAACAATAAATTACAGGTGGAAAGTATGTCCTTTATTTCGATAAATTTTTTCATACTGCTACTTTCAACGTTTGTCACGCTTAATATTGTTTCTTATATCAACACGCATGTCTGTAGAAGTTAACATCGACAATTTTACTTCTCAAATCAATTATTGTTATGCGTGACAAACGTTGAAAGTAGTAATATGAAAAATTTTATCAAAATAAAGGACATACTTTCCACCTGGATATTATTGGCTCAACTATTGGCTCAGCATATGAAGCTATCAACTCACCCCATCATAATTTTAATGCAAACTCCCCCCTCAAAAACATAGTTGACTCTGTGGCAGAAAACATAAAAAATAGATTCAACCACAACAGAACCACATCCACTACCTTCACCCAATTCACAGACAACAACCCGACCAACAGTCTCAGAAGAAAATTAGACCGACCACACCATTTCTGCTCTTATCCAGCAATAGAACGAGTCCTCAAACACCTCCCTAACAAAAATACCCCCAATAGCCCTAAAACATCTGTCAAAACTCATAATACACAACCTAACAATCCTATTCAATAACGCAATAAACCATCATTATTTCCTTAAAGCCTGGAAACAAGCCAAAATCCTACTGATGCTAAAAAGCAATAACAACCCCTACAAACCCAAAAGCTACAGACCGATTAGCCTTATGCTCAGTTTAAGTAAAGTTTTCGAAGCCTTCATAATCACTGAAATTAATCACATTTGCAATAAACGTAAAATAATCCCAGACTGTTAATTCGGATTTAAACATCAGCATTCCACACACGTGCAGCCCATAAGCTCGTGTTCGATCTCAATATATTAGTAGCCAAAAGCAAGATTGTAAGAGCAGCCCTACTTGATATCGAGAAGGCCTTCGACACTGTGTGGCTCAATAGCTTTCTCTTTAAATTACACAAAAAGAAATTCATGAATGGCTTATCCTGCAAATATAGGACATGGTAAGGAAATAAACTTTCTATACCTGAAACGTAACTCACTTATTCTCTGAAATCTTTCACACCACTGAAGGTCTCCAACAGAACACTGTAAACTCCCCGATACTGTACAACATTTTACTAAGTGACTTAACATATACCCATAGCAACAAAGCCACCACCACCAGAATAAATCTAGAAAATTTAGTAGAAAAGATAAACCAATATTACACAACCTGGAACCTTAAAATCAATCCTACCAAATGTGAAACAATGTTGTTCAGGAAACCCCTTCACTAGCTCTCCTCCATAGCAAAAAAAGAAGACAAAAACTTCCAAATCGGAACTACAAGCAAAAGGAAATTACAGAATGCCTTGATATTAATAAAAAAAACTTCCGAGTTGGCACTAAATATCCAATGTAACTTGTACCTTCACCCAATGCATAAATAAATTATGAAAACTAAAGAATTCATGTCTTTCGTAACGATGGATTTACGCATCGAAATAAGTATTTTGTCGCAATAGAAGACTGTGCTCGTGCGAAACTGGATTTACACAAATCGATCCGATGTTTGGTAGAATAAATAATATATATTTACTATGTACAAATTATACTAAAATAATGTACAGAAATGTTAACGGTTTACGTAAATTAAAAAATATATACTGAATTAACCAACGCCAAAAGAAATCTGTGAAGTTTCTAGATTCTGTAAATTGACCAATACGGCTGACTGCGTTTCAGAAAATTTTGGAACGCAGATCAATCTTATCATCTGTCCTTGATTCGCTGTGAATAAATTTTCTACTTCACCATTTTCTTTATAACATAATGTGAAAATAAAAATCATTTGAAAATATCCTTACCTGTGAATAGTTTGGTCTCAAATTTGTCCATATTGCCAGCGAAATAAATATCAGGACATTCCGTCATAATGAATGGATCGGTATTAAAATATGGATAAGCTGGTACAGTGTCCGGAGCAGTGGGTGCGTAATGTCTCCAATTTAATGTATATTCTAACCACGTTAACGGTGATACGTTAACAAGTCCAGCAACCTTCATGATATCTACTATCGGTTGACCACTGGATCCAGCTACGATACGAGAGTTGATGCTGCCGATCCAAGGATTTGTTGCTCCGTAGAAACTTGCGAGTCTGTATCGTGTAAACGTAAAGAATACTTCACTGTAGTAGGAAATATAGCTATGGACAAAATTATAAGATACTCTGAAAATTATTGGTTTAAGTACTTCATATATAGTTATATTAAAATACATTTCATCAAAAGAAAATGGTTTATTTTTGAATATTTTCATAAATTTTGCGAGAAATAGTAACAGATTTCTAATTTATTCGAAAATAATACAATTTTTACAATTATTACAATTGTAAAATAGAAAAACATGTCACGTGGTAAAGTTCTAACTGAAGAGGAAAAAATAGAAATCTATCGAAGAAGAGCAAAAGGAGAGGATTTCTAATTTATTCGAAAATAAATGAATATGTTATTCAAAAATTATAGTTTATTAGTATTTTAATAGAACTATATTTTCAATACCTAAACCAATAATTTTCATGTTGTCTTATAATTTTGTCCATAGCTGTAAATATACATATAACAATACCTGGAGCTTTCAGGTAATATACAAGGATGAAACGACGGTTGAGGCAGCATGTGACAAGTCGGGTCAAATTCACCTGGCATTAATACTATAGGACAACACCGCGCTATAGGAAGAAGAAAATTGTCCAATTTGTGCGCCAGTATTGTAGCCTCTTTGGATACAGTTTCGTTGTGGGTATTGCTTTCGAAATATCCTTTGCGATTGTAAATTTCTATGGATCCTCTTATACTGTTTCCTAAAATAATTCAGTGTACCGCTTGTTTCATATATTTCAATGTTTCTGTACATATACAATAGGTATATGTGTAGGATGATTCTTATTAGAGTTCACGACTTTGAACGTATATTGAAAATATACGTGTACACGTGTTTGAGTACGTATATCTACACTACACGTGTACACGTGTACTTCAGGTGCACGTGAAATCGAGAACTCTAATTCTTATAAAATGACCAATCGAGTTTTCTTCAAAGTCAGAAGCATTACGAACAATTTAATTAAACGATTTAAGGTGGAATCGTAGATAGAGACTAGTATAATTCCCATTGAAAAATCAATGGTTGGTTTATTTCTTTACGTATGCCACTAATTTATTGTTAGCACTTAATCCTGTAGGATTTCCGAATAAAAAACATATTCATGCACCCCTTTGGACTAACGACTCTCTGCATACCAAATTTCAGCTTTCTACGTCTTCTGCGTTTCAAGATTTTCTTACAGAGACAGAGGATGGAGGAATTGGCCTACTACGCAAAATCCAAGTTCATAGTTTGCTTGTAGCATTATTATGTCCAAAAAAACAATAAATCAAACCTTTGACCATACAAAGATACATTAAAATCCATTAAACAATCACTTGAATTATCAAATTGACAGATTAGTCATCAATCGTTTAGCTCCGTATGAGCTGATATAAACTTGTGCTATGGTTTATGAACTCGTTACAGAAAACGTAGTAGGCTATAGAAGAAACTACAGAGAGTGCCATTAAAAATAAGTTACAACACCACGGTATGTGAAACGAAACATCTTTTGTCTGGTCGATTCTTTTCATACCTCTTCTCATTCCAAAGAGAACTCGATCGGTCTTTTTATAATGCTGGAACTTTTATAATTGCGAACAGGTTGTAGCGAAGTAATCCATAAACAGCGGACATTGTTCGTTCAGAAGACAGTTAACATCAAAGACCTTGGTAAAATACCCTACTCTGCGAGTGTTTGCAAGCTTTGGCGTAAACATGATACTACGAACAGTTCACAGACTAGCTAATATGAACTCAGCATAAGAATCATGTGTTAAACCCTGTATATTATTGATACCTGCTATAATAACGCATGCTACAGATGCTACGTTTGTTTGAACCTTTGAACAACCGATCATTCCAGTTATCCATTCGGAGAGCAGGTTCAAACTTAATAGTTGCATATTATTTGCCAGATCTAAGCCTGATATTATTACAATCTTTCCCAGTTGTTCCGATGGTTCAGGGATGGTAGTTGGCTTTGGAATACATCCTGGATAACAGCAATCTACAACCTACAATTAATACAGTTTAGTATATATTTCAAATAGCTTAAATTGAAATGCAATTTATCGCAGCATTAATATACAATTACATTGATATTCTATCTATCTTTTCAAATTAAATTGTTACATATCCCTCTTGCATAACCCCTTACCCTATGATTTATGTTACGGTTTCAATGATTAGAACTTCCACAGTAGCACAAAATACTCAATATAATATTAAAAAGAGAGAGAAATTAAGGAATTAATTTTCTTTTGGATTGTATCTATTCTATAGACTACTCGGAATACGTGCGTGTTCATTGTTTACAGAAGAAATAGTTAATAAACAACAATTTCACTCACTGTACATTATTAAACACCTAAACCAATAATTTTCAAGGTATCTTATAATTTTGTCCATAGTTGTATTGTGTCACGTCCGGTGGTTCTGTCGTAGATAATTATTAATAAACTCAATCATATATAACATATAATTTCTGAATTTCTTTTCTTATTTGTTGTATTAATATTGAACGAGAATTATAACGAATTATAATATCAAGTATTATATTGAATATTGAATTATCGTATTTTACACTATATTGCGAGCGATAGAATTAAGTGAAATCTATGTTAAACAAATGAAATAATTCGAAATATAATATGCTGTGATTAACTAAAAGAATCTTCCGTTGAGGTTTATTCGTTATTGAAGAATGTAAAAAATAATCGAGAAAAATTGATAAATGATTGATGAACAATGGACTGGTGCAAATGAATCGAATATCATATGTCGAAATGATTACAAAGAATTGATGAGCATGTAATCACTCTAAGAAGATTAAGCGTAAAACAATGGATTAACAAATCCATAAAGAGATGCCTCCTCATCAGGATCGGTTAGTTGATATTCGAAATCTCAATCGTATACATAGTTATTCAGTCAATCAAAGTTTCAGTTCGGTTTAAATTCAGATGTTAAGTAGTGAGTTTTATAAAGCGTGTTACACCCGCTGGATTATCAATATTAAATAGTGTGTTAAACCCACTGGAATTTTAATAACCAAAATCATCATCAACATCATCAAAGTGGACTTCCAGCTGAAATTGAAGCGAATTTGAAGCGATCGAGTCCGTACCATAGTATTATAAAATAAAGCGAGATACATCTATCGGTAAATACTAACATTTATAATAATTTATAACAATTCTATGTATTCTGAATTTGTTTCTTTTAAGATACACTTTGCTCAATTGTTTCACCTAAAATCAACTTTCAAAATCATTTTAAAATACCCAACTTCGATTTCTTCATCCCACATCCACAATTAAAGTCATTTAAATATAAGAAAATCCTCAATTACCTGAACCAAGGCCGGTGAATGCAGGTAGGTTCAAAACTGCATTATATCTCTTATTAATATCTTAAAATTTTTAACGTCTCTTTAAACGTCCAAATTAAGACGTAACAATCGTAATATGAGGATGGGGTGTGTTATTTACATTACTTCTATGAATCGTTTGTAATGTAATAAAATTGATATTTACTTGAAATTCACCATTTTCTAATTGATGTCCAAATACAGCACAAATAATGCCAGTGATCGTATATTGAATATTCATGTGACTTCCGACCAATTTAACACGTAAATTATCATCTTCCAGATATAATATATCTTTGAACGATGCATAATTCGCACTTGGCAAATGAGTCGGTAATTGAAGTTCTTCGCTCAGCTCTTGCAATACCGATGGTTTCAACTCTTGATGTTTATATAATATTCCTATCACGATGTAATTATTCTCTTGATCTTTTTCGGAAAGTTCTGACAGCGTGATCACCTCATGTTCAGCTAAATACAATAAAATATTTATTACGAACCTAACCTAAAACGACAACGTAAATACACACATACGTAACCGAAGTAAAAAGAATGTTTTACCCCATTTGGCCTTTGCTTTCTGAGAGAGGTGCTCCTTTAGTGTTCTTAATCTCGCACTATATATACGATTATATTGTCCATCGAAACTTTTCGAATCAATTTTAAACCTATTGAAATCTTCAAGTTTACACAATTTCCGACGATGCGTTGACGGCGAACGAAAGTCCATTATTAGACAATGTAAATTGATTTTAAAGTCTTCAACTATAAATATAGCGTATTTTATTTACATTATACATACGTAAACAAAGGATGTTAGTACTGAAATTACAAAAATAAATGAAGAATATGTGATACAATTTTTAAGTATTTCTGCAATGATAAGATCTGGATAAGATCGCTGAGAGGAATGTAAAAAATTATTACTGTACATATATTATCAGAGAGGAAATGACATTCCAAAAATCTTTTGAAATTTTTAAAATTATTTGTATCTTATATACAGTGACTCTTACTAATATTCGGACACTCTTAAAAAGACAATGATATTTTTAATATTGTACTATACGATTTTAATTTTTTGGAAAGCTAGAGCAATTAGTTTGCCACAGGATGTGAAAAGAAATTTTGTCAAAAATTGCAATTGATCGGAATTGTAGAAAAAATACTAAAAGTTGCATTTTACAACTTTTTTATGTGGGCCTATATTGAAACTTTAAAAACTACGTTTTGTAGATCTGTGTCAGTTATATGGAACCAGTCCATTTTACAACTTTTTTGTGTGGGCCTATATTGAAAATTTAAAAACTACGTTTTGTAGATCTGTGTCAGTTGTATGGACTGGTTCCATTTAAATTTTCAATATAGGTCCACATAAAAAAGTTGTAAAATGCAGCTTTTAGTATTTTTTCTACAATTCCGATCAATTGCAATTTTGACAAAATTTTTTTTCGCAACCTGTAACAAACAAATTGCTCTAGTTTTCCACAGAATTTCATATCGTATAGTACAATATTAAAAATATTATCGTCTTTTTAAGAGTGTTTTAAGAGTCTTTTTTAGAATCATTATTTTAACCCATATTTTATGAGAATCATGTATTTTTACCACGATCATATTTTAGCTTGTTGTCGTTGTTGTATATATCTGAGAACTGGATGATAATGCAATGTTAAAGAAACAAATTAAAAAAAAAAAGTGCGTTTAGGAGATAAAAATGTAGGATCTCAGGGAATCGATCTCGGGCCTCGCTAAGTGTTCCTTTAATTCGGTTCCATTTCGGACTCTATCCAGAGACGTCGTCTCACAGTGGTCCGGATCGAAGAAGTTGGTGTTATTTAGCTAAAACTTTTGCAAAAACTTTAACAGCTTATAGCTCAATAACTCTTTGTTCGCAACGTATGGCTCCTTTCAAACTTTTTCTCTTCTCGATGAGTAGAAGGCGTTGATGTAAAAAAAACTATAACAACAATTTTCTTTGTTATAAACAATTTTGCGGTAAGTTTCTCTTACAAATGTCCACCGATCTAGAGGTGTAGATTCACCCCTAGGACGGATGACCATTACTTTACACCCTGTACATAATTCTCATAAAATTATGGGTAGTATAATTTAAAGTGCTGCTTTTAACAATACTGATACCTCGTATTGCCGTAAATAATTAAACCAAAGTAACTTCTATAAAACTTTATTTTTGGTATAACTTTATTGACATTATGTAGACATTATATATTTTTATAAAGATTTATCTGAAATTTTCTGACTATAGCGATGTATGTAAAATAAACTATTTTATATTAACATTAGGCTTTAACCCTCGTTTCTTAGCTATGTTATAAATAAAAAATGTTGCACAACCTCGAATATATAAATATTGAAGAAACAAATTAGAAATTACAAACAAGAAGATACATATTATATTAGATTATATATTACCCGATAACACTCTAGGATGTATAATATACGTTCAGTTAATTAAAAAATTAAGCTGGGTTCGGTGGTAAACCCATTGACCAAGCATCTAGTAATTTTTTATCGTGAGGACCAGCACCTAAACTAAGCATGAGTCCCGAAAGATCTTCGCTATGGCCACGACCTCGCATAGCGTGAATAACCTTCGCAATGCTACAATTACAATAAAAATTATACTTTCAATTTCTCTAAATATGCCACAACAGTATTTTAAAACAGAGTTCAACAATATTTCATTCGATCAACGGTCAACAATTATTTAGTATTTTTAAAAAACTGATTCCTGTCTTAAGACATAGTTTTATGTCTAAAAAAACATTTTGTAAAATTTCAACTATCTACCCCCACCAATAGGGGTGATTTGGGGTAAATCCCCCCCATTTAAATGCGATTTGCTCTACAACGAGAAAAGATATCGACATGGGATAAACGGAAAACAAAAGATATAGACGCACTCTATATTTCAGATTTTTTGCTAATTATTTATAGTTGAAAATAATTAATTTTTTGGGAATTTTTTAATCTATCTTCCCTTGAGTTGACACCTACCAAAAAATTCTAAAATATTGCTATGATGCTAACCTATTTTGTATAAAAATCTCAGAAGTGTCCGTTTGGTGGAACAGGGGGTGTTTTGTCTGGTCTGGCACTTAGATAGATAACACTATCCTACACACACTAATTCACCAAGACCCAGCCACCTCACGAAGACCACTGACCAATGACTAAACCACTCCCAAAGCATTTATCCACTGTGACAGGACAGGCCTGATACAAAACACCGACAATATAAACCTCCTATACCACTGGAAGCATAATAAAGCTGACAAACGAATAGCATACCACCACCTTGATTTTGAGAACGATAGATCTAAATTCAAATTCTTTCTCGTAATTTCAACACCAGACCACACAGACTTCCATGAACTAGATTCAAAAAAATACTGATGGCTCTCAAAAGAGGACATCCACATTGAAGAGCTAATCACTCGGAGAACTTACTCACCCTACGCGAGCTAACATTAAAAAAAAAAATAAAGCGTACTCACTCGGTGACTGCTCTAGACAACGTCTTGGCACACCTGCCAACCTCTCTTTGTACATATGTACACGGCCATGTCGACCTTGCAGGCGCCCTACCCTTGCTACAGGACGTGTCGAGACGGCCAGTGGTAGATACACCACTAAAATCTCGCAAACCCTTCTGGAATGCGTGCCTGCATGACACCGAGCTCTGAGCTAGTAACTCTGCCTCCTCGTGACCCCAAGAGGTCGTATCGCCGGCGAAGCGGCTAAATGAGTTACCTCCCGTATGGGACGGTCTACCCTCCTGATGATCCTTAAGTGGTGAAGGGGGGGTATTTCCAAACCCAGTCCATTTCCATGTACGGACTTCCCCGAGTGTAGTAGACAATAACTGTACACATCTACATATTTGTATTTATAAAACGTAGTCCTAAGTTAGTCACTACTACTACTACTAGTAGTAGAGGTTGGCTGGGAAGGAATGAACAGCACTCTCCACTTCCTGAACGCACACTGGCTGATTACGCCGGTATCATATGGTGGTGCGGGCCTTCGGCCCGCTATGGGTGGCATTATTCTCAGCATTCAATCTCCAGACTCTGCTTTTCATAGTCTGGGCAATTTGCAGAGTGGACGATCTACTAGTCCGGGATGGTCGTCATTGGTGAAATGGTCATTCTACCTATTATATGAAAGTTTTCGAGCGTTTTACGGCTCGTTACGAACTCGGGCCCTTTCACCTTCGGACCTACTGGTATGTCACACCTGCCCTTGTTTTGGCACCTTCTTCTTTACCATAAAATCATCGCGTGCGTTTTTAAGTTTGACATCCCGTTCCCTACTCTGTCTCCAATTACTCCAGAGACTTACCCACATCTTCCCCTGACACCCTTCTGGGTTAGGATAGGCTCTACTCTACCACTCTAAAGGGGGCTTACAAAGATTAAGGGACCGCGAATTATTCTTCGTTGAATATATAATCATCTTGGGGTCCGATCCGATTTCCACGAAATTTAACTACAGACTGGAATATCGTTTCTTTATGGCTGGTGTAGTTTGGACGCGTCCATCGACCCTTAGGTTCCAGTGCTGGAGGTTGTATCCAACTGTCCTCCGTTCAAGTGTCTCTCATTTGGCATAGTTTTTCCTCTGCAGAGTCTAGGTTGTGAGAGGGGAGGCTGTATTCCTCCTCCGCACGGTACCGTGATCTCTGAAGAGTTTCCTCATTTGGTGTTCCTTTATTGGTTGACTAGTTTAGTTTTGACGTGACCATCGCTCTCAGGTTTCAGTGGATGTTCAGCTTCAGGCTGTATCCAACTGTCCCCCAATTCAGGTGTGTCTCCCTTTTGGCATAGTTTTTCCTCTGTAAAGTCTAGGTTGTGGGGGGAAGGCTGTGTTCCTCCTCCGTACGGTATCGTGATCTCTTAAGAATTCCCTCATTTCGTGTTCCTCCATTGGTTGTCCCTTTTTAGTTGGTGTTTCTTAGGTAGAACCCTGGCACAGGGTTTAAGTTAGTCACTAAGCTAGTCATAAGTTATTAGTAATCAACTCCAAAGAGTGACACGTGGTTTATTTTTGCAATACTAAACTTTTTCCCAATCACCGTACTACCAGCTCTAAAGTATACCTAAACACTATTATTAATAAGTCACCATACAGTTCCTACACCTTCAACCACCATCCAAAGAACCGTATATCAAAGAGATTCGCATGCGAGCGAACATTTAGGTAGCAATCGCAATATCGTGTGGTAGTTTTAAGCTGTTTATTGATACCTGAAAAACTCTAAGAATGTACAAATTTTACCTCACAAACATGTTTTAAAAAGAAGCAAAAAGGTTAATGCGTTGGACTACGAAGCACATAAACTGGGGTTCGTATCCTGTTGGTGGCAAAGTTTTTTTTCATTCATCATACTTTATTTTTCCAATTACTTATTATATGATTTAATCATATGATATGAACAATATCTTTTTAATGTTTTCAAAACATTTGAGTAACATTTATAAGTAAAATAGATACAAAAATAGTTTTGGAGTATCTATTCTTTCCTCGATTCTCATATTGTATAAATTCATCATTGCCATGTTGTTTAACATTCTTAACGTTAAAATTCATTATATATAATTATTATATTATATTATATATTAATGTAATATATAATATAATATATTAATGTAATATATAATATAATATATTAATGTAATATATAATATAATATATTAATGTAATATATAATATAATATATTAATGTAATATATAATATATTAATATAATATAATATCAGTATAATAGTATTAATTAACATAATTAATTAGTATAATATAATATTACTAATTAATAAAATTAATTAATATTATAATATTAATTCATATTAATTCACATGAATTAATATCAATATCAATTAATATTAATGACTGAACCACTAGACGTGACGCTAAAAATTAAAAGACGTAAGTGTGTAATTCATAATTGTTTAAATAATTCAAAAAATTACGGTAAAAAGAAGAGTGAAGAATTAATATTAATGGGTGAACCAATTAGACGTGACAAATGAAATTTCTTTCAAATTCTCTCCTTTTGCTCTTCTTTGAAAGATTTCTATTTTTTCTCTTCAGTTAGAACTTTACCATGTGGGATGTTTTTAGTTTTAATGTTTTTCTATTTTACACTAACAAAATTACTGTAATAAAGGAATTCAGAGTACGAAACACGCGAATACGTCCAACCGAAATTCTATTATTTTCGAATAAATTAGAAATGCGTTACTATTTTTTGCAACAGTTTATGAAGATGTTATTAAAAAATAAACTATTTTCTTTCGATGAAATATATTTTAATATAACTATATTATTAAGTACCTTAATCAATCATTTTCAGGGTGTCTTATAATTTTGTCCAATTCTATTACAGTTGAATGAGTGTCTTATAGCGCGCACCGATGTACTATAAAAGTATCCACCGAATAGAATTTCAGTGAAAAGATTTCCAATTAATATGTGTAATCAGTCATCGACAATTAATTTCATAGATTGCGATTTCTGATAACTAATTTTTTGCAATTGTAAGTACTACTTTAATCGATCAACTCTGTTTTAAAATATTCGTAAAGTATAAACGTAAACATACTTTGCCCATTCCTCCTGTAATGCAGCGAAGTGTGCTTTCAACGTCGAATTGCCTAGTTTCTCGTTATCAAGTGACTTCTCAATCTTTGTTAGTAGCGTCGGAAGTTTCAACGGTAACGTGCCTGTCCATCTAACAACGTGTGAGCTTGCATTTTCAATTCTCTGTTGTTCAGAAATAATATCTAATCTACATACATTCGCACATGGTACGGGTACTGCCACTGATGTATCCACACCTGAAATCAACCAATACAGTTGGTTAAAATTACAGCGCTTCTAACAGCACAGTTTCAATAGAAATATTTGGTAATAGATACCTATGAAGTTACACTTGTTAGGGTCCATATATTCTGCGGCTTGAGTTTTGACTCTTCGACACGCACACGGAATAAGGGAACTGAGCCCGTACAAAGATTCCTTCCTCTCGAAACTTGGACCCCTTACTAAAATTTGAACACCCGTTAAACTAGAATATAAAAGTTGTCTAAATTGGTCCTTTCCTAGGGTGGATCTTAAATCTCTGAGTATCACGCTGGCAGATTTCCCAGAGACTTCTAAGAACTCCGAGTTCGTTTCAGTGTCATTCGATGTTAAATTCAAGTGAACAGGTAATTTAGCATTTACTAAAGTGAATCCTTCATCAGTTTCTAAAGAGGAAATGTTTTCTGGTATAGCGCAACTATTGGTGGAAGAAATTCTCTGGAATGCAGTACATTTTAAGAGATACGAACCAATCTGATGTTCCAGATCATAATTTAGCTCGTCGTCCAACAAGCTCATTGGAAAAATTTCTATGAAATGTCTCGCTCCTGCGCTAAGAATCCATACCAGCCACATGTGAATTCTGATTTAATTATAATTTGTTAATAGGTTTACTTGTCAACGCGTAGTATAATCCGCACAGAATAATTTAACATAAGAATTGTAGAAATTATTAAAGTGTAAATTACTAGTTTATTCCTAACTCTAATATTTATAAATTCGAAAACGTCAAATGTAAAACGGACCTTATAAAAACGTGTTTCTCATTAGTTATTTCGCAGAAAGTCCTGGGCTGTTTATGCGAATTTTTATACGATCCTGATCCGTTGTTGACCATCGTTAGACGAGCAACTCTCTGCGGACACTCTGCTTCTTCCGCAGTGTATCTTTTTTCTGCAAGATCTTGCAGTTCTCTAATCACTTCCTTCAAATTGTCAACTAAAAAAGGCCACATGTTTAAGAGAAACTGCTTGTCCCTCATGAAAACAATGAAACTGCACCACCTTCTGAAACCTCTTGCCTACAAAAAGCACAAGTAATCCTTTGTATTGATGAAGTTTTCCTTTTTGGGAGTCTATAAACTTTAAACATATAATTAATGAGACGATTGGAATAATTTGTTGTAATAGCTACCAAACATGCTTTTTCGTTGCATAATTCACCTGGGCATCTTTTAACGTAAACGTATGACTTAAAACATGCCCCCTGTATTCATCTCCGAAATAGCAAACTCCTTCTCTCCCAGGATGCACTTCGCAACTTAAACTCCTTGAATAAAGAAAATTCAAATTTAGTCGTTTCGTTGTAAACGCACTGGTAAATCTGACAATGATGTTATGAACCCTTTGCGGACCTAGGTAAATGTACGTAAGGATAGAGTTAGGATTCTACTAACAAAGTAACGTATACTAAATACTAATTCAGTTATTTAGAAATCATATTACAGTTTGAGTCAACTGTAAATTTTCATTGCATAATATTGTTCGACCCTTTGAACGTGCAAATCTTTAGATTTCAATGTTTTCAGTTAATTGTTTGCAGCTCACCATCATTTGCAATCATTAAATTAAACAATGATGTATATGGTGGGGTTTTTCAGTAGTCAAAAGTAATAGATAAAAGATCAATCTAGGCTAAAGTCGCCCTCAAATGTCCTATTTTTACTCCTACGCCACTGTCACTTTAAAAAACTATTTACACATATATATTTAAACGACTTATTTTACATAATCAGAAAAATAATCACCAATAAGTTATTAATAAAAGTGTTACCATCACATTGGTATTTTAAACAATAGAGTAAACAATACAGTTTTTCTTTCTTTTTCACTCACTATCCTCTTCCATGTTCTTCAGTTACTCCATAATGTTGATAAAACCAAAAAATAATGAAATAGTCTCTCTCTTTCCCATACGCTGTTATTCCTTGCAAATGAAACTTTCATCATTGATTACACCACTAAATAAAATTGAAATTATATCATGTTTGGTTTTGTTTTAATCAGAAAAATGCCAAGAATAAGCCAGTAAATCTCATAAAATAATAATGAAAATTAAGTAGTTTGAAAATTCGGTTCATGGTGTCAATGTAGTGGTGTTCATACCGATATACCTGAGCCAACATCAAACATCACCACCCTGCGGCCCCGCGCAGCGTTGACAGGTGGTAGAATGAGTAGGGACTCTGGCAACTATCATGTACAGCCCTCAGAAACTATCAAGACATTACTGTAATGCAAATTATGCTAGCAAAGAAAGTAAATTATGCCTTGTAAATGTAAAAATATGAAATTTGTGAGTGATCGTGGCCTAGATTGATCTTCCATCCAGCATTTCAACTGAAAAACTCCATGTTCGTAGTATCAAGAAATGAATAGAGACGTTCCATATCCTTGCAATCCTGGAAACGAGACTACTCGCATAATATCGTACTTATATGCCCCTCAAATTATAAAATGTGAGTCGAAGACAACGAGGAACTGGAATATGTGATGCACAGTCATAATAGTATAAAACATATTCTTAAAATCACTGGACATTGATTAAAAATATGCAAAAACTTGACATTGAGTTAAAAGGAAACACAATGTTAAATCAGACTCGATATAGGACCGCAAAGGATGAGAACTATATAGCGGAATAATATTTTAGTTATTATACCTAAAACATGCGTGTTTCAATAAGCACCAAATATCTTGAGTTAACGATTGTTGAGCAGAAAGGAACGATGTCTTGGTTTCATGTTCGTTACTCAAATACTTGACGTTACCAATGCTTTGACATCCTTCGCATTCATACTGTTCATCTTCCAATATGTTTTGGCTACGTCTTAATATTTCCTTGGGCCCATAGAATTTCAGTTTCTCCGTGTTCTGATTATCATAATTACGATACGTTTGTGTCGTGAATATCACTTTAGGTCCGTGTGATTCACAAAAAATACATAATGCGATCACAGCATTCATGTTTTATATATGTATAATTATAAAAATATTTGCTTCGCGTACAGAATCATTTTAACACCGACTGAAGTTTTAATTACAATATGCAAATCTTTCGGATACGTTCAATCATCGTGAAAGATATTTAAATTATTTAGGATTAGAATTTCAAACCTAACCTCTGCTCGCGGTATTGACTATGCAAACGAAACACTCGTAACGAGAAAATTTCACCTTGATCACTAATCTAGTTGCAGTTCACGTTTTTAAAACAGAACATATAACTTTCTTTTTAGCTTTTTCACGCGATAAGACAAGAAAGAAGACAAGTCAAAAGCACGTGACATTATGATTGTCTCTTTTATATATGTTTATTACACACGTTTGCACTTTCGTCTTGATCAAGTGTACTCACTGGTACTCACATAACACATTTAATTTTCCGAACCCCGCGTACGTAAAACAAAAATATACGCGTTCGCATAGCTCAACAGGAACAGGCTATTCATCGTGAGGCACATGCAACACGTAACACGATTAAAATGTCGGTCAATTTTTTTTCTTATAAATATGGTTAATGTTCGAAGCTAGTATGTATATATTTACAGTTCTTTCTGAACATAACCCCAGTAAGTAGCACAAAAATATTGGACAAATATACCTTCTTCAAATATTGGAAAAAATATTAAGCCACACTTTTTCGTATGGGATAAATATTGGATCTAAATATTGTGTACATGTTTAAGAAATGTGAATTGAATGTTTCGAAAATATAAGTTACATATTCAGAGAATATAAATTAGACATTTAGTAAATATTTAAAAAAAGTGAAACTAATATTTAAATAACATTCAATTAAATCTTCAAATTTAAGAATAAGTTATAACTAAAATTAGAAACTATATAATAATACTACTTTCTGTGCACTGCTTGAGGGAATATTCATCTTTGTCTTCAAAATGAGGGTATTAAAATTCAAAAATTCTTATGCAGTTAGCGGAATTCGAACTCGGGAACTATATATACCGTTCACATGATGATGTGCTTTCTCGCTGAGCCATGGGAATCTACATTGTGACATTAATAATTACTTTTTATTCGTATAAAGGCTTTTGAGCCTTCTTATCAAATCATATAATTATTAGAAGAGATAAACTTTTGTTAAAAAAATTTTTTAGGTAAAAATCAAACTACGGTGAGTCACAAAATTATTCGCTCACTCTAAAGACTATGACTTTTTAAATATTGGACTATACGATTTGAACTTTTTTGAGAAGCTAGAGTAATTAGTTTGCTACGGGATGTGAAAAGAAATTTTGTCAAAAATTGCAATTAATCGGAATTGTAGAAAAAATACTAAAAGTTGCATTTGACAACTTTTTTATGTAGGCCTATATTGAAAATTAAAAAAATACCTTTTATAGATCTGGGTCAATGAAACATATTCTGAAAATTTTGTTCACAATTTTGAAAAGAGATCTAGAAAACGTATTTTTTAAATTTTCAATATAGGCCTACATAAAAAAGTTGTCAAATGCAACTTTTAGTATTTCTTTTACAATTCCTGAACAAAATTTCTTTTCACATCCAGTAGCAAACTAATTGCTCTAGTTTCTCAAAAAAGTTGAAATCTTTTAGTACAATATTTAAAAAGTAATCGTTTTTTTAAGAGAGAGCGAATAATTTTTTGACTAACTTTACTTTTCATTAATGAAGCATTACACTAACCAAATTCTAGAGTATTTATTATTTATAATTACAATTATATTTTAATTAGAAAATGCATGCTTTTTATTTGTGAGTATTGAAAAAAAGATCGAACATAAAAATAATAGGGTTATATTTACATTATTATTGCACATTTGTTCCTAATAAATTTTTCTTAATAAATTAAGACATTTTTGTTATATTTACTTTATTATTGCACTTTTCTTATTAATAAAATTTATTAATTTATTTTTAAAAAATGACATAATAAAACAGATCGAAGATAAAAATAATACAGTGTTAAATTTACTTTATTATTGCACATTTTTTATTAAAAAATTAGTAAACTTTATTAATACTTTTTTATCAATAGAAAATGTGCAATAATAAAGTAAATTTAACACCCCAAGTAACCAAAAATCGAAATCTGGACGTCCCCCTGTGCGCGCATATGCCGTCCAGTGCCGTTCATAGGACCAGGGATTTGGACAAGGGCATGAGGACGGCACGAAACCGGCCCCAGGACGCTAAATGTGCCGTTGTAGTACACTGACGTGACGCATATCGCATGGCAGCACCGTCACACTGATGTGACTGGCGAATATCATTTTGCAGGGCAGCACCGTCAGCGAGGGTAGGTCGCACTAAATGTAGCAGATGTCGGCGAAGTAAATTTTTATCGTACCAAATATACAGCACTTGTCCCTTTTATTCAAATTCATTCTCGACAATTCGAAATGCCCATACAAATTTTATTTAATTCTCATATTTATGCATCGATTGCAAGAGACACAAGCTAAAAATTGCATTGCCGCACAATTTTCTACCTTCGCTAACGGAGCTAACATGCAAAATATTCGCCAGCCACATTAATGCGACGGTGCTGCCATGCGATATGCGTCACATCAGTGTACTACAACGGCACATTTAGCGTCCTGGGGCCGGTTTCGTGCCGTCCTCATGCCCTTGTCCAAATCCCTGGTCCTATGAACGGCACTGGACGGCATATGCGCGCACAGGGGGACGTCCAAAATTCAGCCAATTTTACCTTGAGCAGCGCCGAGCGTAGTTTGGACAATGATTTGCCGACCTGTGCCCTCGGCCAGTCTTGGCTCAAGTTTCGCCTGGCTAGCTGGGGTACTGTATTATTTTTATCTTCGATCTTTTTTTCAATACCCACATATAAAAGCATGCATTTTCTATTTAAAAAATAATTGTTAATGGCAGATTTCATAAATTTTAGAATGTAAAACTGAAAAAAAGATTTAAAAAAAAATGTCGACAGCAAGACTCGAACCATCGATTTACTGATTTCTTGCAGCGCCCTCGGCCATTGCAATTCTTCTTCATATGTGAACGCGAACTCTTTATGACTAGGTAGAGATTTTCAAATGTAATTTTCTCGTAATATCTTAAGAAGCGCGCGCTACTGTTTTGCTAAATTCGATTTGGATAGGTCATCTTCATATACTACAAGTTTCAGGAAAATCCGGTTCCCGACTACCTTGGCCTCTCGTTGTTAAAAAAACGCACAATATCTCCCCAGCTAGCCAGGCGAAACTTGAGCCAAGACTGGCCGAGGGCACAGGTCGGCAAATCATTGTCCAAACTACGCTCGGCGCTGCTCAAGGTAAGATTGGCTGAATTTTGGACGTCCCCCTGTGCGCGCATATGCCGTCCAGTGCCGTGCATAGGACGAGGGATTTGGACTAGGGCATGAGGACGGCACGAAACCGGCCCCAGGACGCTAAATGTGCCGTTGTAGTACACTGATGTGGCGCATATCGCATGGCAGCACCGTCGCATTAATGTGGCTGGCGAATATTTTGCATGTTAGCACCGTTAGCGAAGGTAGAAAATTGTGCGGCAATGCAATTTTTAGCTTGTGTCTCTTGCAATCGATGCATAAATATGAGAATTAAATAAAATTTGTATGGGCATTTCGAATTGTCGAGAATGAATTTGAATAAAAGGGACAAGTGCTGTATATTTGGTACGATAGAAATTTACTTTGCCGACATCTGCTACATTTAGTGCGACCTACCCTCACTGACGGTGCTGCCCTGCAAAATGATATTCGCCAGTCACATCAGTGCGACGGTGCTGCCATGCGATATGCGCCACATCAGTGTACTACAACGGCACATTTAGCGTCCTGGGGCCGGTTTCGTGCCGTCCTCATGCCCTAGTCCAAATCCCTGGTCCTATGCTCGGCACTGGACGGCATATGCGCGCACAGGGGGACGTCCAGATTTCGATTTTTGGTTACTTGGGTCATTACCAGCTGGAATCCCATTTTTCGTGTCCAACAAAATAATTTTTCCAATTTTCGTATATTGAAAAAATTGTTCTTGCTATAAAGTAACAACCCTTTAAATCCCCAAATCCAAAATATTTTTCAGTTCAGATATTCTGCAACGAGATATTGATGTTCCAAAGACAAAATCGAACATAACGGTAGAATACGAAAATTAATGATAGTTGTAATGCTAGCAGGTGTATTTCAAGTTGGTAATCCTATTTTAAGCATTTTATAATTCATATAAAACAACGTAAAATTTATAACAATTCGAACTGTGAGAAGGGTTTTAAGAAAATTCCCAGATAGCCAAATTCCTCGATTCTGCCCAGGGCACCTATGTCCGTGAGGGCTCGTAACGTTCCCTCGGCAGAAACGCGGTACGAGCTGCCCTCGGCACGTTGGTCCTCGTTTCTGCCCAGTTTTACGTAGGTCCGAGATTGTAAGAGGGCAGCACGGTCGCACTAGTGTGGCAGATGTTGGTAAAGAAAATTTTTACTTATTTACTTTTTACTTATTTGGCACGCAAGGAGGGAAAACGAAATGATAAACGTTATTGAACGAAGTATTTTTGTAATTTTATCATTTTGTTTTCCCTCCTTGCGTGCCAAATAAGTAAAAAGTAAATAAGTAAAAATTTTCTTTACCGACATCTGCCACACTAGTGCGACCGTGCTGCCCTCTTACAATCTCGGACCTACGTAAAACTGGGCAGAAACGAGGACCAACGTGCCGAGGGCAGCTCGTACCGCGTTTCTGCCGAGGGAACGTTACGAGCCCTCACGGACATAGGTGCCCTGGGCAGAATCGAGGCACGAGCTGCCCTCGGCACGTCCAAGCGACGTTCGACCAATAAAAATCCCGATACCTGACCTCGGCACGCCGTGCTCGATTTCTGCCCGAGGTTCGCTTGGCTATCTGGGTTATTAATAGTGACACACATCGGACGTTCTTTTTATGTACGACAACTTAAATATTTCGATTTCACTATTGAAACGAATCTGTCGCAAACAGACGGGATTTATTTATTTTCGAATGTTAATTGAAGCGTATCTTTCAAAGTATTTTTACATATATTTCGTAGTAACGAATTGAACGATTAGGTAGCACTTCGGCATTAGTCGATTAACACACAGCAATAATGTATAGCAAAAAAAAAAACAGCAACTTATAAAGCAAAACAGACATCACAGATTTTAATATCATTTTACATTTGTCTTATTTAACTGTAATACAACGTCACGATCGTTCTTTCAATAATGGAGACAGACATCTCTCAAATGCATTGTAGAAAACATTTCTGTTCACACGCTGAATTAAATGTTACTTTTCATTAAATTATAATAATTATTATCCGTCACACATAAACACATTAATGTATAAAAACCGCAACAATCGTTTCGCAGAAACCTAACAAGTAACATTCAGTAATCCTACAATTCTGTTAATTTTCAAAGTTTGTTAGCTGGTAAAACAATTTGGCCAAAGTTTCAGGCACTTCCTTTCGCTATTGCGTGACCCTTCAGAATAAAATACACTTTACGGTTTATGGATACAGAATAATTGTTACCATGATAATTCGAAAGCGCAACACAACCTATAAAATAATGACACGAAATTATTAAAAATTTGTTATAACTTTGTGATTTTCTCTCATCTTACTGTTCGTGATCGTTATTTTAATGACGTCCTATATCGTAATATAACATAATATTTGACCTATTCTACATTTCTTAGGATGCGGAGCAAGACATGAAAACATGCATTACGGAATGTTTTCCACATTATTTAGAGCCCTTACAAATCTTCAAAATTTAAAAGAGAAAGGATTTTCTTCGGTTATTAATCTATTCACCGTGTGGCAATGATGAATAACATAAATTAGAAATTTAATACAGTTTACGGTTAAACTAATGCTTATTCGAAGCTGTTTGCTTCTCTAAAAACATTGTATAATATGAAATAGGTTGACGCGGATTTCTGTTGAGCATTCTCTGTCTGAATAACTTCACTCCTGAAGTCTTTTCCGATTTTCTCAACTTTTGAAGATTCGCAACGTAGAAATTACTTGTACTGCCGTAAGAACTCAATGGGACGAAGTCCTGCTCCACATTTATGTTACGCTTTTTAAGCTCTGAACGAGGGATCGACCGGGATGGCAATTTTCTCTTTTCAGGTTTCGATAATTTTCGTGCCTTCGATACTTTCATTGGAAGGTCTGAAAGATTCTCAATAACTTCCTCCGCAAGACGTTTCATACGTTTACTCGATACATCTGCCTTCGTGCACTCCGTTGGTCGATTTCCACGAACCACCGCAGCCTTTTCTTTTAACATTTTATTATCATTATCCTTTGCTTTGATCTTCTTCATCTTATTACCCATTTCAATCTCAGATTTACACTTAGCACTCTCACCACTTTCTAACACTTCAGGTAAATCTAATTTCGTCGTTTTTCTTAATTTACTTAGTTTCTTTTTAGGAATATCTGCATATTCATTTTCGATTCCTTCAACGTATTCTTCCGCACCTCCCATCCGTCGCCTTTTTTTAGTCACTTTTTCTGCGATCTCTTCTTCGTATATTCGAAGTTTGTATTCGAGTTCTTTCTCATCATCATCAATTTCTTCTTCTTCAATGCATCTTTTCATCTTCTTCCTCTTCTTTTTCTTGCCAATCGTTTCAATCTCAGAGTCCGTAATTTTATCTTCGTTTCCAGTCATTTTATCCAAACCTAATTTTCCAGACTTTTTAGATTTACTTTTTCCTTTTTCAGAGGTAGCCCTATCGATTTTTTTCTGTTTTCCATTCTTCGTTCTTTTCTTATCGCTTTCCTCTAGCATTTGAATTTTTCCGCGGTGTTCATCTAGCGCAACTTTATCAGATTCTAGATGCTTATCATGGCTGTTGGATGATTCCTCGTCAAGTTCGCTTGAATCGACTTCTTCAGAGATCTCATCGTCATCGTTAACTACGAAATCTGCCAGATCCGATCCATCATCATCCGGATCTGATGATTCAGTTTCCGACGCTCTACATTCGTCCCCTGGTACATCATCATCGGAAAACTTACATATTTCCGCACCGTTTAGGTTATATTCTCTCTCAATATCCGAATCCATACTTTCGAACGTTACGTTTGAATCACTTGCATTTGATGGCGAACCAATAGGTGACTTACTCAATGAATCCTTTTCACTGTCAAACTCGCTGGGTTCCTCTACTTCGCTATCTAACTTCGATGGCGAACCAATAGGTGACTTACTCAATGAATCCTTTTCACTGTCAAATTCGCTGGGTTCCTCTACTTCGCTATCTGACTTCGATGGCGAACCAATAGGTGACTTACTCAATGAATCCTTTTCACTATGAAACTCGCTGGATTCCTCTACTTTGCTGTCTGACTTCTCTACCGATAGTCTACTTTTACCTTTCTTCTTATTTAAAGGTAATTCAGTATCTAAAGTTTGATCAATTTCATTCGTTAAAGTTGTATCTGCCTGTTTTTCAATACAATTATCGCTCTCAAGTGGATATTGTTTAGAATCTTTGTTTCTTATGGACGTTCTCGTAGATTCATTTTCTTCATTTTGCACGTCGTTTGTTTGATCTTCCACACGTTCTTCTTCATTTTTGCAGTTAGCTTCCACAGCGATCATTTCTTCCCGTTGCGTAGATCGTTGTGTATCTTTTACCACCGCAGATTTATTTTCATTCGTTTCGCATTGAGATTCTGACATATCCACTTGTTCCATTGTTTTCTTTTTCAATGAATTCGTCTGTGCTTTTAGGAGAACTGTATCATCTGAATCGTAATCGGACGATTCTTTTCCTTTCCTAATATTTTCCTCTGTATGAGATGCTTTTTTGTCTACTAAACTAAAATCATCGCACTCATTCTCACTCTCATTCTCCAACCTCTCTGTTGACATGGAGTGCACAGAATTCTTATCAGATTGTCTTTCCTTCCACTCATCAGCTGGAATATCTTGAAACAAGTCTGTATCTACGCATGCATCTGAAAGATTATCGTCAACTTGCTTTTCTTCTTCCTGTTTTTGAACAGTTTCAGCAATTTCATTTTTCTCTACGTCGTTCTGTGAGTTCGAATTAATTATAGATTTCTCTGCCGATGGCAAATGGTTATCTACTTTACGTGTATCCTGATTCAAGTCTACTTTGTCTGACGCTTTGTCGATAGGTTCTACCAAGCACTGCGCGACATTGGGAGGATCACTATTTTCAATCACATTATTCGTATTATTTTTATTTCCATTGGCAACTTCAAAATTATTTGACTGTGTATGAACATTTACATGCTCCTTTGTTACAATTTCATGACTAGGAACTTTTGTAGCCACTTCTGTTTCCCGTAGATCGTTCGTAGTAGTTTCACACTCAGCCACTTCTGTCTCTTGTAGATCCATTGTAGCAGTTTCTTGAGCAGCTATTTCTGTCTCTCGCAGATCCTTCGTAGTAGTTTCATCTTTTGTAGCAGTTTCTTTCACACCCACTTCTGTCTTTTGTAGATCCATCATAGCAGTTCCTTCCATAGCCATTTCTGTCTCTTGTAGATCCTTCATAGTAGTTTCATCTTTTGCAGCAGTTTCTTCCACACCCACTCCTGTCTCTTGTAGATCCATCGCAGCAGTTTCTTCCGCAGCCACTTCTGTCTCTTGTAGATCTTTCATAGTAGTTTCATCCACAGCCACTTCTATCTCTCGTAGATCCTTCATAGTAATTTCATCTTTCGTAGCAGTTTCTTCTGCAGCCATTTCTGTCTCTCGTAATTCCTTTGTAGCAGTTTCTTCCACAACCATTTCTGTCTCTTGTAGATCCTTCGTAGTAGTTTCTTCCACAGCCACTTCTGTCTCTTGTAGATCCTTTGTAGTAGTTTCATCGACAGCCACTTCTATCTCTCGTAGATCCTTCATAGTTGTTTCTTCCGCAGCTACTTCTGTCTCTTGTAGATTCTTCGTAGTAGTTTCATCCACAGCCACTTCTGTCTCTCGTAGATCCTTTGTAGTAGTATTGTCCTTCGTAGTTGTTTCTTTTACAGCCACTTCTGGCTCTCCTAGATCCTTTGTACTAGTTTCATCCGCAGCCACTTCTGTCTCTTGTGGATCCTTCGTAGTAGTTTCATGCTTCGTAGTAGTTTCATGCTTCATAGTAGTTTCATGCTTCGTAGTAGTTTCATCCATAGCTACTTCTGTCTTTTGTAAATCTTTTGTAGTACTTTTATCCTTCATAGTTGTTTCCTTCGCAGCCACTTCTGTCTCTTGTAAATCCTTCGTAGTAGTTTCATCCGTAGCCACTTTTGTCTCTCCTAGATCCTTTGTGCTAGTTTCATCCATAGCTACTTCTGTCTCTCGTAGATTCTTCATAGTAGTTTCATCAGAGGATTCATTTAGGTTTCCAAGCTTGTTGGACATTCCAGCGATCTGAGTTAAAGAAACTTCTTCCGGGTCTTCTACATCCGCAGTATCTTCTGCTTCTAAGATTAAACGCATTTCAATATTTTCATCTGTAATAGTTGCTTCATCTTCTGAAGCAATATGCTGTATTCGTTCTTCCTTGTTATTCTCGAACTTAATACTCTTATTGCTGCACACGTCACTTATATTTTCCTCACATTTCTGGATCGGAATGCCTCCGTCTTGATTCGAATCATCTTCTATTTCTACGGACAAGGCATTCTGATCCTCACAATCATTGAGGAAACTTAATGAATCTCTGTTATTCACATTTTCTGGACATTTCATGATTTGAATGTTTCCATCTAAACTTGAATCTTCACAAACTTCTATACACGAAGTACCCTGACTTAGCCTCTCGTTAAGCGGAATGTCGCTTAACGATTCTGTGTCTGTTACTACTAAATGCGGCGCATTGTCTGAGCTGTCTGTATCTTCATCATTTTCTTTAACACACTTTTTTGTACACTCGTCACTAACAATAAGCGGTTGTGGACTTTGTGATAATATATTGGAAACTGTGAGATCGTTACTTTTAGGATCTTCAATGATATTGGATGCCCGATTTTCCTTATTACTCAGATGCTCGTCTTCTTCTTTTATTGAATTAATCATTGAACTTTCATTTTTCAATCGTAATTTCCTAGGTGTGACTTCAGTGGAAACAGAAGATTGTGCTTTTGGTACATCCAGTGTGGATGTCTTCATTTGGGTCACAGTACGCGTAGACTCCTTCGACTCACTTCTACTTTTTTCACTAACATCTGACAATGTGTTTTTATTAATCGACACACCAGTTTCGTTCTCCTGAACTGTTATAGCGGAAGAATGCTCTACGGCAGTACTGTGTTCGTTTGTGGCTGTAATATTATAAATATAAATAAATTGTAACTCAATTTTCATATTAACACGATAAAAGCGTTTTTCAACATTATATCATTTGCTACGATTGAACAGAGTATCATAAAAAATAGTAAATCTTCAAAATATCGAGTTTCAGCTTCAATAAAGACCGTACGCAAAAAGAAAGACTAAAAATTTTTGTACATTTAATAACCCTACAGAAACGATAAAAACCAATTAATAAAAAAGTAATACTCGAATGAATTAACATTACCATTATCATCAGCTTTCGTCTCTTCTTTGGATGTATTTTCAGAACTTGAATTAAGTGTCTCCTTGGGTATTGATTTATTTAGTGTTTCCATAGTAGAATTTTCTGAGCCTGAAATTTAATGCGATACATTTAATATGATATATGTATTATTAGCAGGAATGTTCTTATTCTAAACACATACATGTTTCATTCACTTCTTTAAGATTAGGCAATACACGGTCCAATGTTATGAAAGGAATCATCTTCTCTTCGTTTTCTTCAATAACAGTTGCTTCTGAGGGTGCCATAGATCTTCGTTTTCTGGTATTAACCGGAGTATTATGCACTTCTAAAACATTATTCTCCATGACACCTTCTGGCCCCACAGAACTAGCTCTTGTTCTACGTGTTGGTCTTGTTATAACCTGTGGCGACTTAGATTCAGAGCCAGCTCTTGTAAATCGCTTGCTAAAACTAAATACGTGAAACATGATCGAACTACAACATTTCGAAAGCATTATCATTGTTACAATATAATAAAAAGTTAAATATGGAAAATTGAAGATCATTGAAATACATTTTCGTATTAATATAAGTTATATCAATTATAACTTGGGATAAGGTTTAATTATTCGTTACTAACTTATCTTGTGCGTAGCATGCCACTGGCAAGAAATAAACTAGTATGCGGCATACAAGTTAAGCATAAAAAATTACAAACAAGTTAAATTTGCTTATAAATAGCTTTACGCAACATTAAAAAATATGGACAAAATTATTACTTTAGGTACTTAATAATATAGATATATTAAAATACATTTCATCAAAAGAAAACGGTTTATTTTTTAATAACATCTTCATAAGTTTTGCGAAAAACGATAACACATTTCAAATTTATTCGAAAATAATACAATTTCGGTTGGACATAATTGTAAGACACTGCTTAAAAGTTCTGAAAATTTATACACATTTTGAAATGCTAATAAAAATACTTTTGATCTAAGTCTTCCCAACCTTTCAGAATTGCTACTTTCAAATCATTAAGACTATATTATATTATATTATATTGAGAACTTGAGAAAGATTTCATTCATAACATACAATCCAAAAAAAAGCAACCAAATGGGGCATAAGAATTTACGTATCAGCAGATGGGGAAACCGTATACGTATACTCTAATCTGCCCGATTATGGAAGTTTGACAACCGAGGATTTAGAGAAACTAGAACTACTTCTGGTTCTGGCTCGAATTCCACTGACCCTAGTTAAAAATACTTCTGGGCAACAATCTCAATGCTGAGGGTTATTATTTATATACTGATAGATTCTTTACGAGTGTCCCGTTTGCCAATGCACTACTAAAAGTAAAGGTCCATTTAACTGGCACAATAATGACAAATCGTAAATACTTGCCAGTTAAAATTAAAAAACCGAAATTTTCAAACCAGTTGACTATGGCACATAAAAGGGAAAAGACATTACTCCTCGCATGGAAAAGTAAATGTATCGTAACTTTTCTGAGCACCAGTGATACAGCATCCCGCGAATCAGTCACAACAAGAAAACGCAGTGGTACTGCGATAAATGTATTGTAACCAATTATGACTATACATTACACAAAAAGAATGAGAGCAGTTGATCATGCGAACTAATATACAGAAACGTATTGGTTCCTGTGAAAATTCCTCAAATGGTAGAGGAAATTATTTTCTTGGGAGATGGAGGTGTGCGTCATCAATGCATACATAATGCATAAAATAACAAGACGTCTGAGCAACGAAAGGCCACTGACACATTTGAAATTTGTGAAATGTTTAGTCAATGAGCTAGTAGGAAGTTTCTAGCAACCAAAAACAATCTAGAGCACCACGTTCAATGTCTTTCGAAGACGATAGAGTCAATAATCAGCTCCACATAATTCATTCAGGAACCATGAAAGACTGTACAGTATGTAGCGATAGGAAAACTGCAGGAGGAAGACGAGAAACACTTACGTACTGTGATACCTGTACGCAGAAGCCAAGACATCATGTTAGTGATTGTTTTGAAAAATATCATACTTTGGAGAATTACAGAGATTAAAAATTTATGTTTTTATGTATCATAAGATCTATTGAACACAACAAATCAGTTTCAACAAATTCTGTGTGTCTTAATATCCATGTATTTACTTTAAATCCCACACAGATAAGTAATTGCGAAATGCTAAATTTACTCTGAACCTGCTCGGACTCCCATCAGTGAAATTTTACCGACCGCAAAGGGTTAACCCAATGTGGCAAACCATAACATTTACACTTATTGCGCAATGGGGTTACTGAGATAACCCAAATGTCCTGTTCTAATAAACAAAATGTAGAGCGATAATTTTGCCTTCACGGTTTCTTCCAACATGGAAACATGAATGTATTTGTAGCCACTCTGCAATGTTCAAGTACAAAAACACAAGTATTGTCATGACCAGACTTAAAATATTAAGGGAAACGCAGATATGGATACCCGAGTATCTAGTTGGACATGCAAGGGTCCGTTAATGCCTGTTTAATTTCTCCAAGTATTGGGAATTTAAACAGCAACTATAATTATAAGATATAAACTATCTTCAGGCAACTGATCACTGACGAGGATATGCTCCAAAACATTGTCTCCACAACTGTGCCGGTTTACTTGAGCTGTGTAAGTTAATACGCCTATTTATAACAGTACTACTTATTATTAGAAGTGAATGGCATCATTTGGACGATAGTGTAAGATGATATATTTTTCCTACACAGCTAGAGCAATATGCCATAACGCAGTAACACGTAGCAGAAGTAACAGCTTGACGGATCAGCGCTCGTCAGCAATTAGTTGCCCTTGCCCATCGTAAACCATACCTAGGTTGTTCATCGAATTTGTTGACTCCATCACTAGTAGAAATATTTCTAGTTCTCTTCGTAGGTGTGCCAATAGAAGAATGTTTATCTGGTGTCTCTATGGCATCCGATACGATGGAACTTCTCCTTAAACGTAAAGATCTACTCCTTTCAGTCATCGTAGAGTTGGTTAGTGTTTCTGTTCGACGTTTTGTATTTCTCACTGACTGTGTGTTACTAATGTTACTACAATCGCTTGAGGGTGACTCAGGAGAAGATTCATTTTGTTTACCAGCAGATTTGACTCGAGAACTGCGACGTAACGGGGAATCAACTGTTTCTATGCTGACGACACCACGAGTTCTGTAGCCTAAAAATGTAAAAAAAAAAACGTAGAATTAATGAAAACGAAAATCGATTCAGATTTCGTAAGATGTACGTCGCACAGATTTAAAAGACCAATTCATGTGCATAGATTACACGATGCGATCGAACGTTACAGTATATTCGATGTCAAAATGACTGTGATAACCGGTAGCCACACGAACCGCGTGCGCGCATGTATGAAAATGGAAAAAAAACGAAAAAAGTACAAACCTGCTTTTGCGTCTGTTTCTCCATCAGAATTTTTTGCATAACGTGACATGCTGTCGCTGAAATGTCTAATCAAGTGACGAGAAAATCAGAAATCGGAACTGAAAAATGTTTATGGTACACACATGTGCTAACGTTCAAATTCAACTCGATTCACAATGATGTTTTCAGTACGTATTTGCATTCCGTAACAGGATATTCGTCATGGAATATGTAGCTAGATACTTACATCGGGTAAGGAAATTTTACGATACTTGATAATACACACAGGATGATACCGGGTGTATCGGAAAGAGTGTCGGAAAGAATAAGAACTGATTCCTGAGCTGTTTCAAAGGACCTTTTTCCTTTGCCGATTCGCGCCAGGACGCTTTGTTTTCGAATTATTACCGAAAAACATGGACCAATCAGAGTGCGACCATAATGGATGAATATCTACAGCCGGGTCACAGCCTACTCTACTATATATACTCTTAGACAGGGAGAGTCTGAAAAGCATTACCTATTGAAAATTGAAAATAAATTAAAATGTACAACTGTACAAACCTGTGCAATGTTGCCTTTTCTTGTTATTACTCAAATTTTCGCAATAGACGCATTTACTCATCGTTAGACAGCCTAGCATTTATGTGGTTTTGATTATACTCCGTTTTATTACAGTATAACGACGAGCAAATGCATCTATTGCGGAAATTTGAGTAATGACAAAAAAAAGGCAACATTGCACAGGTTTGTACAGTTGTACATTTTAATTTATTTTCAATTTTCAATAGTATTAATTTTTTTTGTTTTAATTCTCATATGATAAAACACAGATTTCCATGAGATTCAGCACTGTGCAAACAGTGGCTCAAAATAATAAGTCTGGAAAATTGGATGCCTACAAAGAGTAGTTTGTTGTGTTTGGATCACTTTTCTAAAGACTGTTTTAATGTACATCACAACAGGAAATTTTTAAAATCAAAATCTCTACTAACTATTTCGACAAACAGGAAGTATTTCAAGAGCATACCAATATTTTGGTAATCAAGAAGTAATCATGGAAGTAAGTAATTGATTTATAATATATTAATGTCATTTAATGTGTAATATACATATATATTAAATGAGTATATGTACTTTGTTTTCAGATATTAATGAATCTATTGCAACAAGTGCAAAAGTCGCAGATGCGAATATGTGTGTAGATTCCATTGAATCTTTTACAACTAGCAGAGCGATTCGTATGTTCATATAAGTTTCAATTACATTATTTCGTTCTATCACATATATATTATTTGAGTGACAAAGGTGATAATTTCTTCTGTAATATAACAATTTTTGTGACAATATTTTACATTGCAGTTGATGAAGTCTGTGTGTGCTTTCTTCAGAATTCTTCAATCTTTTAAGCTTTGAGGTAGTATTACAGATTTAAGAAAAATTAACATTTTTTCTCTGTACAGCTATCAACAGTGATGCAAGCAAGCCAGCACTGCTGAATCTTGAATAACTGACTTGATATTACACAATAACATTATTTTAATGTATTTAATTCTATTATTAATTAATGTATAATTAATGTATTATTTATATAATTATATGTAACAATTAATTATAGTAATATAACATTTCATTGTATATAAATGTGTTTTATCAGTAATAAATGCATTTCAATATCACTATGAATTATACACACTTATTTACCTTTCTCTTATCTATAACAATAAAGCAAACAAAAATGTTAGAAATATTTTTAATTCAATTTTGCGCTTTCTCTTCACATCATTACTCGTTCTTAATTTCTTTTATATTACATTTATTACATAAATTTCACTTCTTGTTAATTTGTTATAACTTATGATTAATTTTTGATGTTATGACATACTATTATTTGCTATTATTTCAATCTTATAAACTTCATTTTTGAAACTCGCGCTATTTCCCTTAGTACACTGGTCGAACTTAAGACGGCGCTGACACTGAATTCTATCATTCAATTTGTGACTTAGGACTGGCACCATCGACCAAAACTATCGATCACTATCGATTAAATCGATATAGTAGCCAACTACTATTTTCAGTCGACTGAATTTTTAAACTATCAACTGATTGGTTGAATTTTAACGGGCGGTAGTTTTGAATACATTTTATAAGATTTACTCTTATTTACTATTATTAAATACATTCACTCATTAGCGATATAGAATAATCGAATAATTCGCTCAATATGTATGTAGCATAAATAACAATTATTCCACTATAAATATTATACAATTATTAAATGACAATACTAGTTTTAGCGTAGATATTTTTGTAAAAAAAAAACCATCGCTCGATTTTTTTGTAAAAATAGTATTTCAAATATTAATTATACCCACAACTATTAGGCACTTTGCCTTTGTATTGCATTATTACCAAAGGATAAATAATGATTTATACGTTTTTAAATTTTGGATTACAGCTAATACTTATTACTTGTAATCGTGACTTATAGATTACAATTATTATAAATTAATGTCAATAAGTTTGAAAGTACAATTTTTTCGCTGTAAGTGAGAGTGACAGATGAGACACATACGTTGGCATAGACTATAGCCCGCAATCTAGACATGACCACTAAAACCAAATTTCAGTCGACTAAAAACTATCGACTAAATATTCGATAGTATGTAGCAACTAAATAAAAATTAGTCGATAGTTGAATTTAGTCCTTCTGACGTCAGACGGCCTCAGCCAAGTACGAAAATCGGGTACCTTGGTCGCCCCGCTAATTTCGCAAAATTTATTATTTGATTAAATATTAACAATAACTTATCTGAAATTCTCGCAGTCCGCTGTTCTTTCGCGCCTCGTGTCGTAACAGTCGTAACGGACTCCGCTAGACGTTCCTGCTAATAATAGTCTCCCACTACTTTCGCTCCAATAGTCCCCCAAAAACTTCAGACGTAGATACGTCCCTGACGAAACTCGCGCATGCGCGTGAAAAGCGCCCCATATCACATCACTGGTTGGAGCAGCCATCTGGGACGTTTCTCTTTAAAATTTTTGGCTCGAGGAATTTAAAAATACCGTTATATTATTTTCAACCTGTTAAACATATTAGGAATTGAAAATCAATTTCTATTTCACAGCAGTTTGTTGCAATTCATGTGGAAAATTAATATTTTGCAATATAATCGATACTATCACCAGGGCTATCACGTATTTACTTTCTGCGATTGTCCTGGTCCTGTTCCGTGGGAAAATGTTCAAACTGTTACGTGCTGTGCTGTTGCGCTTTGGTAATTTCGATCTATTTACCGCAAGATGTCATCGTTGCGAAAATGCAATTGCACCTTGCACCTGCTCTGTCGGTCATTCTCTGATTTTGATGTTAAACAAGAATGACATTGTTTGCGATGCAAGGTGATGCAAGGGATATTAACAACACATCTACTTTCTTCATTTCTTTAATCTCCTTCCGATCGGTCCGAAGATTAATGTTTTACTTGAAACTGTATGAAATATACCGGTGAAACAATACCATATATACATATATATATATATATATATATTTCTGCGAACAAGTGAACACATTAGTAATCAATTTAAAAAATCTACAATTTATTAACAAGTTGGATCTGATTGAACTGTAAATATACGAATAATTCTACGCTCTCGTTTAACGATAACTGATTTTTTGGTTAAACGTTGACATGTGTATCGTCGTAACAAATTAATTAAACGAATCGTATTTTTTTTTGCCGAACGCCTTAAATAGCCGCCTCTTTTGAATGCGGTATACATTGGTGTAGATTCTCTATTGTGATCTTTGTTGTGTCGTTACGCATTTCGAGATGGGTACCGCGGAGAAATATATACTGATCGCGATTGAAATGTTCGTCGTGCATTCGAGTAAACGATAGAATATTCTACGACACTAGGTAACTGTCGGCGTGCGATGGAAAAATATGATTATCTGAGACGACGGACGGCTTCGTGAAAGAAACCCTTGGAATTTCTGTAGCAGCTGATGCATAGAAAGATGGCTAAGCTCAATACAAACAAATAGTGATCAGCTCACGCTCTGGTTTTCCAATTAGCTCTGCATGTAAATGGTGAGTAAACGCGATTCGTTTAACATTCAGAAATAACCTGTTTTTCAAATTACCTTTACATTTCACTCGAATACTTTGGATCTCTACGAATATTCTCCACCAGTGCATGGACACCTGTCCTGACCTGCTCAATAAATTTTAATTATGAGAATTATAAAAAAATTCATCCTACACATTTTTCTAAACTGATATTCCTATTCAAGTTGATCAATCGCTCGATGGTGTCATTCAAATCTATCTGATGCACGACAACAGCAAAATTGAACCGTTTGAAATTTCATATAAAAAGCTAATTGTTACTGTACCAATAGTACATTTTCCAGAAGTCTATCTCGCATTTGTTCAAAAGATCATTTCCATACTTGTTTACATATACTTCAGTCATAATTTATGGTTTATCGTTGTAGACAAATTCCTATTCACGTTGATCAATCGCTCTGTGGTGTTATTCAAACCTATCTGATCCACAACAATAGCAAAGTTGAACCATTTCAAATTTCACATAAAACGCTAATTGTTATGGTACCGACAGAACATTTTCCAGAAGTCTATCTCGCATTTGTTCAAATGATCATTTCCATACTTGTTTACATTTACTTCAGTCATAATTTATGGTTTATCGTTGTAGACATATTCCTATTCGCGTTGATCAATCGCTCTGTGGTGTTATTCAAACCTATCTGATCCACAACAATAGCAAAGTTGAACCATTTCAAATATCATATAAAACGCTAATTGTTATGGTACCGACAGAACATTTTCCAGAAGTCTACTTCGTGTTTGTTCAAATGGTCATTTCCATACTCATTTACGTTTACTTCTGTCATAATTTATGGTTTATCGTTGTAGACAGACGCCATAGAGATTTAGCTAAAGAATGGCTTATGATCCACGTGACGTAAAGTATTCATCAGACGTTCATACTCACCAACACAATCAATCTAATATGAATGGGTACGCGTATTCTGGACATCCTCCGCATCATGTTCAGCGAACGGACGAGAACAGAAACGAGAATACTTGCGGAAATAAAGAAGTATGTCCGCAAATCACGCGACAGTCTTCCGGAACGCAGACCACACAAAAAGTGGATGCTGCGACAATGACGGATCCATTGCAGATAGATTTCAAACTGACATCTGAGTATTTAGCACGGTGTTCTAATACATTAGGATTGCCGTACGTAAGTAAATACGAAGACACTGGAAGCAACCCGACACGTAATTGTCAAGAAGTACGACCAAAAATTGAATACGAAGTTGAACCGCAACATATCAATGGTAAACGCACACATTTTGTACAGAGCCATCGGCCGAATCAAATTTTCAATTTGACAGAAGCTGTGGCAATCTCATCAAAATAGTTGTGCAAAAAATTTTCATTCATCTCAATCCATTTTCTTTACAAATTACAATACTATTATAGAGAAATAACAAATTTTCCATCATCTAATGTGTAAAGAATTGAAAGAAAATAATGATCGAAAATTCAAACAGATTAATTTTAATTAACAATAACATATTTCAATTATTACCCTTTGCACTCAGAACTATTCTAAGTCAAAAACTGAATTTTTCTTCCAGCCTGAAATATTTCCATTTCATACGATGAAACCGATGTAATATATTTAATTTATTGAATGCAAATTTAATAATTATTCGTATGCAAAGGGTTAATTGTAACTGTTAATCATTAATTGCATTGAAAACATTACTCAACTTTGGTTTCCATAGCTAACGTAAACTGTTGTATCTGTTTTATATTGATATTACAGTTTTTTAATATAAATATTGTAAATGTTGCAGGTGCGTTAGTCTATCATTGTCCAGAGTGTGCGTACAGGTTCGTAGATCAGGACGCATTGCATGAACATCTGGAGGAGCATAGACAGCGACCTTATATCTGTGATATTTGTGGTGCGAGTTTAAAGCGTAAAGAACATTTGGACCGTCACAAACAAGGTCACAACAAAGATAGGCCTTATCAGTGTAACATGTGTTGTAAAGCGTTTAAACGTAACGAGCACCTCGCTCGACATATGATAATACATTTGGGTAGCAAAAATCAAGTATGTACAGAATGTGGAAAAGCTTTTTATAGAAAGGATCATTTGAAGAAACACTTACAAAGTCACAATAGTAGCAGAAGCAAAAACCCAAATAGTTCTCAAAATAATCCGAACAGTCAAAATGTATTTTGACTGTTACTTTGAAATCGATATTAAGCTTGTCCGAAATGGAAATTCCTTTTAGATGGGAAATTGAAGGACGCTGATGCAGCGAAAACTCGAAGAGATTATGATATAATACGATAACGAGATACTATCAATTTGGACATTAATGGAGAAATATGGAATGCGGTGGGAGCTTCAAATGTTGAAAAGTTGTTGAAAGGCGTAGGAAACTTCGATTCGATAGAGAGGGAGGAAGTGGTGATCAAATCTGGGAAATGTGTTAAGATATTGAAAATATCGGAAATCTTAAAAAGTGTTGTTGTACACGATTGATCTTCACAAATGAACGTCACTCGTAAATTCGCATCGACAATGTACTTCACCTTTTATCGTTTCGCACACTACTTGATGAGAAGTGTATTTACAGTTGTGTATTTACACTTGTTTCTTCCACTTGAGCTTTTGTACTTCCAGAATACCTATCAATTATTTCTATTCTATATTCGTCAAGTAATCAAAGAGCTTTTGATAAAGCAAAGAATTGAAACGGACGGTAAACATTTTGACTATTTGCCTTCGTTAGCGAAGAAACGATTGAGGTAGTTAAACGGTTACAAGATTTAGTCAAATTTAATACATTGTTGTTTTATATAAACACGTTAATAGAAATTTGTTTTATCGATTACAAAATTCTGCTTGTCGTAAAAATATAAGAATGATACTATTACTTTTTGCCAATAAGAATAAAATACATATTTTTGCATCTCTTAAATTCACAAATGCCATCGCTTAATAATAAAGCGCAGTTTATCGATACAAAAAAAATACAAGATCGCTTTTGCATAAATGAATGAACCAGCAACAACAACGTGTTTTTACTTCCTGACTGTTCAATTACGAGACCCTGCTCTAATTGCTTTTCTGAGAATGTGAGTTATCGAAAAATTCGTTTTATCGACTTGAACATTTGAAATATTTACTAACAAACGACAAAAGGATAAGAAAGAACTGATTGAAGTGAAAGTTATATTTTTGGGCCAAACTTGTTTGCACGAATCTATGGGCTGGAAAATACGTTTGCGACTTACGTAGAAGACAATTTTCGTAGATATGCGATAGAAAAAGAAAACATACGAGTTTCTGTTTCTCTTGCAATAATGGCATCAACCTTTTGGATAATGTGCCTAACGAGAACAATATAATGTTTGCACAATATAGGGAGGAAATGATTGAAATCGATAACCGAGTGTTGCTTAAAGAAATGTTTTTTTTTGTATTTAACAGGAAAGGAACATTGCGAGATGTAATTCTAGTGAAGCATTAACCGAACGCAGTCCTGTATATATATGTATAATGTTAAAAAGATTTGCATGAACTTAGACTGCTCGAAAAGATAACACGGTTATAAAATGTTGTAACGGTTTTTGCAATGTTCCTTCGCATTTGGAACTAAGATAGTGATAATTTCTTTAACAGATTATTACCAGGAAACAAATACCGAGATTAAAAACGCGTTAACCATTTATTTAATATTTATAGTTTATACGATACATATGTATAATATATACTACATGTTATTATATTATATATATATTATGCGCACATTTATACATATGGAATTGTTACGTCGACTTTTTCTTTGTACATTATTTATGTATTTATTAAGAAAACTGACCATGTATCGGCTTTATTACGTAATGCTTCCAAAATGTACATAATTATAAACAAGATCACACAAAATATAGTAAACGAACCGTTTTGTTATTGGTTGTAGTAATCAGAATTAAAATAATAAATGATTATTACATGAAATAATAAATTTTTTGAACATGAATCTACTATGAATCTACTATGTTGTTGTACGTTTCGTCTTAAATATAACATAGAATTTTGAAATTCTATAACTAAACCTTCTTATTGAGCACTCTTCGGAGTACTGTTTCGGATTATGTTGAAATTTGAATATCTTGTAGTCTTTAGCGATATGTAGCTATGGATAAAAATAAGACACCCTGAACATGATTAGTTCAGGTATATACTTAATAATATAGAATTATGGAGACTGGTCCAATTAATTGGAAAAATACTGTAGTCATCCCGTACCCCAGATAACCACGCTGCAACGAGCAGCTATGTCGCGTTTTGGATGCGAGCTAGCGCGAGCTGCACGGAAAAAAGTGCTGGATACTGCATCGCCGTAAGAGGGCAACACGGTCGCACTAATGTTTCGAATTCCGTATAGGACTTGTGCTAGGGGGCTCTCGTCGGTGCGGTGATACAGAGCTGGTCGTACTGATGTGGATCTTCCACATCAAGATGTCGGTAAAGTAAATGACTATTGTACAAATGTGTAGCAGCAGCCGTCTTCTTTTTTACCGACAAAATTAATATTTATTTAAATTACATACTACATGGAATTAGGTCGTTTTTGGGAAAGTAATTTCGTTTTCGTGTAGGGATCACGATGCTTCTGTTTGTCGTTACCAGACTGCGAATCTTTATGCAAAATAAAAATTGACTACATCGGTTGCAAGAAATAGAAACCAAATTTAATGTTACTTCTTCAGAAAAGGAAAAAGCGAAATGACTTTCGGCACGACCTAATACATTAACATATTACAATAGTAGAGCTGCACAAAGTCTAAATAAAATCAAACTTATCATTTTTACACAAAGAGATCACGTTTAGAGTGTTGAAACGTCTTCGTATAAAAAGAAAAGTGTCGTACAAGCGAAAAGGAACTTTATAGTTTTTGGGTCGAGCGTTTTGGGCAATCCGAATGCTTCAGGCTGCCCCGTGGTTTCGCGCTGCCCGGGAGCGACCCGCTGTCGTCGGGCGGGTTCGGAGAGAATCGGACAAGTTCGGGCGAGCGAGTCATCGCGATACTCCGAGATTCAACTCATCTGCGTTCGCGCGAACTTCACGGACAGACTGCGAATAATGACTAAGGAATACATGTAACCACGTTTTTCTCAAAATTTAGATCACTCTGACGGCTCATCGAAAAAGACGTAAAAAAAGAATTCGGCTTCGTACAGACCTAAACGTTTTGGCCAACCGTTCGCCAAACCGTTTGACGAACCCCGCACTTCGCCGCGCCGAACGCCGCGCATTTCGGCGCGCACGAACGCGAACGGGTAGCACTTGCAAATCTGTTCCCAAGACAGACAGAGCATATCCTAAACATTCATAAGATAAAGAATAAATGTCAAGAAGTAGAAAGAATTTTATAAACAAAGACATCGGTGATTTAAATTATGTGAAAAAATTATACCTCTACTTCCTAATTTGTTTCAATTTATTAAAGAGACCGTTGCTATGAAAACATTGCATTTTTTTGTGGTTATTTACGGAACGCTCTCTCGGAACTTAACCCTTTCGTTTTTATTCAGAATATGCATCGCAAAATCGTAAAAAGACGAAAATTCATCATGTTGCGACATCTCCAAAAATTCAAGTCATTCAGTCTGGAGTCTAACGTCTTTAATGCTTCGTACTGACTTGAACATTTCACTTTGAAGCCTTCGCTTAAATTCACTCGAGAAACTGCCTACATTTTCTGGACTTCTTTCTATTCGCCGTTCTGCACGGCGTTCGGCGCGGCGAAATGCGCGTCAATGTTCGTCAAGCGGTTCGTCAAACCGTTTAGGTCTGTACGAAGAAGCCTTCGCTTAAATTTTTCTGCTTCATACAGTTGATGGTCGAGGTTAGAAAAATAAATTTGCAATAGCCACCGAAAGAAAGTGTGGCTCAATCGGATTTCGACGTAAAAATGATTTCATTAGTTGTGTTGACGAAAAATTCGATTTCGCACAAATTTGGTGGTGCACAAATTTTGAGACTAGATTTGAAGTCAGCGTGGTAGAACAACTGCGGGACACGATGTACAGCATGTCGCAAAAAAATCTGTTCCGCTCGTGGTATTATGAGAATCAAAGTTTTACATCAGTCAAGGTTAAAAAACGTTCGTACCATAATTTCCCTACTTCTCCCATATTCTTCAAAGTTTCAGCTTCGATTTAAAAAATATTTCATCGTTCTATCTCGTTTCTATCGAAAGTTACTTGATTTTAACGCAGAATTCATCGGGTTGCGACCCGGCGGTTTCGCTACTTGCGGCGACCCTTGCAGCGACCCTTGCAGCGATCGGGTCGTCGCAAGGACCACTTCCTGAATCGCGACGCGGTGCATAAAAATATTTGTCGGCACTGACCACCAGTGGTACTGGACGCGCTAGAGGACCCAACCGTAAAGCTACCCAGCGGGCCCTGCCTGAAACGCTGCGATATCGGAAGGTGGTTTAAAGCTGTATATATAGAGATCGGTGATGGATCAGGTAGCAGCGAGAAAGGTCTTTGCACGACTACCTTCTGTCCATCTTGTGGCGAGTGTAGGAAATTAGCTGCCACAAAAGATTACAAAATTCAACGATCTATCTCCTTTGTATCGAAAGTTCTTTCGATAGAAGAAGAGAGGTAGTAATCGCGATATCGGAGATTCAACTCTGCTTTCGCTCGAACTTGTCCGTTTCTCATCGAACGCGCTCGGCGCGGCGAAGTGGAGTCGCGCTCGGGGCACCCGCCCGATGTGTTACGGATAGACTGCGGATCTTTATGCAAACTGAAAAATGTTAGCGTCGATTACAAGAAATAAAGGCTAAAATGAATGTCATCTCTTCCCTTAATGATTTTAATAGAGGAAAAATCATATATATTGACGCCTTCGTTTCGACGTCGCGGCATAATACGTCCATGAGAACGAAGCGGTTAATTAGATATATACTCTTGTATACAAAACTTATTAAGTGAAAATTTTTCTGGTTAGGTATTTGTTTATGTAATCGTTTAAATATTTTTTATTCTTTAATTCTGTGAGAACATATTTTCGAGATGTTTAGTTGTTTATTTAAACATATGCTCCAGCGTATATTGAATGTGTGATAAATTATAAATTATGCTTGTCACATGTAGAGTAAATATGGGCCAAATTATATCGTGTTTGGTCTTGTTTTAATCAGAATATTGCCAGAAACAAGCCAATAAAAATCTCATTAAAAAAAATGAAAAATAAAGCATTTGAAATTGGCATTGCATTGTGAGAACGCGTGGGCCTGTGAGACACGCTGCGCGTTGCCGTCGCTGGCACCGTTGCTCTATCGTAGTCTTGCTCGGCGTGATCGAAGCGGTAGACCCAGCCGTCAATCAGAAAAACAATTCTACATCGCGACTTTTGCCCGCTCCACGAACAGCCCCTGGGAGGGAGCGAGGGAGGGAGAGAGTGAGTGAGTGAGTGAGAGAGAGAGAGAGAGAGAACCGCCGGGTCGCTACCCGATGAGAGGCAACCGCCGGGTCGCAACCCGATGAATTCTGCGTTAAAATCAAGTAACTTTCGATAGAAACGAGATAGAACGATGAAATTTTTTTTAAATCGAAGCTGAAACTTTGAAGAATATGGGAGAAGTAGGGAAATTATGGTACGAACGTTTTTTAACCTTGACTGATGTAAAACTTTGATTCTCATAATACCACGAGCGGAACAGATTTTTTTGCGACATGCTGTACATCGTGTCCCGCAGTTGTTCTACCACGCTGACTTCAAATCTAGTCTCAAAATTTGTGCACCACCAAATTTGTGCGAAATCGAATTTTTCGTCAACACAACTAATGAAATCATTTTTACGTCGAAATCCGATTGAGCCACACTTTCTTTCGGTGGCTATTGCAAATTTATTTTTCTAACCTCGACCATCAACTGTATGAAGCAGAAAAATTTAAGCGAAGGCTTCTTCGTACAGACCTAAACGGTTTGACGAACCGCTTGACGAACATTGACGCGCATTTCGCCGCGCCGAACGCCGTGCAGAACGGCGAATAGAAAGAAGTCCAGAAAATGTAGGCAGTTTCTCGAGTGAATTTAAGCGAAGGCTTCAAAGTGAAATGTTCAAGTCAGTACGAAGCATTAAAGACGTTAGACTCCAGACTGAATGACTTGAATTTTTGGAGATGTCGCAACATGATGAATTTTCGTCTTTTTACGATTTTGCGATGCATATTCTGAATAAAAACGAAAGGGTTAAGTTCCGAGAGAGCGTTCCGTAAATAACCACAAAAAAATGCAATGTTTTCATAGCAACGGTCTCTTTAATAAATTGAAACAAATTAGGAAGTAGAGGTATAATTTTTTCACATAATTTAAATCACCGATGTCTTTGTTTATAAAATTCTTTCTACTTCTTGACATTTATTCTTTATCTTATGAATGTTTAGGATATGCTCTGTCTGTCTTGGGAACAGATTTGCAAGTGCTACCCGTTCGCGTTCGTGCGCGCCGAAATGCGCGGCGTTCGGCGCGCCGAAATGCGCGGCGTTCGGCGCGGCGAAGTGCGGGGTTCGTCAAACGGTTTGGCGAACGGTTGGCCAAAACGTTTAGGTCTGTACGAAGCCGAATTCTTTTTTTACGTCTTTTTCGATGAGCCGTCAGAGTGATCTAAATTTTGAGAAAAACGTGGTTACATGTATTCCTTAGTCATTATTCGCAGTCTGTCCGTGAAGTTCGCGCGAACGCAGATGAGTTGAATCTCGGAGTATCGCGATGACTCGCTCGCCCGAACTTGTCCGATTCTCTCCGAACCCGCCCGACGACAGCGGGTCGCTCCCGGGCAGCGCGAAACCACGGGGCAGCCTGAAGCATTCGGGTTGCCCAAAACGCTCGACCCAAAAACTATAAAGTTCCTTTTCGCTTGTACGACACTTTTCTTTTTATACGAAGACGTTTCAACACTCTAAACGTGATCTCTTTGTGTAAAAATGATAAGTTTGATTTTATTTAGACTTTGTGCAGCTCTACTATTGTAATATGTTAATGTATTAGGTCGTGCCGAAAGTCATTTCGCTTTTTCCTTTTCTGAAGAAGTAACATTAAATTTGGTTTCTATTTCTTGCAACCGATGTAGTCAATTTTTATTTTGCATAAAGATTCGCAGTCTGGTAACGACAAACAGAAGCATCGTGATCCCTACACGAAAACGAAATTACTTTCCCAAAAACGACCTCATTCCATGTAGTATGTAATTTAAATAAATATTAATTTTGTCGGTAAAAAAGAAGACGGCTGCTGCTACACATTTGTACAATAGTCATTTACTTTACCGACATCTACCATTTTAGCGCGACCTGCTCTTGTACGGCATTTGACACGTTAATGCGACCGTGTTGCCCTCTTACGGCGATGCAGTATCCAGCACTTTTCTCCGTGCAGCTCGCGCTAGCTCGCATCCAAAACGCGACATAGCTGCTTCGCAGCACGGGAACAGTATGGGAGCAGCTGCCCAGATAGCCAGGCGATTCCTGGGCCAAGTCGGTCCGCGGCTGAAAATGGGCCGAATCGAGGACAAGCTACGCTTCGAGCGGCTCAAGGCCGACTTGGCTCAATTTTGGCCGGTATTCTACGCGCGCATTTGGACCTCTTTTTGCCGTCCAATGGACCAGGGATTTGGACCTGGGCCCAAAGTCGGCCGCCGGCCGTCCATTTCGTCCGATTTTGCTCTTATTTAAGAGGGCAGCACGGTCGCACAGATATAGCGAATGCCGCTTTACAGGGCAGTAAGATGAAATTTAACTGTAAGGAAAATGGTACGGCTATGCAATTTTGAGTTTCTATCTCTTGCAATCGATTCAGACAATTTTTAGTTCGCATAAAGATCCGCAGTCTAGGTAAAAATAACAAATGATAAAAATTTTGACATTACATGGGCGGTTATTATATCGTTTCCTCTCCTTTCATGTGCACAATGTATTTCGAATTGGCAGTAAAAAGGACGAGTGCTGTATATTTAGTAAAAAAGAAATTTACTTCTACTGTATAGCGGCAATTCGCAATGTCAGTGCAACGGTGCTGCCCTGTATAAAGCGGCATTCGCTATATCTGTGCGACCGTGCTGCCCTCTTAAATAAGAGCAAAATCGGACGAAATGGACGGCCGGCGGCCGACTTTGGGCCCAGGTCCAAATTCCTGGTCCATTGGACGGCAAAAAGCGGTCCAAATGCGCGCGCAGAATACCGGCCGAAATTGGATTTTTTGCTATCTGGGTGGTTATCTGGGACGTTGAAGGCGTTTCTAACGACATTAAACGAATCTTTAAAAAGGTGGGAATACACACAATTTACAAAATACCACATTATTTAAAAGACCTTTTTCCTAACATCAAACACAAAGTACCTTTATTGAAAAGTTGTAATGTGGTATATTCAATACCTCGTAAAGGGTGCAGCCAATTATACATTGGACAAACATGTAGACATATAGAGACCAGAATCAGGGAACACAAACATAACATCTTTTTATCCCCAACACAGCATACTGCTTTTGACGAAATATTCAGTAGAATTCGATTATGCTTTTGATTTTGAAAATATTAAAATAGTTGACGAAGAAACTAATCTACAACGTAGGGTCTTATTAGAAACGATTCACATAACACCTAAGATACATGAATATTATGCAACATTACTGGACCAGCGACTATTTTCCCCCCAATAGTCCCCTACAAACTTTGGACGCAGATACGTTCCTGACGAAACTCGCGCATATGCGTGAAAAGCGTCCCATATCATCCCAGCTAACCAAAAATCGAAATCTGGACGTCCCCCTGTCCACGCATATGCGACGCCAGTGCCGTCCGTAGGACGAGGGTTTTGGACGTGAGCCGGAGGTCGGCGAGAATCCGGCACCAGGACGCTAATTGTGCCGTTATGGTTCACTGATGTGGCGCATTTCGCATAGCAGCACCGTCGCATGTGGCTGGCGAATATTTTGCAGGTTAGCACCGTTAGCGAAGGTAGAAAATTGTGCGGCAATGCAATTTTTAGCTTGTGTCTCTTGCAATGGATGCAAACAATTTTTATTTCGCATAAAGATCACAGTAAAGGAAAAATAAAATAAATATGAGAATTTAATAAAATTTGTATGGGTATTTCGAATTGTCGAGAATGAATGCGAATAAAAGGGACAAGCGCTGTATATTTGGTACGATAGCAATTCGAATTGTCGAGAATGAATGTGAATAAAAGGGACAAGCGCTGTATATTTGGTACGATATCAATTTACTTCGCCGACATCTAACACATTAGTGCGACCTACCTTCGCTGACGGTGCTATCCTGTAAAATGATATTCGCCAGCTACAGTAGCTGTATTGCATTGCCGCACAATTTTCTACCTTCGCTATCGGTGCTAACCTGCAAAATATTCGCCAGCCACATTAATGCGACGGTGCTGCTGTGCGATATTCGCCACATCAGTGAACCATAACGGCACATTTAGCGTCCTGGTGTCGGATTCGTGCCGTCCTCCTGCTCGTCCTCATGCCCTCGTCCAAATCCCTCGTCCTACGGACGGCACTGGCATCGCATATGCGTGGACAGGGGGACGTCCAAACTTGAGCCAATCAAGCCGTGAGCAGCTCCGAGCGTAGATTGGACAATGATTTGCCGATCTCTGCCCTCGGACGGACGTGGCTCTAAGTTCGCCTGGTTAGCTGGGATATCACTGATCCCATAATGCCCTCAGAATCCGAAAATGGGAAGTTGTGTGTGTGTGTATATTTGATTTACACAATAATATCATTCATTAATCCTTTATTAATTATTATTAATTGTCTATTAGTTTCTTGATAACAAATATTATATAAAAGAAATAAACCAGAAGAATTTAAACCATGGGCCACTATAATCCCAGATAGCCAAGCGAACCTCGGGCAGAAATCGAGCACGACGTGCCGAGGTCAGGTATCGGGATTTTTACGGGTCGAACGTCGCTTGGACGTGCCGAGGGCAGCTTGTGCCTCGATTCTGCCCAGGGCACCTATGTCCGTGAGGGCTCGTAACGTTCCGTCGGCAGAAACGCGGTACGAGCTGCCCTCGGCACGTTGGTCCTCGTTTCTGCCCAGTTTTACGTAGGTCCGAGATTGTAAGAGGGCAGCACGGTTGCACTAGTGTGGCAGATGTCGGTAAAGAAAATTTTTACTTATTTGGCACGCAAGGAGGGAAAACGAAATGATAAAATTACAAAAATACTTCGTTCAATAACGTTTATCATTTCGTTTTCCCTCCTTGCGTGCCAAATAAGTAAAAAGTAAATAAGTAAAAATTTTCTTTACCGACATCTGCCACACTAGTGCGACCGTGCTGCCCTCTTACAATCTCGGACCTACGTAAAACTGGGCAGAAACGAGGACCAATGTGCCGAGGGCAGCTCGTACCGCGTTTCTGCCGACGGAACGTTACGAGCCCTCACGGACATAGGTGCCCTGGGCAGAATCGAGGAATTTGGCTATCTGGGATAATATTCCCCCAACTATTATAACCTTAAAAAAAGTTAATATAAATTAAATACTCCTACGTGGACAACTGTAGAATAAGCAACTAAAATTTTTATGTTTATTTGTTGCAAGCAAACCCCACTTACAATTACTCTACCCAGTAATCTTAATATAATAATATAAACATTTTAATTCATAAATAAAGACATAAAAATTATTATTATCTACAACATACCATAAGTCCCTAATTTCAATAAAATAGATGTCAAAAGTATTGATCCAAAAACTGAGGCCTCAACAAATAGGAATTATTTTATTTTATTATCATTAATTATTTTATTTTTATTTTTCATGAAATTGTACTAATTAATGTATTTGTAATTTCATTTTATTTTTACTGGAATAGAAATCTGTCGGTTATAATAAATAAAACTTCCGTCTTATGTTAAATATGTTTGTAAAATTACGTACCGTAGTGGAAATCAACTACGGCGTACTGCATCTGCGTCTACCCTAAGTTGAGGAATTTTAGAGCTCGAAGAGATTGTTTAAAAAGTGTCGGAAAAAAAACGTAGTAGACTGGCCCAGTTACACCACTAGAGATATAGTGGTAGCATTACGTCATAAATAAAATACATATTAACAATGTAGTGTCACGGTAAAATTTCGGGAAAAAAGGAAAAAACTGAAATAACAAAACGAAAACGTGGTCAAAACCTCAAAACGTATTTAAAATTTATTGGATCTGCTTAAAAATTGGTAGTTTTTGGGGTCGTTGATCACGAATCTGAACTTAAAATTTTTAAATATGGAATGGCACATCCAATATGGTGGACATATACATTGAAAAATTATTAGATCTGATTGGAAATTGGTTTTAAGCCGTTTTTGGGGTCGTTGATCACGAATCTGAACTTAAAATTTTTAAAAATAGAATGGAACATCCAATATGGTGGACATATACATTGAAAAATTATTAGATCTGATTGGAAATTGGTTTTAAGCCGTTTTTGGGGTCGTTGATCACGAATCTGAACTTAAAATTTTTTAAAACAAAATGGCGGATCCAGTATGGTGGCACAAAATAATTTGTTCTTCAAAGAATTTTAACCCTCTCCGTGTTTTTCTCTAATTAAGTAAATAAATTAAGTAAATTAAGTAAATGTTTCAAAAATCTACGGTAAATTTGCATTTTCTTTACTAATCATTAGGTAGTCTATTATTTAAAAGTCGAATCAATGGTGAAAACACCAGAAATAAAACATACACTGTGACCTGATGGTTCAGAAAGAAATTCTCATTATTGCTACAAATCTGAATAAATGATTTATGAAATTTTTTTGATAAAACTATTGTGCGCGGGTAAATATGTAAAAAATGTACGGTAAATTTGCATTTTCTTTACTAGTCATTTGTGAGTCAATTATTTAAGAGTAGAAACAAAGGTGAAAATACCAGAAATAAAATATACACGGTGATCGGATGGTTCAGAAAGAAATTCTCATTATCGCTACAAATCTGAATAAATGATTTATGAAATTCTTTTTATAAAACCATTGTGTTTGTTCACACAATATTTTTAAATAAATGACAATATTCGGTGTGTTCGAGGGGCAATCCACGGTGGGACACCTTGGATGAAAAATACTACTTCTGATTTTTAAGCACTATCATATTAGTCTACATAGTAGAAATTTCCCGATTTTTAGCTCGACCTAGAACATTTTTGATCCGGAGAGGGTTCACACGTTAAACCTATAAACTATAATAAGATAAGGAATGGGACGTTGGAAATCTGACGGACAATTCGCGGCGGTGGGTTTTTTCCGAAATCGAAATTGTAACAGCGGACAATGTTAATTCAAAGCTGACGCGTGGTAAATACAGTTTCGCTGGTGCCAGGGCCGGCCATCTAGGGGGTGCGGCGAATGCTATATACCGGGGCCCCGCGATCGAGGGGGCCCCCACATGATCAAGAACCAAAATAATGTACTGTTCAATCAAAAATATTTAGGGCCCCAAATGGTTCTTTGCACCCAGGCCCCTTTACAGAGAAGGCCGGCCCTGACTCAACGCAGGGCCCAACCATCACGAGGGTGCGGCGGATGCTATGCACCGGGGCCCCAAAATTGAGGGGGCCCCAACATGATCAAGAACCAAAATAATGTACTGTTCAAACAAAAATATTTAGGGCCCCAAATGGTTTTCTGCACCCAGGCCCCTTTACAGAGAAGGCCGGCCCTGACTCAACGCAGGGCCCAACCATCACGAGGGTACGGCGGATGCTATGCACCGGGGCCCAAAATTGAGGGGGCCCAAGCATGATCAAGAACTAAAATAATGTACTGTTGCAACAAAAAAATTTAGGGCCCCAAATGATTTTTTGCACCCAGGCCCCTTTACAGAGAAAGCCGGCCCTGACTCAACGCAGGGCCCGACCATCAGGGGGGTGCGGCGGATGCTATGCACCGGGGCCCCAAAATTGAGGGGACCCCAACATGATCAAGAACTAAAATAATGTACTATTGCAACAAAAAAATTTAGGGCCCCAAATGATTTCTTGCACTCAGGCCCGTTTACAGAGAAAGCCGGCCCTGACTCAACGCAGGGCCCGACCATCAGGGGGGTGCGGCGGATGCTATGCACCGGGGCCCCAAAATTGAGGGGACCCCAACATGATCAAGAACTAAAATAATGTACTATTGCAACAAAAAAATTTAGGGCACCAAATGATTTCTTGCACTCAGGCCCCTTTACAGAGAAGGCCGGCCCTGGCTGGCGCCGTCGACCATATTCCCGCTTTCGGCTCTATCGATTAGTACGATTAAGAGTTTCGAGACTGCGTAGAAAAATATGGTTCTCAATTGTTCACCTTCATATCTCGCAGAAAATCACGTCTGATTTTTACAGGAAAATGTATTTTTAACCTTTTTCTTCAGTTCTTTTCTTCTCTTCTCTGTTCGAGCAATTATATGTTTCTTTCGTCCGATCGCTTCTAGACACAGTCAGGTTTCTTTTTCTTGTAATAACTACTGTTAAACAACGGAATCGATGCTTGAAATTTACCGCGCGATCTTCTCGTATCGAATTCAAGATGCTGATATAAAGTGGCTGCACAAAGTGTTCGTACACCTTTTATAATTCTACCAAACGACCTGATTGTTTATCATCAATTAGAAGCATCGATTTACCAAATGATCTGCAAAAAAGATTTTCGAAAAATTACAACTTACAAGGTTGCGTGCAAAAATAGGAAAGACATTTCTTTGAATTTTTTATTAGGGCTCTTCATGAAAATTTCAAATACAAAATATAAATTTTTAAATTTCATTACGGGCCCAAATGAAAAAGTTTTAAAAAATGCCTTTTTTACTTTTGCACGTAACCTAGTAAATAATAACTTTTTGAAAAATCATTTTTGCATATCATTTCATGAACCAATGCTTCTACTCCATAGAAATAATTTATCTACATTTTTTTTCAATCTTCGTAATAGTCCGAATAAGACTTTAGGGAGAAATAGAAAAAGTTTCCTGGAAAAATGGAAAATTCAGGAAAAACTAAAAGTGATTTGAATCACATTTCAATAAAATAAAAAAAACCAAAAGGAACGTTGCAGCTTTTAATCAATACTTCAATAGGAATTCACAGAAAAATTTGAAAATGGTGACTAATGTGTGGCTTAGTATCCAAAATGTATCAGATTTTTTTCAGAATTTTTAAATTTCAATGAATAGGGAAAATGGGCCGAAAACTGGTTTTTCGATTTTTCTCAATAATTACCAGAGTTTGCAACAGAAAAATCTGAAAATGATACCTAATGTGTGGCTTAGTATCCAAAATGTATCAGATTTTTTCAGAATTTTTAAATTTCAATAAATAGGGAAAATGGGTTGAAAACTGGTTTTTTGATTTTTCTCAATAACTATCACAGTTTGCAACAGAAAAATTTGAAAATGATACCTAATGTGTGGCTTAGTATCCAAAATATATCAGATTTTTTCAGAATTTTTAAATTTCAATAAATAGGGAAAATGGGCCGAAAACTGGTTTTTCGATTTTTCTCAATAATTACCAGAGTTTGCAACAGAAAAATTTGAAAATGGTGACTAATGTGTGGCTTAGTATCCAAAATGTATCAGATTTTTTCAGAATTTTTAAATTTCAATAAATAGGGAAAATGGGCCGAAAACTGGTTTTTCGATTTTTCTCAATAATTACCAGAGTTTGCAACAGAAAAATTTGAAAATGGTGACTAATGTGTGGCTTAGTATCCAAAATGTATCAGATTTTTTAAATTTCAATAAATAGGGAAAATGGGCCGAAAACTGGTTTTTCGATTTTTCTCAATAATTACCAGAGTTTGCAACAGAAAAATTTGAAAATGGTGACTAATGTGTGGCTTAGTATCCAAAATGTATCAGATTTTTTTCAGAATTTTTAAATTTCAATAAATAGGGAAAATGGGCCGAAAACTGGTTTTCGATTTTTCTCAATAATTACCAGAGTTTGCAACAGAAAAATTTGAAATTGATAACTAATATGTGGCTTAGTATCCAAAATGTATCAGATTTTTTTCAGAATTTTTAAATTTCAATAAAGGGGGAAATGAGCCGAAAACTGGTTTTTAGATTTTTCTCAATAACTATCACAGTTTGCAACAGAAAAATCTGAAAATGATACCTAATATGTGGCTTAGTATCCGAAATGTATCAAATTTTTTTCAGAATTTTTAAATTTCAATAAATGGGGAAAATGGGCTGAAAACTGGTTTTTCGATTTTTCTCAATAATTACCAGAGTTTGCAACAGAAAAATCTGAAAATGATACCTAATGTGTGGCTTAGTATCCGAAACGTGCCAGATTTTTTTCAGAATTTTTAAATTTCAATAAATAGGGAAAATGGGCCGAAAACTGGTTTTTCGATTTTTCTCAATAACTACCCTTACAGACGAGATATGGGGCTGAAACTTGGCAGAGATTTTTTTGGGTAGACTAGGTCAGCTAGTTAATTATAAAAAATCAGTTCGTTTGGTAGAATTATAAAAAAGTTATTCGATTTTAAAAAGTGTACGAACACTGATTGTACACTCACTGTAATGGTATCGCACTCTGACAAATACTTTGCCAGTGTTACACGTGAAACGTTAAGCGATACAAGAAAAAAAGCAACAATAATTAGACTGCGGATCTTAATAATTTGTCCAAGTCGGTGTTTCGAGAATTGGCAATGAAACGAACGTTGCGTTCCCAGAAACAAGTTTTAATCGTGCATTTAGCATTTTAATATTGCTCATATAATTGTATTACTTGATATAATTGTTGTTTATTTCACTGATCGATAAGACTCACATAAAAATTTTAACAAATCGAAAATCAGATAGCAGTGTGTTATTCAAAAACTGGAAGAAATTCTTTTGACTCGTTTACATCTTTCACCTATATTCATATTTGTCGCAACTGCGTAAAATCTGCAGTCTAATAATGACCGAAATATTTTCTAAACCTCTCGGAGGAACAATTTTGAGAAAAACGACGTTACAGAAAATTATTTTCAAATGAATGTTTACGGCGGACATTGGAAACGGAAAAACATCGCGTTAAATTCCTGCACGATTCTGTTCGATTCCTGATTTCGCGAGTTCGACGGTGTTTCTCGAATCGTAAAATTGAGACACGCAAATTCAACTGTATCATCCCTCTCGCTCGCTCGTTACTCCTATTTGTCTCGCACGTATTATTAGCTTCGTGCGAATCGGGCGATAAAGGCCTATCCCTTATCCACTACTTACGCTCTATAAAACGCGATTACTTATCATTTTAACTAGACCTTACTATCGAGTATAAAAACGGAAAGTTGTTCTGGCTCTATAGCGTTACGAAAATAGGATACAAACTGAACATTCCGATTGCGGATTTCTTCGAATCGTAGGTTCGACACCGTTTTCATCGTGCCCTTCGACTATTAACAAAACGAATCGGCTGTTTTTTCCATCGAAGGAACAATTTCCACAGAGATATTACTGCGTCGATTATAATTACGAAAGAGGATGCTGAAATCGACTGACGTCAGCCTATCGATTGTGTTTGCTCCTTCTTTCCAGTGTTCCGATTGAGTGTGCAGTTTTTCACGTAAACGCGAATTATTGTTCTCGTGTTTTAAGAACAATATTTTGTTCGATTTATCACTTCAATATTTCATATATATTTGTTAATAAATTTTTAAAAGTCTGTAGGGTGCTTAAGCTACCCACTTTCATTGGAAAGGTTACGTTACTGAGGCTGACAACACCGCGCATGCGCGAAAACAGTAGCGTACCTACTATGACGCAGCAGAGCGGTCAGGGCCCTGACGCCATGCGGAGGTTATATTGGCGGGAGTGTACCGGTATTATTGTTCTCATGTTTTAAGAACAATATTTTGTTCGATTTATCATTTCAATATTACATATATATATGTTAATAAATTTTTTTAAGTCTGTAGGGTGCTTAAGCTACCCACTTTCATTGGAAAGGTTACGTTACTGAGGCTGACAATACCGCGCATGCGCGAAAACAGTAGCGTACCTACTATGACGCAGCAGAGCGGTCAGGGCCCCGACGCCATGCGGAGGTTATATTGGCGGGAGTGTACCGGTATTATTGTTCTCATGATTTAAGAACAATATTTTATCCGATTTATCATTTCAATATTTCATATATATATGTTAATAAATTTTTTTAAGTCTGCGGGGTGCTCAAACTACCCGATTTCATCGAAAGCGTTACGTCACTGAGGCTGACAATACCGCGCATGCGCGACAACAGTAGCGTACCTACTATGACGCAGGAGAACGGTCAGGGCCCTGACGCCATGCGGAGGTTATATTGGCGGGAGTGTACCGGTATTATTGTTCTCATGAATTTAGAACAATATTTTATCCGATTTATCATTTCAATATTTCATATATATACGCTAATAAATTTTTAAAAGTCTGCGGGGTGCTTAAGCTACCCACTTTCATTGGAAAGGTTACGTTACTGAGGCTGACAATACCGCGCATGCGCGACAACAGTAGCGTACCTACTATGACGCAGCAGAGCGGTCAGGGCCCTGACGCCATGCGGAGGTTATATTGGCGGGAGTGTACCGGTATTATTGTTCTCATGAATTTAGAACAATATTTTATCCGATTTATCATTTCAATATTTCATATATATACGCTAATAAATTTTTAAAAGTCTGCGGGGTGCTTAAGCTACCCACTTTCATTGGAAAGGTTACGTTACTGAGGCTGACAATACCGCGCATGCGCGACAACAGTAGCGTACCTACTATGACGCAGCAGAGCGGTCAGGGCCCTGACGCCATGCGGAGGTTATATTGACGGGAGTGTACCGGTATTATTGTTCTCATGTTTTAAGAACAATATTTTGTTCGATTTATCATTTCAATATTTTATATATATATGTTAATAAATTTTTTTAAGTCTGCGGGGTGCTCAATCTACCCACTTTCATTACAAAGGTTACGTTACTGAGGCTGACAATACCGCGCATGCGCGAAAACAGTAGCGTACCTACTATGACGCAGCAGAGCGGTCAGGGCCCTGATGTTATGCGGAGGTTATATTGACGGGAGTGTACCGGTATTATTGTTCTCATGATTGTAGAACAATATTTTATCCGATTTATCACTTCAATATTTCATATATATACGCTAATAAATTTTTAAAAGTCTGCGGGGTGCTCAAGCTACCCACTTACATTGGAAAGGTTACGTTACTGCGGCTGTTATTGCCGCGCATGCGCGAAAACAGTAGCGTACCTACCATGACGCAGCAGAGTGGTCAGGGTCCTGACGCCATGCGGAGGTTATATTGGCGGGAGTGTACCGGTATTATTGTTCTCATGATTTTAGAACAGTATTTTGTTCGATTTATCATTTCAATATTTCATATGTATATGTTAATAAATTTTTAAAAGACTGCGGGGTGCTTAAGCTACCCGATTTCATCGAAAGCGTTACGTTACTGCGGCTGTTATTGCCGCGCATGCGCGAAAAACTGCACACTCAATCGGAACACTGCTTCTTTCTACGCTCCCTCCCTTCCTCCTACCCCTCCGTCCGTGCGTCCGTAGCTGCGGAAAAAGAGACTCGAGTCTTGTAAAAACAGTTTTGGTAATTATGTATTTAGAAGTTTGCCCTCCACGCCGATTTCGATGAACTTGAAATATGTTGTCAAGGTCATGATTTTGAACAACATTTCCTCATACATGTTACTACCGCACAGTGGGGTATTTGGCCGAAAAAACGGGAATAAAATATTGTAGATTTATTTATGGGTCATAAGATTGATTGCATTCAGTTTTTCGCTATCTCGCATAGTTTCCGAGATATCCGTGCTCAAAATTCACCAATTTTGTCTCACGTTTTTTGCCTTATTAAAACGCTAATAGTGTACAGTGATATAACGTTTGCATCATATCTGGTATAATATATTGCACCGGGGTTAGAAATTTGTTGTTGTTTATCTTTCACCCATACGTCTGAGAAGGCAACTCATGTCCTAATCACATCTGGACTTGGTGATATGTCCTCAGAGAATATTGTTTCGCTGCCCTTTCTGTCGGTGGAAGGCCATGAGATGTCCGGTTTGATATTGACCGCCGATTCCACAACTCGGACAGCAAAAAATCTAATTTTGGACGAGATTCTGTGCGCGCAATTGGAGCTATTTCTGCCGTCCAACGGACAAGGCAGTGCCGGATTAAGCCCCGTAGCAGAAGTAGCAATTGCTACGGGCCCCGCGCTTTCGGGGTGCCCCACGTCAAAATTTTGTAAAAAAGGTCATTCATTTGAACAAGATCGTGTAAATAACCTCACCTTAGAGTAAACGTTGTGTTTTATTTTATTATCATACGAAACCTAGGGTCTTCTGGTTCCCCACGCTACGGGGCAGGCGACGGTTAAGGGGAGGCGGGACTAGATAAGTCCTTCCCGCCTCCCCAGAAAAAAGGGTACCCAAGTCGGGTAGTTTCTTTTCATGGGGAGGACTATTCCCGCCCTCCTTGCCTCTGTGGGGGACATATAGATCGTTGGGACGGTGCCCGCCTTCGTCCCTCCTTGTCGAACACGGAGACCTCGTTCCTCCGCCGAGAGCCCTCTTGAGGGCTCCTTGAGCGAGGAACGGAGTCACCGGGGATCGTTGGGCGGAGCGAGCTGGAGACTCGCGAAGCCCATCGAATGGCCCAGGAAAGGGGGGTGCAAGTGGGTAACCTGCTTGCGTCCTGATAGATTAGGTATTGCTGGGGGGTGAAAGCAAAGAACAGGAGTGGATTTGGGCACGGAGAAATACACCCGATAAATGCGGATAGCGGGCCACCGGGTGTATTATTCCGTGCAAAAAGGATGAGAAAGAAGGTCTGGCGAGACCTGGGCGGTGGGGGTTTAGTCGGTATGGTGTGTAGGCATAGGTCCTGATAATCTCAAATAAAGACCTTGATGAGAACCGAGCCCGACACTACCCCCCCAAATATCATCTACGGGGGGGTGTGCATAAGCAGCATTCCCCCACCGCCCTTAAACAAAAAAAAAAGATATTGCTGGGGGGAGCTTCTCTCCCCCCCCGGGACGAGGTCCCACACAGGGCCAAGGGCGAGGGGGTGGCTGGTTGTGTTCCATTGGAGATCCCAGCCGCCCCCGAATAGCTTAGGGAAGGTTGTCGTGAGGTTTTTAGTGGGTATTGTGTGCCCTTCTGGACACGTAGCCCCACATAACCCCTTGTCTCTCCCAGGGGACTTGGGGTATGCGTAAAAGCATTTCCCTCACGCTAATAAAAAAAAGGGGGTACAGGGTATGCGTAAAAGCATTTTCCTCATATAAAAAAAAGGGGGCTGAAAGTGTTCGGTAGTATTCGTTTTCGAGATCCCGACCGCTCTCAATTAGCTCAGGGAGGTCACCGTGAGGTTTTTAGTGGGTATGCCTGGACCCTTCTGGCCGACGAGTCCCACATAATCCCGTTTCCCCCAGGGGAGCGGGGTATGCGCAACGCATTTCCCTTACGAGAAAAAAAGGGCATGCATCCGGCCGCTGGAGGCTAAGGGTGAGCTCATACGGGTGACGACTCTAGGGGACAGTGCCAAAAATCATAAATCTCGAGCGCTGGTTGACCGCCTGGATACCTTTCCTTACGGTACGCACTTTTTGGCACCGTCCCCTGGAGTCAGCATCCGTATGAGCGCACCCTAAATCTGCCTTTGTGGCAGCACCGTCGCACTGATGTGGCGCATGCCGAATGGCAGCACCGTCAGCGAGGGTAGGTCGCACTAATGTGGCAGACGTTGGCGAAGTAAATTTCTATCGTACCAAATACATAGCACTTGTTCCTTTTATTCACATTCATTCTCGACAATCCGAAATACCCATACAAATTTTATTTGGTTCTCATATTTGTTATTCTTCCTAGACTGCGATCTTTATGTGAAATAAAAATTGACTGCATCAATCGCAAGAGACATAAGCTAACAATTGCATTGATATTCGCCAGCCACATCAATGCGACGCGACGGTGCTGCCACAAAGGCAGATTCTGCATCCAGCGGCCGGTTTCCTAACGTCCCCCTTTTTTTTGTTTTTTTTAATGTGGAGAAATGCAGTACGCTTACCCCGGCCCCCTAGAGAGGAACCGGGATTATGTGGGGCCCTCCTCGGGTGGAGGTGGCCCCCCAAAAAAAATGTCAAGACTCGAACCAGCGACCTACTGATTACCAATCCTTCTCGCAGCGCCCCCGACCACTACAGTTGCCCATGTCCGAACTCAGGCCCTACAGACGACATTGGCGCGGTATATGCACGCACAGGTCGTCCAAAATTGAGCCAATCCGGCCTTAAGCAGCTCCGAACGTAGTTTGTACAATGATTTGCCGTTCTCTGCCCGAGAGAAAAAGTCATTTAAGCAGTGGCCCCCGGTTAGTCTGAGTGGGGGGGGGGGTGGGGCTCAGTTGACCAGGTGTTTGGATCTTCCTACCCACTCCAAAACATTCACCTCTATGGGGGCTTTAAACCCAATTATGTCTTAGCCCGGGCAGATGAAAGTAGGACCTTTATTTTATAAGGACGTGGGAGGTTGAAAACTCCCAGATGGTCGTGGCGCCCCTCTCCTCCTCCTCTAGCCCGAGCTGCTTCAGGTCGGGGCCCCGCTATTCGCATTTCTCCCGACCTCAGCTCGGGTCTGACCACTCCTGTTCTTGGCACTTAGATGAAAGTAGGACCTACTATGCGTATACAGGGTGTCCCAAAACTACCCTAGGAGCCGAAAATGGGAGGTTCCTTGGGTCATTTGAAGCGACATTTTCCTTTGCAAAAATGTTGTCCGTGACTTTGTTTAGGAGTTATTAACGAAAAACACGGACCAATCAGAGCGCAGCTATAGCGAACGGAGTCCGACTCTGCGACAGGTTCCGCGAGGCGTGGTGTCACCATTGGTCGACTCAGAATCAATCCGCTGTAGCCACGCTCTGATTGATCCGTGTTTTTTGTTAATAACTCCTAAACAAAGCCACGGACACCATTTTTGTAAAGGAAAATGTCGCTTCAAATGACCCAAGGAACATGTTCGTGTTTTTTCAAGGTCATCGAAATCGGTCAGGAGGGCAAACTTCTAAATAATTACCACGGTTTTTTCTCTCGATCATATTTTCGCATTATTAAAAAATATGTCATTTTGTTTCATCTCTCCATCGACCCATCCTTGTTTAGTCATTTCGCTCGTTTCGTGGCGCAATAAAAAATAGCTGGTGTGGCGAAAAAGTTGGCGAGAAACGGGAGACGGAAGAGGGAACGGAGCGTGCAGGTTATGTTCTGGAAAGAGCTACGCACGGGGCCATTTTCCTTAGACCCGATTTAGGTTGGAATAACGTGCGCGGGTGCCGGAAACAGTCCAGCGCTATGCCAAGGCACCGGAGAATTGTTTTTCTTCCTTCTTTAAGGTCGATTCATACGCGTGACAGTTCCGAGCATCCGTCAAAATATAGTTACAATAAACGCCCATTACATTGTCCAACACCAAAAATGTTTCCATTCAGGGCCGGCCATCTGGGCGTGCGGCGGATGCTATGCACAAGGGTCCCACGGTTGAGGGGCCCCAACATGATCAAGGACTAAAATTATATACTTTGCAACAAAAATATTTAGGGCTCCAAATGGCTTCCTGCACCCAGGCCCCTTTACAGAGAAGGCCAGTCCTGACTGAACGCAGGGCCGGCCATCTAGGCGGTGCGGCGGATGCTATGCTCCGGGGCCCCGCAGTTTATGGGGCCCCAACATGATCAAGAATTAAACTGATGTACTTTGCAACAAAAATATTTAGGGCTCCAAATGGTTTCTTGCACCAGGCCCCTTTACAGAGAAGGCCGGCCCTGACTGTACGCAGGGCCGGCCACCTAGGCGGTTCGGCGGATGCTATGCACCGGGGCCCCGCAGTTGATGGGGCCCCAACATGATCAAGAATTAAAATGATGTACTTTGCAACAAAAATATTTAGGGCTCCAAACGATTTCTTGCACCAGGCCCCTTTACAGAGAAGGCCAGCCCTGACTGTACGCAGGGCCGGCCACCTAGGCGGTTCGGCGGGTGCTATACACAAGGGTCCCACGATTGAGGGGCCTCAACATGCTCAAAGACTAAAATTATATACTTTGCAACAAAAATATTTAGGGCTCCAAATGGTTTCTTGCACCAGGCCTCTTTACAGAGAAGGCCGGCCCTGACTCAACGCAGGGCCGGCCATCTAGGGGGTGCGGCGGGTGCAATGCACGGGGCCCCGCAATTGATGGGACCGCCTTATGATCAAGAAAGAAAATTATATACTTTGCAACAAAAATATTTAGGGCTCCAAATGGTTTCTTGCACCAGGCCCCTTTCAGGCCCATGATACAAGTCCGTGAAAAACGTGGCTGTTGTACTCATAATGAGCGTTTACTGTACCCAGGTTTGCAACTGTCCGCAACCTAGAATGATCGTGGAACAAAAAAACAGATATTTATGGGCTCCACAACTCCTTAGGTAAAGTATCGGTGGGTCTCTCTTCACAATGTCACGGGAATAGGGTTTGAAAAGTTGCACGAACACTAAAAAACAGCGCCAGTTGTTTACTGGTCTGACGCGTATGAATCAACCTTTAGAGAAGCATTCGATTACAGTGATGCCAAAATCGAGGCTCCGAGGAACTTGCCCCCTCCCCACCACCGGCGCACAGTGGTCCTTCTCAGCGATTTAGGTAGCCAAAAGTCGATTTGAAAATTTTACCTAAAATGTGAAACCGAAAAAGATGGACAAAACAGCCCTTAGAGGGTTTTTCAATTGCTACTGAACCACTCGAAAGCTCATCAAGAAAAACCCCAACGGAGTAAAATTTCAGCCCTCTAGCTTGCCCGTGAGGGTAGTTACAGGTTAAATTCGATTTTGCGCTTTTTCTGCGTATTTTTCGGTCTCAGATGCGTTCTAATATTCTGAAAATAATATGACATATTTTGCATCCCAAGGCGCATTTTTCAGAATGTTTTCAGATTTTTTTTATGCAAACTGTGGTCGTAAAAAATGAAAAACCACAATTTTCATGAAATCGTGCAAATTCAACGAATTTTTTCAAGGTTACAAAACATTCGTACCACGATCACCATAATTATCTCATATTCTGTAAAATTTTGGCTTTAATAAAAAAAAAAATTTAATCGCTCTATGTCATTTCTATCGAAAGTTCTTTGATTTTGACACGGATTTCATCGGTTTGCTAAACGTTCAAATATTTCATTATGATTATTTTTAATGCGTTTTATATATGAGAATACAATACACCTTCAAATTAGTGTGTTATCAAGTTATTTCAACGGAAAAATGATGATTTCGTTGTACCTTGTTCACAAAAATCGGTTTTTTGAAAAATACTGAGGTCGCAGACAAATTTTCAAATCAGATTTGAAATCAGCGTGAAAAAATCTACGGGAAATGATTTATAGCATGTTAAAAAACAATTTTGCGCGCGTGGTGTTGGAAAACCACAATTTTGAGATTGTGCAAGTTTAAAGAATTTTTTCGAGGTTAGAAAACGTTCGTACCACAATCTCCATAATTAGCCCATATTCTGCAAAGTTTCAGCTTTAATGTAAAAAAAAATTCATCGCTTTATATCATTTCTATCAAAAGTTCTTTGATTATGACACAGATTTCATCGGTTCGTCCCATAGTGCGCCGGAGCAGTATTCCGATTACTACCACAGTTTTCCACGCATGCGCGGCCAAAACAGTAGCGTACCTACTATGACGCAGCAGAGCGGTCAGGGCCCTGACACCCTGAGGCAGTTGTAATGGCGGGAATGTACCGGTATTATTGTACTCATGATTTTAGAGGAATATTTAATTCGATTTATCATTTCTATGTTTCACATGTATATACTAATAATTTTTTTAATCTGCTGGGTGCTCAAGGTACCCCATTTTATCGAGGAGGTTACGTCACTGAGACTGAAATCACCGCGCATGCGCTAAAACCTGTGGATAAATTCTGTGGGGTGTTCGAGGTGCCCCATTTTATCGAGGAGGTTACGTTACTGAGACTGAAATCACCGCGCATGCGCGGAAAACTGTGGGGTGCTAAGGTGCCCCATTTTATCGAGGAGGTTACGTTACTGAGACTGAAATCACCGCGCATGCGCGGAAAACTGTGGGGTGCTAAAGTGCCCTATTTTATTGAGAAGGTTAGGTTACCAAGGCTGAGAATTCCGGCGCATGCGCGAAAAACTGTGGATAAATTCTGTGGGGTGTTCGAGGTGCCCCATTTTATCGAGGAAGTTACGTTACTGAGACTGAAATCACCGCGCATGCGCGAAAAACTGTGGGGTGCTCAACAGGCCCCATTTTATCGAGAAGGTTACGTCACCAAGGCTGAGAACTCCCGCGCATGCGCGAAAAACTGTGGGGTACTCAAGGTGCCCCATTTTATCGAGAAGGTTACGTTACCAAGGCTGAGAATTCCGGCGCATGCGCGAAAAACTGTGGGGTGCTCAAAGTGCCCCATTTTATCGAGAAGGTTACGTTACCAAGGCTGAGAATTCCCGCGCATGCGCTAAAAACTGTAGATAAATTCTGTGGGGTGTTCAAGGTGCCCCATTTTATCGACGAGGTTACGTTACTGAGACTGAAATCACGGCGCATGCGCGGAAAACTGTGGGGTGCTAAAGTGCCCTATTTTATCGAGAAGGTTAGGTTACCAAGGCTGAGAATTCCCGCGCATGCGCGAAAAACTGTGGTTGCAACAGTGTTCCGATTATAACCACAGTTTCTCGCGCATGCGCGGCCAAAACAGTAGCGTATCTACAATGACGAAGCAGAGCGGCCAGGGGCCTGATGCCCCGAGGCAGATATAATGATGGGATAGGGGAGGAGTGCTACAATAACTAAGCAAAGTACATAGTGAAACAAGAAATTGTTTTTTTTTTGTAGAATCGATTAAAGAATAGCAACGTTTGTTGCTAGGGTTAGGAAAACTAGCGAAACCTTATCACTATTCACAAATTAAACATTACATTATACGAAACATTCTGCAAGGTTTACAGGTTTGGCGATACCAGATAAATCTAAATTTTTTTCTGCCTTTGTAATATAAAGCTATTAGTTGGATCCCAAGCAAATGAATCTTCAAAAAGTGTATCTTGCTAATGTTTCAAAAACTGTTTTGCATTCAGGCCCTACGCATACGTTTTAAAATTCTAACATAATGTCTGCTTTATTTAAATCTAACTTAGTGACGTCTTCCAAAAATTTAGATTTGATAGAGTTTGGCCCTATTTGTTTAATTAGCTGAAAGGCTATTCTCAAATAATCTATGAATTAAAATTTGTCTTGACTGAAATAGAACATTAAAACGGTTGAAAAAATATACTATATACATGTGAAATATTGTGGAATAATGAATCGAAAAAATGTTGTTCGAAAATCACGAGAACAATAAGACCGGTACATTCCCGCCAATATAAATGCCTCAGGGCGTCAGGGCTCCGGTCGCTATGCTGCGTCCTTGTAGATACGCTACTGTTTTGGCCATGCAAGCTCGAAAAACTGCACATTCAATCGGAAGACTGCACTGCGCCGGATGGATAAATTCCTCTAATCCTCGATTCTGGCCACCAGTGATGCCAGAATCAAGAATTCGAGAAACTTGCCCCTCCGGCAGCTCGGCCGGCTGGGCCCCCACTCTTACTTCTACTGCGCACGCGCTGCACACGAACGTACCTCTAACTGTGCCCGTGTGAGTCTCACAGACTCAGGGCCCGCTCTAGGGGAGGGGCAACCCGGGCCCCCGCTGGCGTCAGGGCCGGCCATCTGGGGGTGCAGCGGATGCTATGCACCGGGGCCCCGCAAATTGAGGGGCCTCAACATGATCAAGAACTAAAATAATGTACTTTGCAACAAAAATATTTAGGGCTCCAAATGGTTTCTTGCACCAGGCTCCTTTACAGACAAGGCCGGCCCTAACTCAACGCAGGGCCCAACCATCACGAGGGTGCGGCGGATGCTATGCACCGGGGCCCCAAAATTGAGGGGGCCCAAGCATGATCAAGAACTAAAATAGTGTACGGTGGCAACAAAAATATTTAGGGCCCCAATTGGTTTTTTGCACCCAGGCCCCTTTACAGAGAAGGCCGGCTCTGACTCAACGCAGGACTGACCATCTGGGGCGGGGGTGAGGCGGATACTATGCACCGGGACCCAAAGATTGAAGCGACGCCAACATGATCAAGACCTAAAATAATGTACTTTACAACAAAAATGTTTAGATCTCCAAATGGTTTCTTGCACCCAGGCCCCTTTACAGAAAAGGACGGCTCTGCGTTGAGTCAGGGCCGGCCATCTGGGGGGTTACGGCTTGTGCTATGCGCCATGATCCTAAGATTGAGGGGACCCCAACATGACCAACAACTAAAATAATGTACTATTGTAACAAAAAAATGTAGGGCCCCAAATTGTTTCTTGCACCCAGGTCCCTTTACAGAAAAGGACGGCTCTGCGTTGAGTCAGGGCCGGCCATCTGGGGGGTTGCGGCTTGTGCTATGCGCCATGGCCCTAAGATTGAGGGGACCTCAACATGACCAACAACTAAAATAATGTACTATTGTAACAAAAAAATGTAGGGTCCCAAATTGTTCCTTGCACCCAGGCCCCTTTACAGAGAAGACCGGCCCTGACTCGACGCAGGGCCTGCCATCTAGGGGGTGCGGCGGATGCTATGTACCAGGGCCCCGAGATTGAGGGGACCTCAACATGACCAACAACTAAAATAATGTACTATTGCAACAAAATAATTTAGGGTCCCAATTTGTTCCTTGCACCCAGGCCCCTTTACAGAGAAGACCGGCCCTGACTCGACGGAGGGCCTACCATCTAGGGGGTGCGGCGGATGCTATGTACCAGGGCCCCTAGATTAGGGGCCCAAACAAGATCAAGAACTAAAGTAATGTACTTTATAACAAAAATGTTTAGGTCTCCAAATGGATTCTTGCACCAGGCCCCTTCATAGAGGCCGGCCCTGGCTGGCGCTGTCGATCATTTTTCCGCTTTCGGCTCTATCGATTAGTACGATTAAGAGTTTCGAGACTGTATAGAAAAATATGGTTCTTAATTGTTCACCCTCATATCTCGCAGAAAATCACGTCTGATTTTTACAGGAAAGTGTATTTTTGAACTTTTCCTTCGGTTCTTTTCTCTTCTGTGTTCGAGCAGTTTATATTCTTGCAATTACTACTGTCAGGGCCCGCTCTAGGGGGAGGGCAACCGAGGCGGCAAAATTTTGGGGGCGCCATTTTGGCTGTAAGTAGGTTAGTACTTATGAAGTAAATATGGTAATAAGTTCATTTTGTTCAACTTATCCGCCCAGGATTAAATCCTGGGAGCGGTACTGTTCTTAAGGGGGTACGGTACCCATGGATCTTACTAGCATATTACTAGAATATTACTAGAATATTACTAGAAAAACAAGTGAAAACAGTGTTTGCGGGAAAACATTTTTTGTCCTCATATTAGCATGTTGTAAGCTGTGTGAGGGCTCATTGTAAAGAGGAAGGTTCGTCATAGCCTGCTCTGCTCATGATTTAGATAGATTATGTTTATATCTAATAATATGAGTGTCCAAAGTAGGGGGAAAAATTGAAAAAAATTCCGCAGATTCCAATCTATTTTTCTAATACAAAACTATTTTTTCGACTTAAATTATGAGCAGAGCCGGCTATGATGAACCTTCCTCTTTACAATGAGCCCTCAAACAACTCGTAACATTTTCGTATGAGGACAAAAAATGGTTTCCCGTGATTGTATTCAACTTCCCTATATTTCGTTCATACAGACTGAGTCTAGAGCAAGTCTGGAACCAATTTTAGTTCAGCTACTCAAACGAGATGGCGCTTAGTCAGGAGAATTATCAGCGTAGTTTCTTAACAACAAAAGTGTAAAGGGCATGAAGCCACTCGGATCCATTAATAGCGATAAAGACAATGATTAAAAGAAGAAAACCTATAATTACAGTGAATTTGAAGCGTTAGATTGATACAAATGTATGTTCATCACTGTTGCCAAATTGGTTTTTCGCGCGGGGGTTGGTCACAATGAAAAATACCATGGTCACGTGGGTACCCTACCCCAGAGTTGCCAGACCGAGCGCTTTCTTCGCGCATGCGCAAATTTTGTCAGGAACGTATCTACGTCCGAAGTTTGTGGGGGACTATTGAGGGGAAAGTAGTCGGAGACTATTATTAGCGGGAACGTCTAGCGGAGTCCGTTACGACCGTTACGACACGAGGCGCGAAAGAACATCAGTCTGTGAGAATTTCGAATAAGTTATTGTTAATATTTAATCAAATTAGAGTAACTTCCCTATGAATCGGGAAGTTAATAATAAATTTTGCGAAATTAGCGGGGCGACCAAGGTACCCGATTTTCGTACTTGACTGAGGCCGTCCGACGTCAGAATATCCGCGCATGCGCGCGAACAGCGCCCCACATAGCATCACTGCCCTACCCTCTTAAGGGGCGGCAATTTGTCTCTTCGTCCGGGGCGTCGTAATCGCTAGAGCAGGCCCTGATCACAGAGTAGAGGTACGTTCGTGTGTAGCGCGTGCGCGGTAAAAGTAAGAGTGGGGGGCCGAACCGCCTAAGGCAGTAATGCCAAACGGAGGAACTTCCCCTCCGCCTGGGCTCCGCCCTCCGCCCCACTCTTACTTCTACTGCGCACGCGCTACACACGAACGTACCGCTACTCTGCCCCTGTAAGTCACACGGGTAGAGTGGCGGTACGTTCGTGTATTGCGCGTGCGCAGTAGAAGTAAGAGTGGGGCGGAGGGCGGAGCCCAGGCGAAGGGCGGAGCCCAGGCGGAGGGCGGAGCCCAGGCGGAGGGGAAGTTCCTCCAGGTTCCTCAGTTTGGCATTACTGGCAGGGGCTGTCGACTCCCATAGCGACGAATATAATTCTAATTCATACCCCTAGGGTATGGTATCAGCACAGTAGTGCCTCGGTAGTGGGGAAATCCTATCTTTGCTTTGAGCGTCATTCAGCTATTTGATGCCATCAGACGCCATTTATAACTGTTGCAAACTGTTGCTGAGTTTTCATATTTGCTGCTTATTTATTGATGTAATTCAATGTAATTGTTCAATGTAATTATTATATGTTACATTACCAATTCATTTTCCCTGAAAATAAATTCATAACCATCAATAGCTAGCGAAGAGTACGATTACACGTACATATATGCAAGGTTGATCATGTGTGAGTTAGGTTAGATCACACACTGCTCGTATCCCTACTCTTTGGTCTCTACTGTGCTGCCACCATGCCCAAGGGGACTGAACTGCAACTAAATTAGTGTCCACTTTTTTATATGGGAGTCGACATTCCCTGATTACTGGCCTAAGGGGCAAGTTCCTCGGATCCTCGATTCCGGCATCACTGCGTTCAAACTTTGTTTATTCCTTTCATTTCTTCTTCTCTCTCTCTCTCTTGTTTTCCCATTCTTTATTCTCTAGGAACGCCAACTATACGGCTGCACACCTCGACGAGAAACGGTCGAATTTATTACCAAAGTAGCGTTTCAAACTATCCGCCCCGTCGAAAGTGGGAACACCGTCAGGTTTTCTCTCGGCTAACCTTCAAAATAGACCGCTTCTTGAGCCTCTCATATTTGTTTCATCACTCAAAAAATCGTGTACGCCGACTTTCGAAAAATCTTTCATAGTCTCTCTCTCGCTCGCTCGCTCGCTTTATGCTTTCTTCTCTCCGTTTCTTATAAATCGTAAAGCTATTTGTCAATAATCTTATCGCATAGTTCATTTCCGTGTTCCAGAAACTTTGATACACATTTCTGTTACAGTACATGCAGCTACTCCTTTTTTGTAATTTCTCACAGGCTCTCTCTCTCTCTCTCTCTCTCTCTCGCACACACACACACTCTCTCGCAATCTATTTTTCTCTTTCTTTGTCGCTCGCTTTATATACGCGTGCGCGCGCACACTCACACACTCACTCCTCTCTATCCATCACTCGCTTCTTTATCCTCTCTCTCTCTCTCTCTCTCTCTTTGCCCTTTCATAGTAATTTCTTTTTTTTTTGCTTGTATACAAACTTATTCGCTAAACGTATAATCTAAGATGTACTCTCTGTTTTTCTTTTCTCTCTCTCTCTCTCTCCTCCTCTTTCTCCTCCTCTCTCTCTCTCTCTCTCTCTCTCTCTCTCTCTCTCTCTCTGTTCACGGTTACATGGCGGTGGAGTATTTTTTTTTATATAATAGTACAGCTCATTTTTTATATATATATTTTTTTTATGTATATATATAATATATTTTTAGTACATCCTTATACTTGAGGTCTGGCGGATCCTGAATTTTTCATATTACTTGCTAGAACGTATGACGCTAGAAACATGATGCGGAAGATGAGTTACATAAATGAACATTTTCTATGGAAGAAGACTAGTATTAGAACTCGAAACTATTCGTCGACAGGTTATTGGAGCGAACAACTGAGGGATCAGTTCGAGAATGGAAAGAACACGGCGTGTATACGGAGAGATCGTCGTGACAGCATTTTAGGCGTTCATGATAATTCGATAAAAACCTACTCGACTCGAGAACGCACGCTTCGAAGAACCAAAGAATTGTTTTCGCGAAGAAAATGCCCTACAGCTATGGACGAAGTATTGACACCCTGAATATTATTCGTTTAGGTACTTAATAATATAGTTGTATTAAAATACATTTTATCGACAGAAACTGGTTGATTTTTTAATAACATCTTCATCAATTTTACGAGAAATAGCTATTTTTGAAAACTATTGAAAACTCTTCCACTCAATTGACGAATTTTCTACAATATTCAGGCCTGGATAACCGTGCTGGCCAATCCAGAATTGGTATAACTTCAGCTTCAAAATAACTTTTTACAACATTGGCTGTACGAACAGCAACGTCCTGCTGGAACATGAAATTTCCTCCAGCAACTCTTCCAGTATGATTACGAATCTGCTCTTGTCCCTTTTTCTCGGTTTTTCGCTTATATCTCGGAAACTATGGGTCCGAGTGATAAGACCATATCATACAAAATTAAAGCTAACAAAATTTCCCATAAGATTGATTGCATTCAGTTTCTCGCTGTCTCGCATAGTTTCCGAGATATCCGTGCTCAAAATTCACCAATTTTGTCTCACGTTTTTCTGTCGTCCAACGGACAAGACAGTGCCGGATTAAGCCCCGTAGCAGAAGTAGCAATTGCTACGGGCCCCGCGCTTTCGGGGTGCCCCACGTCAAAATTTTATAAAAAAAGGTCATTTATTTGAACAAGATCGTGTAAGTAACCTCACCTTAGAGTAAACGTTGTGTTTTATTTAATTATCATACGAAACCTAGGGCCTCCTAGTAACATTTGCGACGGGCCCCGCGCTGGTTTAATCCGGCACTGAGACCAGGGATTTGGACCTGGGCAGAAAGACGGCAGAATTCCGGCCACTGGATCAGTGTTCGGATCCGGCGCACCGATTCGCACGCGATGGCCACCAGATGGCGTGAGAACAGTGCCGTGTCTAGAATAAGGTACAGTAATTTCTCAATCGTAGTCCCAACACCCGTGTTATGAACGGACTACGATCAAGTAGGGTGGCTATTTTTTGATTTATGACTGCGTCTACCCTACCGCGCTGAGACTTCGAACGACAAGCCGAACGTAGAGAAGGACAGAATGAAATAGGATCGCGTGGCCGAAGCGTGTCCCCGTCGCCGGCACAGTTTAAAGGCCCGTGCGTCATCGCAATAAAACACCAAGACCTTAGCTTCTATATTTTCGATGATATCATTATGGAACTTTCGCCAACATATTCGTGGCATTTCTCTGATTAAAATCATACCAAACACGATATAATTTGGCCAATATTTAGTTTTTATTTTTTTTCACTCGCTGTCTCCTTCCATTCCCTACAGTTACTCCATACCGTCGATGAAACCACTAAATATTGGCCAAATTATATCGTGTTTGGTCTTGTTTTAATCAGAAAAATGCCAGGAATAAGCCAGTAAAATCTCATAAAAAAAATAATGAAAATTAAGTAGTTTGAAAATTCGATTCACTCGAGTCAATGTAGTGGTGTTCACACCGATATACCCGAGCCGACATCAAACATCGCCGTCCTGCTGCCCGGCGCAGCGTTGACAGGCGGTGGAATGGGTAGGCACTGGACTACGATTGCAGAGGCGACCGAGGACTACGATTGAGAAATTACTGTAGCAGAGTTGCCAGAGCCCTGAGGCAATTATATTGGCGGGAGTGTACTGGTATAGTACCGGGACGAGTGTTTCATCTTGAAACTTAATTGCTAACGTTTTAAGGGTAGCTTAACCCCTTGCCTTTTCATATGTATACAGGGTCATCCGTTTTTAAACGGACAAACGTAAACCAGCTATAAAGAACCCCAAATGGAACAAGTTTTACCCCTGCCACTTTTTTTGTTTCGGCCTTGATTTCTAGAAAATTGCAAAAAACCATAATTTTTTTAGTTCACATAAACTTGAATATCTCGGGACTCCAGTGATGAATCTTGATGATTTTTCCTTTGTTTGGTTTAAAATAAATAGGGGCATCTTTTTTGTTAACAAAATATTTTTGTTTTTTTTAGCACGTTTATTCCAAGAAAATATCATCCATGCAAGTCACGCATCCTGAAACCGTTCAGATAGCTACAGTCCGATCCAGAAAAAACCAAGATTCGAAGGTCATACAAAAAAATTTTGGGAACAAAAAAAAGATGTTCCTGTTTATTTTCAACACAACAAAGAAAAAATCATCAAGATTCATCACTGGAGTCCCGAGATATTCAAGTTTATGTGAACTAAAAAAATTATGGTTTTTTGCAATTTTCTAGAAATCAAGACCGAAACAAAAAAAGTGGCAGGGGTAAAACTTGTTCCATTTGGGGTTCTTTATATGTAGCTGGTTTACGTTTGTCCGTTTAAAAACGGATGACCCTGTATACTAATAATTTTGTAAAATTCTGCGGGGTACTCAAGGTACCCTATTTTTCTGTTACTGAGGCCGAAGACGCCGCCATCTGATGGCCATCGCGTGCGAATCGGTGCACTGGATCCTTAGACCATATATACCTATAGACCCGGCGCAGATAATTCTGCCTTGTTCCGAGATTAAACCGGCTAGCAGACGACGCTTGTGGGAAAAGTACTATAGTATGTTGAGAAATCGCAGTACCGCGAAGGTAAAGTGGCAGAGGGGAAAGGGGAATCGTCGTCACATGTCATTCTGTATAAATATTCATGAAACCGTAACTGTGTAATATACATACATGTATTTTATTTTATTACTCGTTCATTTTTACTTTACTCTTATTATTTTAAATATGCTTAACTCATTTTGTCGATTATAATTTGGAAGAAGTTAAATTTTAATATAGGAGTTGATAATATGAAATCTGTATTTATTTCCTCACAACTTACTTTATTTAAAAAAAGAACAGTAAAAACAATATACATGTATATGTCGAATACAATACATATATATATGCTATATATATATCCATTTTTTCAAATTTTTATCAAATGATGGACTTGTAAAATATACTTCTGTACTGTGCACTCGCTTCGTCTCATACACTATCCACCATTTTGAATTATCTCGAATCGAGGCTTGTGGGCACCAGATACTTTTGGATCTCGTCACACAGCATCGTATGCACATACTATACCTATGCCACGTCTATGGGTATATATGGTCTAAGACTGGATCCGAACACTGGTTCCTTCTTCTAGCATCACTGGCTGCCTATGGCCTCTAAACCTATGGCCTCCTGGTAATATTTGCTACGGGCCCCGTGCTGGTTTAATCCGGCACTGGGACCAGGGATTTGGACCTGGACAGAAAGACGGCAGAATTCCGGCAGAATTCCGGCCAATGGACACAGAATTTGCCTTTGTTTAAGAGGGCAGCACGGTCGCAGAGTTTTGGCGAATATCGCTTTACAGGGCAGTACCGTCACACTGACATTGCGAATTGCCGCTATGCAGTAGAAGTAAATTTCTATTGTACCAAATATTCAGCACTCGTCCTTTTTACTGCCAATTCAAAATACTTTGTGCACATGCAAGGAGAGTAAACGATATAATACACGCCCATAAAATTTATTTGCTATTTTTACCTAGACTGCGGATCTTTATGCGAACTAAAAATTGCCTGCATCAATTGCAAGAGGCACAAGCTAAAAATTGCATTGATATTCGCCAGGCACATCAGTGCGACGATGCTGAAACAAAGGCAGATTCAGCGTTCAGCGACCGGTTTCATACCGTCCCCATTTTTTTTATGTGGAGAAATGCAGTACGCGGTACCCCGGCCCCCTGGGCAGGAATTGAGGTTATGTAGGGCCCCCTGGGCAGGAATTGGGGTTATGTAGGGCCCCTTTGGGTGGGGGTCGTCACGCGTTGCGGGGACCTACTGTCCGTTACGTCCAGGGAGCCTTTTTTCAGGCCCATTCCACACCTGTTCTTTTCTAATACGCTTGATCTCTATTCTGCCTGTTTTCAGCCGAGAACCGACTTGGCCCTGGGAACGCCTGGCTATCTGGGCAGTAGCTTTCATTCCGCCATTGATGAACTTGATTTCGGTCTTCCCATTACTCCCAACGCTTGTCCGTAACACCACAGATTCTCCACCACATTGACGGCGACTTAAAATTCTCGTTTCTTTTCATAGATCGTGAAAATAATATTTCCAACCATCAGGGCCATCCAAATTCATTTTCTTTTCATCTGTAAGAAGCACTTTCCGCCATTTCTTCTTCTACCGTAGATGATCAAGAGCAAAATCCAGTTGACGCTGTTTGCGTACTATCGATAATGGTGGTTTCAGATCCTGTGCCATTTGTATAACTCTTTTTAGTCTTCACAGATACGTTTAAGCCGCGCTCTACTAAAATTTGCCCGGGCGTAAGAGCTGAATTTGATGAGCACCTTAAAACTGCTCTTTTATCCCTTTAAGTAAGGGATGATTGTCTTCCAGATCTCTTTTTTCCGCAATTGTTTGGATTAGTTAAAAAATTTCGAATTACACATCTACTACTTTTAATTTTTAGTGAAATTTGGTACAAATGCTCTCCTTTGATAGATTTGTATTTTTTCCTCTTCGGTTAGAACTTTACCACGTGGCATGTTCTTCTATTCTACACTAACAAAATCACTATAACTTTTACTTCTAAATCACTATACTTTTCGCAAAATTTATGAAGATGTTATTCAAAAATAAACCATTTTCTTTTGATGAAATGTGTTTCCATATATCTACAGTGGGTGTACAAAGTATTCGTATACTTTTTAAAATTAAATAACTTCTTTATAATTGTACCAAACGTCCTGATTTTTTATAATTAATTAGAAGCACTGGTTTATGAAATGATATGCGCAAAAGATTTTCCAAAAAATTATTATTTACAAGGTTACATGCAAAAATAGAAAAGGCATTTCATCAGAAATGCTTTTCTTATCTTTCCATGCAACCTTGTAAACTGCAATTGTTTTAAATTTTAATATTTTCATTTCCACGTTATCTGTCCATTCTGAAGCAAATTGTAACTAATATATTTAAAATCACAAAGAATTCGTAGAAACGAAATCAGCTGGTTAATAGAATCATACAAATTTTTATTCGTAAGAAATTTATCAGTGTACGAATACTCTCTACACCCACTGTAAATCTTCAAAACATATATCTGAAATTTTCATTCAGAACCCTTATAAAAAATTCGAAGAAATGCTTTTTTCATTTTTCCATGCAACCTTGTAAATTGTAATTTTTAGAAAATCTTTTTTGCAGGTCATTTAGTAAACTAATGCTTCTTATTGATGATAAAAAAATCAGATCGTTTGGTACAATTTAAAAAAATCTGTTCTATTTTAAAAGGTGTACGAAGAGTTTGTACACCCACCGTATATTATTAAGTGCCTACACAAATAATTTTCAGGGTGTCCTATAATCTTGTCCATAGCTGTAAATATCTTTCTTTCCAGCAAAACTCCCAGACACCTTGAATTCCTTCAATGGAGCGCAGAACAAAAGCGCCTTGGCTAGAACTGCAACGCGTTGATCGTTCAAAATATATTTATTGTCTATCAATCTATTCTACCGTACGAAAGGATTTCTCTATTTCTATGTATATTGTAAATTACATTGCGAACACTGCAACCAGTGCTTCGTTCTATTTTCTGCACTTTTCTCAAAATTTCTCCATCCATTTATTCATCGTTAAAATGTTGTTACCGTTTCTCAACTGTACAACTTATATACTAAATTACGTTTCACCACATATATGCATTATCCAGCGTGCATGCCAAATTTTTCCCAGTAAAAAAATGTAAGATTACAACCAAAGTGCACGCTAGCATATTTGTAACAAGCGCCATCAGAAATAAACGAATGAATGCGTTGCACGATACCTTAGCCACTTTTATTCGCTCTGAATAGCTGATATATTATCAATGGACTGTGGATCTTTATGCATTTATATCAAAATTGAACACGGCAATATATAATTTCTCCTCCGCCATATTGAAATCATTACAGGAAGAAATAACATTCAATCCAGTTCCTATTTCTCGCAACCGATGCAGACAATTTTCATCTCGCACAAAGCTCCACAGTTCATATTAAAGTATCGATAGGACATTGGTTTTTAATCTAAACAGTCACATTGATAAACTTTCTATAAAATATAGCTTGTGTACGCGATTTTCTATTAAAATAAGCACATAATCATAGTATAAAAATGTAGGTACGTATAATTATTATTATATGTGGATGTTCGTCATTTGTAGATCGTTCGACTTGTTCTTCTATTCATTGGAAACTCAAGGCGGCCATGAATGTTTAATGAAAAGAAGTATTTCCAGCCTCTCTTTCTTTACAACCTATTCGCAGTTCGAAATATGCACGCATAACCAAAATTTTATACGGTATTGTTCTTTTTATGAAATTATCACAAGCTCCTAAAATAATTTTTGTGTACCATTGCGACGAGCACGCTGTATATTCACGCTTCAACTAGTAATGAAAAATATATCGGCAATAGATTCTTATATATCTTTCTATGTTATTAGTTTTCATCGTTACAAAATACTTTATCTATTTTCGTAATAAATAGAGCGGTGGATCTCTCTGGAACGCTTTGTTCTCCCAACGAATACGAAGAATTTCATTTCTTCTTCTTTTTTTCTTTTGCTTTCTCTTACTTTGTCTGTTTTTTCTCCCTTTAGTATTTGCGCATCACATTCCTAACTACGTTTAATTATGTTTTGCTTTATTTTACTCTTTTATTTTATATCACGCGAATATATATATTCAACGTTATATTGTTGTTGCGTATAACAGTTAAAAAATAAAACCATTGATAATCTTTCGATCAAGTGGGCCTACCTATGTCAGTTATGGCAAGAAGTGGTATCGGCGAAAAGAAAATGGCACGATAAGTAATACTAGAATAGTACGTAATCGATAAATGATTAAGAAATAAGGAAAAGAAAGGTCAGACAAGTGTGATTTTGTCCAAAACGATCACAGTCTGCGGAGGATAACTTTCCAAGTGTGATAGAATACGTGGGAAAAAAGGAAACTGTTATTTTGAACGGCGACTGCTCAAACAAGGCAGCTCGTGTGTATGCTAGATACCAGAGATAGGCAGTATCTAAATAAAAAATTATTCAAATAATGTTTATTTGACGCTTTTATTCGTGGACGAGTAATTGGGAGAGATAAAAATCACAATGTATCTTTATGCATAATTTTTATTTGACTTCAAATAACTGAGATCTTGATCCGATGTTGCCACGTCCATAAAACATAAGTAGCACATATGTACAGTGACTTTTATTAATATTCAATATTCGAACACTCTTAGAAGGACAATAACAATTGTTTAAACAGATTTTTATTATTTAAACTATTGTTGAAACAAATAAATTTTAGTTATTGAAACAAGTGTTTAAGCAAATAAATGTTTATTACTGTAACAAAAAGAAATAAATTTTTATTATTTAAACAGTTGTTTAAACAAATACGTTTCTATTATTTAGCCAACAACCATTTAACCAACAATTTTTTGTTGTTTGAACGATTCATTTGCACGTCTGGTATTACAACTTGGCAACGTCGAATCGAGATGTCAGTTATTTGAAGTCAAGTAAAATACATGTGATTTTCATCTCTTCGAAATACTCGTTACGAATAAAAAAATCGAATAAATCATCTTGCTATTTACGTCGAGCTTCGAATAAATCAAAGTTAGGATGAAATCGTTTCATTGAAATCTCACAGATAAATTTCCGTAGCCAAAATCTGACGGATACACTGTAAGATACGTGGTGGCGCTCGCTGCCTTCGATTCTCAAATAATCGTGAAAAATATACTGAAAATTATAAGCTGTATCTTACGGATAGCGCCTCTCGAATATGTATTTCAGAAAAATAATTACAAATAAAAGATAACTTTCGTTTATCTTTTATTTGAAAATTTTAGATGAAAACTTGCCCATCTCTGTAAAACTAGATACGTACGAATACGAATAAACAAGGAAAGTATCAAACGTTTCGCGCCACAAGCGAGAAACCTTATATCATTATTAACGAAATCAGTGCTCAACGAAGGTTAAAAAGATTTAACGAAAAAATATTATGTATAAAAACAATGTAAAAACGACACATATAAAAAAAACTACGTAAACACGTAATGACCTTACGCTGTAAAAGATTTCTTTCGTATTACGATTCTCGTGAGATCGTAAAAATATATGTGTATATAAATATATATATGTGTACATATATTTATACATACTTATATATGTAATGTGTAAATGTAAAAACGTACAAGCAAAAATTTCGAGCTGTATCGTAAAATATATAAAATACTGTCAACTTTGTATAGCATTAGCGAAATAATAGTTAAAGAACGAGGAATAAAAACAATTTTCTTTATCCGATTAAAATATTGCCACATTTTTTCAGCCATGCTTTCCAACGGTTTGCCGAAACGAAGTTGTTTCGTTCAAATCGAAAAGAAACTCTTTCGATGAACTCGAAGTAACCGTACGAATGAAATTTTTCAAAATATTTAACTCAGCAAAGAACCGAAAAATATATTACTTGTTCATCGGTGGGAAGTCGTTCGCATCCTTTATGTACAGATCTCGCTTCGCGAAGTTTACAAAAATGGATGCTGTCATTTGCGCGGAACGGTTTAAAACTAAACGAATAAAAAAATAAACTTACCGAAATCTGAACGATGCGAATCGTTACGATGCAATAATAAAAAGAAATGTGTAAAATATCTTCCACGATATCTTTTTTCTTGTCGATCAGCTTCCGTAGCTTCATAAAAATATGTTTTGTTTTCTCATACGTAAATACGGTATGGCAAGACTCTTATATTCAGGCTCTATTCTAATGTTTCTCGAGAAAAGTATAGTTTCTCTTTCGCGTGTGCATGGAAACACTCTCTATGTTTTTTTCCGCTTCTTTTTGATTCATACATTTCTTTCTATATGGCACACTTTTTGAGATTAGATCTACACGGTGTGGTATGTAAAAACCATATCGGAAAGTCAGTAATTAAAAAAATCTATGCGCACGACTGAGAAAACTCACATAGAGAGTCAGCGGACATAGAGAGTCAGCGGCATAATTAATCATACTTGTAGAGAACTGATTAAAGCCGAAGATCGTGTAAAAGCAGTCAAGGATTACACCGCTGGTTACGCTCGTATAATTTTTTCAGTGTTACCTCTTGACCGAGGTCTTCCCCTGATCTCAGAACTCTTTGACGTGTCCTAAGAAACTGAGCTCGTGCGTTTGATAATGGCTGGACGTAGCAAGCGGTGTGACGCTCGATTGATGCGCCACGTTCACTGTTGTCAAATGATGATGATGCAAAGAATGATGAGAAGTATGCGTGTGGAGAATGTTGTTCGGATGGGGAACCTGGAAGTTCCCTGGTGGCGGGGCTCAGGACAGGAGAGGACCCGGATGTCCGCCAGAGAGGACAGACGACCCAGTCACAGCGGTTGTCTGCATGTTCGAGACATTGTTTTGTTGTTGACTTTGCTGCGTACCTAATGAACAGACATTACGTAAGTTTTCATAAGTAAATTCATTTATTTTGTATGAATTACTCCTTATTATGAAAGATGGTTTACTTAATTTATATATCAATGGTAAATTTTCCCTCAAATTGTAAATTATAGATAAATTCATGTACTTTATATAGATTAGTTGATATTTTTACACATAATTTATTCAATTTATATATACAAATAATCAATAATATATATATCGACAAATCGCAATTTTTCAAGATTTTGGCCATTTTAATGGTGCAGAGAAATTTACACGTCAATTTAAAATTTTTCCTCAAATTTTAAATTATAGAAAAATTCATTTATTTTATATAGATTAATTTATATTTCTGCACATAATTTATTCAATTTATATATCAATTTTTGATTTTCCTTCAAAAATTAAAAATTATAGAATAATTTATTTAATTTATATGACAATTTAAAAATTCCCCTTAAAAAATTTCAAGTTCTAAATAAATTAATTTATTTCATATGAGATTACTCATTATTAGAATTACGTTTATAGAAAATATTGCTTATAGAAAATATATTTCCAACCCTATCTCTTGAATACGTATAAGAAGAAGTACACAACGGTTGAGGAGAACCTTACCAGCGTTTTGGCTAAGCTCAGCTTTCACTCTCCTCGCGATGTGGCTTCTGGTGTGTTTTCTTAAATGATCCTTACGATAGAATCCCTTTCCACATTCTGTGCACACGTGACGCTTCTCTCCAGAATGTATAACAAAATGCAGCGTCAACTGTTCTTTCCTTTTAAATGCTTTCAAACAAACAGTACAAACGTATGGCCGTTCCGGATTATGACTCTGTTTGTGACGCGTCAGATGATCTTTCCTTTTCAAACCCGCACCACAGATATCGCAAACAAATCTTCGTTCCAAAGTATGCCCGAGCAAATGTTGCTCCAACAATTCACGTTCTGGATACGCCATATGACATTCTGGACAGCAATACAGCGTAGAGCCATCCAAAGCAGTAGTCAGTCGAATCTCACCAGGTTTTGGTCTCGGTTTCTTCTCCTTGGGAGCCTTCTTCTTTTTCTTCTTCTTATTATTCGGAGACATCATTATATTAGGTGTTGTAGTCGTTGCAACAGCCACCGAAGTGGTCTGAGCCATTTCCGACTCTTTCTTAATACTCTCCGCAGAGTACTTTAAAAAATGATGTAAACTCAGAGGTAAAGTACTGGCCGGTAAGTGGCTGAGGTAATCCGCCACGGTGGAACCAGGCGTGGCCAGAGATTGCCACGTTGCAGGCATAGTCGCTGGAGTCTGAGTGTGAGCGTGCTGCTGGTGATGTTGATGCATCGTATAATCTTGCTGGTTTCCATTCGTAGTGTTTTCTCCGTTGCGTTGTTGCTCCTCCGTCTTCTTGTCCTTATTTTTATCTTTGTCCTGCAGAAGATTGCAAACGTCTTGTTGATTTATGGTTTCGGTCGGTTGCTGAAAAGTTTCCATCGCCATGTAAAGTCTACATAGGGTAAAGATAAGGTGACGGAAAGAAACGCTGGTAGATTTACCTGGTGGTAAGAACGCTTCTCTTGCATCCCAGGCGAATTCGTGGGCCGCTGTTGAACCGGTTGAGCTTGAGAGTACGGCACGTTTGGATAATGATGAACATTGCTATTCGGATAACTGGCTTTGTTGTTCATCATCACTTGGGACTGAGCGGATTGCACACCGTTGCTCTCAGGACGGTACTTTCCCATAACCGGCACTCCGATCGGAGGCTGGTTGGGAAAATGATTGGCGTAACGCCCGCCCGCACCGCCGGAGCCGTCGGTCGCGAACTGATGGATACTCGGAATGGTACCGGGAAAGTGGCCTCCGAACGGCGGGAAATTCATTGCAAACCGTCAATCAAATATCTGCAAGTTCATAGAGAATCAAAATTCGCATCGTCACACTATGTTCTTAAACATTCTGTTGACAAACTACAGGCATAGTTCTATTTGATCACGATACCCTAGTAGCACAAAATATTGTATACACGTTCGTATGATGTTGAAAAGAAATTCAAGCTGTTTTTAATATTCAAATATTCATACAATATTTATTTTATGTTATAAATATTAAATCGTATCTTTATTTCATATTAGAAATAGAATATTGGTTTTTAAATATGCAGATAATATTTGTCATATTATGAAAGAATATTTTATATTTTATATGCAGGAAATATTTTATATTTATCATGGAAAAATATTTACTCTGGAATATGATGCAAAGTAAAATGTTTACTAACAAAATTTAATAATTTCACCGCACTGGTTTGATCAATTGTTAAATAAACACTGTTTGCAAAATATCACAAAATCCTTTTTCAACGTTTCAATCTGAATTTAGATCATTCTCAAGAAAATTAGAAAAATTTGCGTCTGTAAAATAAAGTAAATACAGTAATAATTAATAACGGAGTTATGACCTGAAACAATTGCGTAAAACACCCTGTATACGTATTTGACTGTGGTCAAAGTATTCGAGAGAGGCCCTGGCCCTGTTGTAGCGGAGAACATTATCAATTTGTTAGCTAGTTAGCATAAAAACTTTACTTGTAAATAATTATTTAAAAAATTATATATATTATAACAATATATATGTTTTTGTTTATTTAGCAAATACATAGTATGTGTTTCTATGCCTACATATGATTAAAGTACTTAAGAAAATATATATTATATCTCTTTGCCATTAATATATACTAATAAGATGCTTCATTAAAAAAGTTACTTTATATTCTTTAAATATCTAGTTTATGTTCTCTAAATATTTAGCTTATATTTTCTAAACATTCAATTCACATTTCTTGATCATGTATACAATATTTAGATCGAATATTTATCTCATATGAAAAAGTATGAAATTATTTTTGTGCTACTAGGGTATATACTAATTTACTATTTATTTTTTATGATATATGGTCCGATATAGGTGGAACCAATTGTATATGGCAGCAGGTAACATGTGCTACAACAATACACCATTCAGACAAAGACTGCAGTGTCGTCTGAAAGCGAAACGAGAGCCCCGGTAGGAACGGTGGGTGTAGAAAGTATTTGTATGCTGATAAATTTCAAAGAAAACTTTGAAATTGTTGTTTGTTAACTATTTTTTCTGGAAATAATTAATATGTACATATTCTGAGAAGTCTATAGTGTTTGTATGCTCCTTAATTCGAACTGCGTAGGGAAACAGTTCTTAACGTGAACATAACATGTAAACATAGAGAAATTGAGGTGTAAGTATGATTGATCTTCTTAGCATATTTAGAAACGTTGTTGGCATCAATGGCATTTCAATATTCCAAGATGTTCAAAGTTATCATAAAAAAATGAGATGGAAACAATGATAGAAGAAAGAAAAATTATTATTAACTTGCACGATCAGTGGAAAAGTTTAGCAGAAATTTCGCGTATCATAAGTAGACCTCAATCTACTATACAAAGTTTAATTGTGTCTCGTGCGGTGGTCCAGTGACAAATGATTGAATCAATCAAGAATACAATATTTTTGAATCTTGTTTAATACTAACTGTAATAACATTGCATGGGGACATAAGACTATTAAATATTTTGTTTAATTCCTTTACGATTAAGTTGTAGATTGACGGATGTGTTTAAAAAGATAGATAGCGAATAAAATAATAACCTGCTGTGACAAATAATGTATCTGGTTGGAAAGGAAGTTCGTAGCATTCTCAAAGTAAGAATCGAAGATAAAACAAAGATATTTATTCACATGTTTATTCAATAACACAAGGAAGTTACCTTGAATATGGCAAAAAGTAATACAATAGAATGGAAAATATTTTATTGAATAAATGTACGACAACTACAAAATAAATCAAGATGCAAATGTCCACGAAAAATCAAACGATACACTGGTACAGTTATTATTAGAATGATGAAGACAAATCCAACAATAAGTGCGATAAAAATAATTTAAACATTGACGTATCTGCTAGTACTTGCGCAGTTTTATACAAAATTCAGGATATCACTGACGGGTGGCCCATAAAGAATTTTTTGTAAGTGAAACAAATAGAAAGAAATGATTGGAATTCACAAATAACAATGTAACTACACCAGTGGAGTACTGGAATAAAGTAATCTTCATGGATGAAAGTAAGTTCAACATTTTTGGGTCTGATGGACGCTGTACTGTTTGGAGATAAAAAACTACAGAATTGAAACCACAAAACCTAATGTCTACAATGAAAATACAGTGTAGGTTTGGTACTCGTTTGGGGCTGCACGAGTCCAGCTGACATTGGCTTGTTAGAATTTATTGATGGAATAATCAGCGCTGAAGAAATGAACTGCTTATAATACCAGAACGTGGATACTATTTTGCACCGACAATTACTTTGGCTGACAACACCTTTAACCGACAACGAATTTGACCGACAACAAATTTCGCTAACTGAGGTGGTCGTCTCAAGTCGTTGTTGGTTGAAATCGTCAATCAAAGTCGTTGTCGGCTAAAATCATTGTCGGTCAAATCTGGAGTCGGTGAAAACCATGTCAGTGATTTCCATGGAACCCACATAACACAGCGCCTTATCTGAAAACTCTGTCACAAGCTCCTAACATCAATGTTACAAAACACCTGTGGGATTATTTAGAACGTCAGATCAGAAACCATGAAATTTCTTTGAAAGAGAGCTCAAAAAATGCACCATAGGAAGAGTGGAACTAGATCCCACAACGCGTCACCTCAAATTTAGTAACTTTAATGGTGAGAAGAATCGCAGCCATTAAAAAGGCCAAAAGCTATCCAAGCAAATGTTAATTAATAATTTGTTAATGTCACATTAATTGTACATTACGTTTCTGAAATTGTAAAAGTGAGAAACTGTCCGAACAAATTCTATTCTACAGACTTCTCAGAATATATACTTAAAATCTACAGTGAAAATACAGTGTAGGTTCGGTACGCGTTCGGGGGTACACGGGTCCAGCTGGCGTTGGCTGATTAGAATTTATTGATAGAATACTCAGCACAGAGGAAATGAACTGCGTATAATACCAGAACGTGGATATTACGTAACACAGCGGTTTATCTGAAAACTCTGTCACAAGCTCCTAACATCAACGTAACAGAACACCTGTGGGATTATTTAGAACGTCAGATCAGAAACCATGAAATTTCTTTGAAAGAGAGCTCAAAAAATGTACCGAAAGAAGAGTGGAACGAGATCCCACAACGCGTCACCTCTAATTTAGTAAATTCAACGCTGAGAAGAATCGCAGCAGTTCTAAAGGCCAAAGGCTATCCAAGCAAATGTTAATTAATAATTTGTCAATGTCACATTAATTGTACATTACGTTTCTGAAATTGTAAAAGTGAGAAACTGTCCGAACAAGTTAATCAAGGAATTCTATAGTACAGCCTTCTCGGAACATATACATATTCATTGTTTACAGAAAGAATATTTAAGAAACAACAATTTCACAGTTTCGTTTGAAATTGGTCATCGTACGAATACTTTCTTCACCCACAGTATCGTACATCGTGATCGGAGAATCGTCTGGCAGCATTCTCGCTGCTGAAACGAATTCCGAAGGGCCGCACACGCCAGGAATATTCGCGGTACGCGGCGTCTGGAACGACGCCCGAGAGTATTGTATTTACTCACAGCGACGTCCCTCTCCCCATGTTTCGTTCGCCGTGGAATTGAATCCTTTCCTCGGAGGGGGGTTCTCCGAGAGGTGAAACAGCGCGAGGAAGCTTGCAAGGGCAGATAATATTTTCCAGCACACGAGAGAACCACGAATAGCGCACGCACACACCGTTCGGACGCCGACGACGCTCTGCGACAACCGTTTTCCCGTCTTCGTCTGTCACGATAAAGGTTACACACTGCACGCGAGAAAAACAGTCGGTCTTCTCGTTCGTCGAAACCGCACGGACCGAATCGAGACGGGAAATCTTCGGCGAGGATTGTACGGAACTATACGTGCTCGTGTAACCGAGGATCACCGAACAGTTTAGACGGTTATCGAGAGGGGTACGGAACACGGAAAAAAGACGTTAAAAAACGAACATTGTACGCGGCCAGGATTGTCGCGTATGCGGGGGAAGGGTGGCCGTAGAGGGACGGCGGCAGCGGCGCGAAGAACGGGAATCGGAGGATGGGAAGAATCGGGAGTATGGGAGAGGGAGGGGGAAGGATGAAGCGCAGTGGGATGAAGCGAGGGGAGAGATCCCGAGACTTTCCCCTACTCAGCACCCAGTCGATACGCGGGGGCCGAATTCGCACGAAATTCAGCAGAAAATGGCCGTGCTATTACTACACAGAGAACGCGACGAATACACCGGTTGTTCGAGGATCATCGCAAACTCGCCGAATCGATAAACTTACCATTTAGTACTTAACAGCCCGCGCGTCGCCTGGTCAGGATTTTCACGGAATCCGAGAACTTCCGAATAAAAGATACCCCGTGCTATGTATGTGCCGTTGACACCTGTCCCTCAAGTCGGCGCCCCCACCCCATCAGTCCGCCCTCTACTGTGCCAGCCTCTTAACTATTTTTTCTCTCTTTCGGCCCTCTCTCTTCTCTTTTCTCCGATCGCGCCGACGAAAATGCCCGAATCCACCGGGGTTTTAACTTCGAATCGCTCCCGGCCCGGCGCGGCGACCTGCCATTATTATTTTTCTCTCTTGTACTCTCGCGAATGCTTTCGATTTTCGACGCGTTCCAATCGGAGGCGGAGGAGATATAATGGCTCAAAAACCGATTTCTGTATATTCTTTGTTTTTATATTACTTCATCCAGTTAAATAACATACATTGTACAATTGTCAGTGCTTTGTTCGCTGCTGCATAGAAATAATATCTTCAGTTTGAAATGTCTATAATTTACCCCTCAAAAATAATACAAAACTCACGAAATTACATGTATACATGTTCATAATTTTATGGGGCGCCATAAGGCAAGTACTCCAATTGTAAGAATATTATTACTCTTCCCTGATTCATTTCCAAAAAGGAACATATTATTATTCTGTATTCTTATATTTATTATATTTATTTATTGATGTACATGACGTACATATATATATATATATATATATATATATATATATATATATATATATATATATATATATCCATCAAAAATCCCTCAAATTTTTAATTTTTAATAAAGTCATTTGCTTTATACGAATTAATTTTTATTATTATAAATTTATTTAATTTATACATCAATTTAAAATTTTCCCTCAAAATTACAGATTAATTCATTTAAATTATAAATTAATTCATTTTTTGCTTATGAATTAATTTTTATTATTCTACATAATTTACTAAATTTACATATCAATTTATAATTTTTCTTCAAATTTTAAATTATAGGTAAATTCATTTAATTTATATAGATTAATTTTTGATGATTACACATAATTTATTCAACTCATATATCAATTTAATATTTTCCCTCAACTATTTTATTATAAATTAATTCATTTATTTTATTATGAATTAATTTTTATTATTATACATAATTTACCCAATTTACATATTAATTTATAATTTTCCCTCAAATTTTAAATTATAGACAAAAACTCATTTATTTTATATGAATTACTCCTTTTTATAATACATAATTTACTCGAATTATATATAAATTTTTAATTTTCCCTCAAATTTTTAATTATAGACAAAAACTCATTTATTTTATATGAATTACTCCTTTTTATAATACATAATTTACTCGAATTATATATAAATTTTTAATTTTCCCTCAAATTTTAAATTATAGACAAAAACTCATTTATTTTATATGAATTACTCCTTTTTATAATACATAATTTACTCGAATTATATATAAATTTTTAATTTTCCCTCAAATTTTTAATTATAGACAAAAACTCATTTATTTTATATGAATTACTCCTTTTTATAATACATAATTTACTCGAATTATATATAAATTTTTAATTTTCCCTCAAATTTTAAATTATAGACAAAAACTCATTTATTTTATATGAATTACTCCTTTTTATAATACATAATTTACTCGAATTATATATAAATTTTTAATTTTCCCTCAAATTTTAAATTGTAGACAAAAACTCATTTATTTTATATGAATTACTCCTTTTTATAATACATAATTTATTCGAATTATATATAAATTTTTAATTTTCCCTCAAATTTTTAATTATAGATAAATTCATTATCTATAATATGTATATATACATATACATCAGCAGGGTAAAAATATCTTTTTGTACTCATTAATATATATATAAGAATACAGAAAAATAATAATATGTTCCTTTTATTGTTATCATATATAAAAATGTATATTATATGTAGATATGTTCAATATATATATATACACATATGTATATATATTGTATATACATATGTATATTATTCATATTTGTATGTATGTATATGTATATATATCATTATAATCATTATAATATTCATTATAATAATTATTATAACACAATATAGTAATAATAATTAATACACATTATAATACTCATTATAATATATATCATTATTATATGTATACAATTATTAATATATATGTATATGTATATATATGTAAGTATATGTATATATATAAAATATGTTATGTATATATATATATTATATATATATACACACATATATATGGATATGTATACATATATATATGTATATGTATGTACATATGTATATATGTATATGTATATGTATGTACATATGTATATATGTATATGTATGTGCATATGTATATGTATGTATATATTCATATATACATATATAATTTACCATTATGCAAAAACATAGCATTATTATTCGTATAATTGAAGTGCCAACGAGATCCTTCAAATAAGTACTAAAGTTCATATTAGTTTAATAATTAAAATTCATATAAAGACTTTTCGTTGCGCTTCTGACAACGTGACTCGCTTAATATTTTGTTGTACGGATGAAAAATTTTCGTTGCTTTTTCTGTTACTTTTGAACGATAAATTTAGTATTGACGTTTCTAATAAAGTATATTGGTTCCGTGCATAACAAACCGTTATAAAATATACATTACGTTGACATGCTATTTTTTCCTCAGCAATTCAAAACCAAGAAATAAGAAATACTTGTTTGACCCACTGTACGTCCTCTGGGAATGTCGGGAAGCACCGTCGGTCACAGCTCAAGGAAAAAGAAGTACCAATGTAACACAAAACTTATATAACGATCAATATATTCCTATTCTTTCGTGATTAGGTATTTTTTTTGTAATTAACAATCAACGACTCTGCCTATTACAATAAGTTACGCTGAAATGTGTACGTACGAGTGCCGAATTATCATAATTGAAAATATATAAGTTCTTTTTTCGTAAACGATTTTATTGATCAATTGAAAAATTTAGTATGTAATTTTGTATAATATGTGTTTCATATCGAACGTTACGAATGTACAAATAATTCAGTTAAAAATGTCGATTAATTCTTCCTGTACAAGGTGTTATTAGTTTAAAATAATATATTAATTAATAAGTGCGTCTTAGTTTCTTAGTAACAATCCACGGTTAAATAATTATAACAAATACAAAGTGGTACGAGTATATGATACAAAAAAGAAAATAATTCTTATAATCGGTTAATCAATAGAAATTCGTTTATATTAAATGTATGGTTTTATTTTAGCATTTTTCTCCAATATTTATGTAAGTAACAATGAAAATGACTTATAGACTATCCATACTGATTATGATAATAATAATAGCTATAATAATATGATAATAAAATAATAATTATATTTCTTGTACAGCTATACCCACTGCCTTTTTAGTAATGATACTTACAATAAAAAGTATTCTTTCCTTTGTATACATACATCATCTTTTTGTTGAAATAATTTCGTGTGTGTGTTTCGAGATCGACCGGAATCTGATTTTAGACTCGGCTCCAACCCCCTGGAAAAATCGGTTTTTTTCTGTTGCTGTACTCTTTTCGTCGTGCAACTTATGATAATACGAACATTCGACAATTCACGATCAACACAAAGAAGAAGATTGCAAAGTCTTCTTACAAAAAAGGATCATCGGTTTTCAGTAAATAAAACGGATTAAATACACTATACAAAAATAAGTTACGTCAACTTATCAGAATAATAAAAAAATATCGTAGGTTAGTTTCTAGAAATGCTTTCCTTTCGCGAAACATCGAAATTTAAATGCACAGAATTTGAAGTCGTTAATCGCACGTAACAATACCGTCTTTATCTTTACGATATGCAAAACTGATATTTCTGTGTTCGCATGACGATGCCACGAAAAATTTCTCCGTAACCAATCGTTAGTGTTCTTTCAATAATTTTCAAAAACGTAAGTGTACATTTTTCGTATTAATTTACAGTCAATATATAGTAATAGAACGTTATTCCTCTCGAAAATATCAAAGGTCCACCAATCGATGGATTACGCAAACAGATAAATGTACAATTTTATATTTTCCTCGCCAGAACCTATCGCAGCATTTCTGTGTGTTCAAATATTAATCGAATGTCGTAGATATTAACATATACACTCTCTTTCTGTGTCTCGATCGTCTAGAATAAATGGAATAAATAGATTTCACTTCATATTTGCACGACAGTCTTATTTCCTTCTTGTGCACGGTAAACTGGTTGTATTTACAGCCCTGCTTTGTGAATTACTTCGTTACCTTTCACATTACGTATATTATTACTCTCTTTCTCTCTTTCTTTCGCGCATTCTCTCTTTCTCTCTCGCTCTCTCTCTCTCTCTCTCTCTCTCCCATTAATTATTTATCATTGAAGAAAAATTAACTTCAGCCGAAAACTCGATTGCCTTCTGTCTGGCGAATCCAGTCCGCGCTTTCAAAAATATATTTTTATATTTATATATATATATATGTATATATAAACTTCTTTATTTACTTCTAACTCGCGTGATGGAACTGGATTAGCGACGAAAACACGTTGAATTAAAACGAGTCTCAAGAACAGAACTCGCTCCAACCTTTTTTTTTGTTTTTTTACACGTACGCTAGAACGTGTACGCAGAAAAGAAACTTCGTATTTTACGTACGAACTTTTGGTTCGTCCAGTCGGCTCAGTGCGTTTTGCAGAATAATTATAATCGTACGATTAATCTGATCCAACGACTTCATTCGGAGAAGCTGATCGGGTACGAATCTTTGAAATGCGACCGCTGCTCATGGGTGAAAGTACTGTGGGTGTAGAAAGTGTCCATACACTCTTTGTAATGGAATAACTTTTTTATAATTGTACGGAACGACCTGATTTTTTTTAGGATTAATTAGAAGCATTAGTTTATGAAACGATATGTGCAAACAATTTTCCAAAAAATTATTTACGAGGTTATGTGCGAAAATAGAAAAGGTGTTTTTTGAAACTGTTTTATTCGGGACCGTACTGAAAATTTAAAATTTATGCCTTTGTAGGTCGATGGTAGTTATGCAGATAACGAAGATTTCATCAAAATCGATTAATATGCACAAAAATGGTGGAAATCGTAGTTTTACGTGACTTCTGATCAGTTTCCGCTTAAAATCCAAAGGATCGTACCTCTTCGCCAAAAATTCGTCAACCGATTGAACCGATTTCAATGAAATTTTCAGTATGTGTATAACTAACATATATTTTAAAATTTCATTATAGGGCCAAATAAAAAAGTTTTCAGAAATGCCTTTTCTATTTTCGCATGCATTCTTTTTTATTTATATTAAAGTTTAACATCGCATCAATGTCTGGTATTTAGCGACGAACCACTATGGTGTTTTAGATTTCATGGAGTAAATTGTAATAGTATAATAATTGTACGAAACGACCTGATTATTTTAGAATTAATTAGAAGCATTGATTTGTGAAATGACATGTAAGAAAGATTTTCCGAAAAATTATTATTGACGAGGTTACGTACGAAAATGAAAAGACATTTTTTAAAACCTTTTTATTTGGGCCATAATGAAAATTTGAAATTGATACTTTTATAGATCGATGGTGGTTACGCAGATACAGAAAGTGTCATAAAAATCGATTAATATGCACAAAACTTACAAAAATGGTGGAAATCGTAGTTTTACATGACTTTTGATCAGTTTCTGCTTGATTTGATGTGAAATAGTTGTTTTTTAACTATTTCTTTTGGAAACAATGAGTATATACATGTTCTGAGAAAATTAATTTCTTGATTAACTTGCGAACGTAATAAGGAAAAACAAAAAATCGACTGTAATACACCAGCAAAAACTATTCGTACAGTTTCTAACTTTTTACAATTTGAGAAAAAAAACGTAATGTCACTTAATGTGACGTTAGAAAATTATTAATTTATATTTGAATTTACTAAATTTCCTTCAGTGCAGTTTTTAAGCTCACTTGTGACGAAATTTTACGTTTTCTGATCTGTCGTTCTAAATAATCTCACAGGTGTTCTCTAACATTGATATCGGGAGATTGTGGTCGAGTTTTCAGTCCATGAAAATGAAATCATCATTAACATTCATTTTCTCTGCACTGGAATCTATACTACATTTCAAAACAATATAGACCCTGCGGTTCATTATTCCATTGATAAATTCAAACCGAACCTCCGCAGTGCTTTCACTGCAGATTTTAAGTTCTGTGGTCTCATTTCTGTAGTTTTCTTTCTCTAAAGATGTTCATAACTTTGAACATCCCGGAATTTTGAAATGCCATTGATGTCAACACCGTTTTTAAATATACTGAGAAGATGAATCATACTGACACCGCAATTGGTTTACGGTCGCATGGTATGTTTACGTTAAGAACTGTTCTCTACGCAGTTCGAATTAAGAAATGTACGAATACTATTTGCTGGGGTATTTCAGTCGATATTATATTTTTTGTCCTTATTATATTCACAAGTTAATATGTATATATTAATTGTTTCCAGAAAAAATAGTCGATAAACAACAATTTTACAGTTTTGATTGAAATTTATCAGTGTACAAATACTTTCTACACTCACCGTAGATCTACAAAATATATTTTAAATTTTCATTAAGGGCCCTAATACAAAAAAATTAAAAAAAATCCTTTTTATATTTTTCCATGCAGCCTTGTAAATTGTAATTTTGGTAAATTTTTATATTTACATTTCCTCGTTATCTTTTCATTTTGAAGAAAATTGTAATTAGTACATTCAAAATCACAAAGATTTCGTAATAACAAAATCAGCTGGTTAATAGAATGATACAAATTTCTGTTAGTAAAAAATTTATCAGTGTACGAATACATTCAACTCCCACTGTAGCTCTACAAAAATTTTCAATAAGGGTCCTAACAAAAAAATTCAAACAAAACGGTTTTCCTATTTTCCCATGCAACCTTGTGAATTGTAATTTCTGAAAAATCGTTTTTCCACATCATTTCGTGAACCAATGCTTCTAATTAATTATAAAAGAAAACCAAGTCGTTCGTTACAATAGCAAAAGACTTATTCCATTTAAAAAAGTGTTCAAACACTTTGCACAACCCACTGTATCTTAATTCGAAGATACAAAGAAAGATTTGAAATCTTTTTTTCCTTTTCTTTCGCAACAACGATTATAACCCCCCCATCAACGAGAAATTTCTTTCGATAATTATTTATTTTAGGGGCCTTCTCACCGATTTTGATGACCTTGAAATATGTTGTCAAAGTCATCATTCTGAACAACTTTTTCCTATACATGTTATCGCCGTTCAGCTTTAATTTCTGAGATATTTGCAAAAAAGTTTCAAGTTGTGAATTTCAAAACAAACCTAACCTAACCTAACCTAACGTAACCTAACCATAACTCATTCTATTCATATGATTTTTCCCTTAGCAGTTCAAATTCCGGATTACAGTTACAATACAATAATTATGCGATCAGAATGAGTTGTGGTTAGGTCGTAGAGAGATTTTCACGCATACGAAAACCCAGGACTAGCCTATGCAGTATTAGTGATAGTTTATTTTAAGTTCTGTAGTTTTTTTTCTCTAAAGTTGTTCATAACTTTCAACATCTTGGAATTTTGAAATACCATTGATGTCAACAACATTTTTAAATATACTGAGAAGATTAATCATACGCCACGATTGGTTTACGTTTACATTCAGAACTGTTTCCCTACGCAGTTCGAATTAAGATGTGTACGAATACTATTTGCTGGTGTATTTCAATCAATTTTTTGTTTTCCCTTATTACATTCGCAAGTTAATATTTATATATTAATTGTTTTCAAAAAAATAGTCAATAAACAACAATTTTACAGTTTTGACTGAAATTTATCAGTGTATAAATACTTTCTACACCCACCGTAGATCTACGAAACATATATTTTATATTTTCATTAAGGGCCCTAATATAAAAAATTGAAAGCTTTTTACATTTTTCCATGTGGCCTTGTAAATTGCAATTTTTGTAAATTTTAATATTTACATATATATTAATTGTTTCCAGAAAAAAATAGTCAATAAACAACAATTTTACAGTATCGATTGAAATTTATCAGTGTACAAATACTTTCTACAGAGATTGTAAATCTACAAAACTGTTGTGGTTGTGGTTAGGTCGTAGAGGTTAAGTCTTTACAGTATTAGTTTTTTACGAATATCTCGAAAACTAAAATCGAGCGGCGGTAACACGTATAAGAAAAAGTTGTTCAGAATGATGACCTTGACAACATATTTCAAGTTCATGAAAATCGGTGAAGAGGCCCCTAAAGTAAATAGTTACCTTTCTTTCTTTACACGATACCAATTCGCCTATGGGATAATATAAATCAATCGGCAAGCACGCTTTGCCTTGCACGTCCTCTAGCCTGTTGATGATTGAACCGGAAGTACCGCCCAGTTTGATTATGGGCGGTATGCTGCTGCTAATGTTGTTGCTGTTGCTGTTGTTGTTGATGATGAAGTATAGCCATCGCGCCAGTTTCAGCCGCGGTGGGAAGAACAACGGTGGACTGTTCGCTCACGGCAATTTGATGTATCTGTGCTTGAGAACCTTGTCCCACTTGTATCTGTATCTGTTGCAATTCTGACACGGACGACTGTTGCTGCAACTGTTCCGCTTGCTGTTGCAATTGCTCGGCCTGCTGTTGTTCCGCCTGCTGTTGGGAATTCTGCGAAGCGTCGGCGGTGTTCAAAGGGTCTTCTTTAATCCGCTTGGCCAGGTGAGACCTCGCGTGCTTCCTCAGGTGATCCTTACGATAAAACGCTTTGCCGCATTCAGTGCAGACCTCGGTCTTCTGGCCCGAGTGTATAACAAAATGGAGGTTCAAGTGTTCTTTTCGCTTGAAGCCCTTCATGCAAACGCTACAGATGAAAGGTCTGTCTGGATTGTGGCCGAGTTTGTGCCGTTCTAAATGTTCTTTCCGTTTCAAACCCGCGCCACAAATGTCGCATATGAATCGCCTCTCGATCTTGTGCCCGATCAGGTGTTGCTCCAACAGTTCTTTCTCGGGATACGCCATGTTGCATTGCGGACAACAGAACAGCGTTGTACCGTCCAGAGCCGTCACTATGCTGACTTGACCGGGTTTCGGTTTCTTCGGCTTCGGCGGTTTCTTTTTGTATTTCTTTTTCCGCTTCGGCTTCGCCCCGGTCTCCTGCTCCTCGACTACGTCGGGAATGATCGCCGTTTCACCGGAAGCCACTGTGATTTGAACGGCTTGCTCCCCCGACGCTGCGCTTCCGGTCGTGTCCAAACCGTCCACCCCTAAAGGACTCGATTCGATAGTGGCTTCTCTTTTTATCGTCTCTGCTGAGAATTTTAGGAAATGTTGTAAGCTTATCGGTAAGGTACTCGTTGGCAACCTGGATAGATATTCAGCGACGGTTGATCCTGGCGTTGCGAGACTTTGCCAGCTCGCTGGCATTGACGTTATGAACTCTTCTCCGCTTTGATTTCCTTGGTTCTTGATGCTACCTCTTTTTATTAGGGCCACCGGTGTTGTTCCTTCTTTCACGTCTTCTTTTGACTCGTCCATACCTTCTCGGAGAATCAGATCTTGAGGAATCTGTGCTACTACGGTTAACCCTTCTGGAGCACCTGGCAGCTGCACCGTTTGCTGAATTGTCTGCTGCGACGTCGTGGTCACCGCTGTAGATGTACTTTGCGTTGTCTGGTCCGAGCTGAAATCAACGGAGATACTGTTTCACTATTTTCTTACGGAACGATGGGGATAATTCATTGGCGTAAAGTGTTCTAAAGATGAAAAGAAAATTACACCGTATGATCGTTCCCTACATATTGAATAATATACAGGGTGGTCCACGCAATTGTTTCAAGTCATAACTCCGTTATTATTGCATTCACGAAAAAATGCCAAAGGAGAAAGACAAATGGTTCGAAGAGCACTACATCTGTAGGCCTTAAAATTTTTTTTTTGATGCAGCAGTGCACGTGCAATTAACAATTGCATCGTTTCTTTAAATAGTTGGACGCGTAAAGGACATATGAAGGTCAACTTCATTTTTTTAAATGGAACGAGGTATTTTTTAATACATTAGTCGATGCAGCTGGACATTCGTTATAAAAAAGTACTAACCTATGTATGTCGAAAAGTTAGTAGTTCAGGAGATATTTCAATTTAAATAACTCTAAAACACCATTACAATCGTACTAAGACGTTAGTGTTTACTTACTATTGTAACGTCTTATTGTTAGTAGGACAGTAATGGTATTGTTGAATTATTTAAATTGAAATATCTCCTGAACTACGAACTTTTCGACATACATAGGTTAGTACTTTTTTATAACGAATGTCCAGCTGCATCGACTAATGTATTAAAAAATACCTCGTTCCATTAAAAAAAATGAAGTCGACCTTCATATAGTAACAGAAAGAAGTTCAAATCCTCTTCAACTCAACTGTCTTTTTTTGTCTCTTTCTTTTTTTTTTAACTTCCCGATTCATAGGGAAGTTAATGTAATTTTATATGCATTTATAAACTAAACGATTTTTATTGTTGCATCGAGCAGAACCTCCAACACCGTGACCATACAACATACTTGCGAGAAGCTTCTTCTTTCTGTTACTTGACAGCAACAAACTAGCTTTACACGTATTTTTCTTCTTCTTTGTAAGCTATTTCCTAAAATATAATTGTTTAGACTTCCAACTGTAATCATATGTATATTAGAAGATTTAGTCGCATTTTTACATGTATCAGCTTTTCCATACACGCGCCGACTTTCCGTTCGCTCCCATCACTAGTCACCGCAAGGGGACTCGTTCGCCGGCATACTTTGTTTTTGTTGACACTGTTCCACCAAATGGATACTTCTGAGGTTTTTATACAAAATAGGTTAGCATCATAGCAATATTTTAGAATTTTTTTGTAGGTGTCAACCCAGGGGAAGATAGTTAAAAAAAATTCCCAAAAAATAAATACATTATTTTTAACTATAAATAATTAGTAAAAAATTCTGAAAAAATCATAAATATAGAGTGTATCCATATCTTCTGTTTGCCGTTTATCCCATGTCGATATCTTTTCTCGTTTTAGAGCAAATTGCATTTAAGTGCGGGGGAATTTATCTCAATATCACCCCTATCGGTGGGAGTAGACATTTGAAATTTTACATAATGTTTTTTTAGACATAAAACTGTTTTAAGATAGGAATCAAGAAATACGGAGGGGGGACCGCTGGCCCATGCTTATTCCGTTATACCCTTTATTTCTGTAGAATTATTGTTTCAGTAATTTATTGTTAAAATAATTATTTAAACAAACAAATTTTTACAATGTATAGAAATTTATTTCTGTAGTTATTATTTGAATTATTATATCAGTAATTTATTGTTAAAATAATTGTTTGAATAAATCAATTTTGTATAACTATTCTCTGTAAATATACCGACATTTGCCTTTCGTTATCGAGATCTTTTAAAAAATTGCGGTGATGGACTGGCAATGCTTGTGTGGCATATAAGAAACACAAAAATTTATTCATTTAAATAATTGTTTAAACACTGTATGCGTATTTAAATAAGGAATATAGAAATAAATTTCTAGACATTCTAAAAATTTATTTATTTAAACAATTACTTTAACAATAAATTACTTCAATAATAATTAAAATAATAACTATAGAAATAAATTTCTATGCATTATAAAAATTTATTTATTTAAACAATTACTTCAACAATAAATTACTGCAATTATAATTCAAATAAAAATTATAGAAATAAATTTCTATACATTGTGAGAATGTATTTATTTTAACAATAAATTGCTGAAATAATAATTTAAATAATGAATATATAAACAAAATTTTCTTTAAAAATTGTTTAAATTATAGATAACAAAAAATTACTTAAATAATGAATATACATATAAAGCCGAATGGCCGAACACAAAATACAATACAGAACTGTCATGACATCGGTTCCAGTGCATACAGTATGACAGAACCGAAATCGAGAACCGGAATATAATAGTTACAGAACCGAAATACTGTCGGTTCTCTCGAACCGTAACCGTGAACCGATATACGCCAAAACCGATATTCTCATAACAGATATAAAATCATTGGAGTTTTGCCGAACGTAGAGAATTTGGACATTCCAATCGATTTTTTAGCAGATCTTCACGTTTCATGGCCATTGGAGTCATTTTAGACTATTTTTATCAAATTGTTAGTGTGTGTGTGCGCGCGCGCTTATGGCCGTTTTTATGTTATCAAATTTTTCGTTAACGTTTTCTGAAAAGGTAACAACGCGATCAGAATGATGAATGACACAATCGATATACCCCGTCGTAACTTAGAGCTGATTAGATTTTGGTCCATATTGGTCAAGTAGTTTTTTAGATTTTTTAGTTTTTTTTCGAAAGAAGTTCATTCAAGAATGCAATTTATACAAGAGGATGGAAACTTTCCACCGAATAAACAAACGTAATTATATATAATATATATTTCATTTTTATTTAAAAAAAAATTTTTTTTAATTTAAAAAAAATTTTTCTTTTTAAATTATGCAACTAATGCTAATGTTACCGCTTACAACTAACGAATCGGGAAATTCTTTGTGTGGCTCGTGGAGAGTCACACACAAAATAAAAAAAAAACCATTAATAGCTGTATGCCCCACTAACAATGCGTACCACTAACCCTCTCGCAAGAGCAGTCCTACCCGCGAGCTCGCGAAGCGAGCGAGCAACAATAACCAGCTAGTTTATTGTTTATTATCTTCTATCTTTTTCCTTTTTCACTTTCATGCACTTGGCGTAATTTGTCTACTTTTTTGAAGTTTTGATTGAGATCTCAATTTTTTTACAAGAATAACTTGCATAGGGAATGACTTCAGATAATTTTTAATATTATATTTGACACTTGGCAGGTTATGAATGATTAATACTATTAATTACAGACATGACGAATTATACTTGTGTTTTTGTTAATCTATTTTTTTTTGGTCTAATTCTCTCTCTCTCTCCCCGCATAAAATGTAGTAAAAATACTATTAAAATTTGTCAAAAACTAACAGAGACAAGAGGATGGGTCAGAGATGCCAAATGGAGGAACCTGGGGGACTTTCCCCTCCGGCTGAGCCCCCACTCTTACTTCTACTAGTTCTACTGCGCACACGCCACACACGAACGTACCTCTAAACGTGACTCACTCGGGCAGAGCAGATGTACGTCGTGTGTGCAAAGATGCTATGCATGGCGCTTTTTTTCGCGCATGCGCGAGTTCGTCAGGAACGTACCTGCGTCCGAAGTTTGTGGGGGACTATTGGGGGCAAAGTAGTGGGAGACTATTATTAGCGGGAACGTCTATCGAAGTCCGTTACCACCGTTACGACACGAGGCGCGAAAGAACAGCGGGCTGCGAGAATTTCAGATAAGTTATTGTTAATATTTAATCAAATAATAAATTTTGCGAAATTAGCAGGGCAACCAAGGTACCCGATTTTGGCACTTGACTGAGGCCGTCTGACGTCAAAATCATTGCGCATGCGCGAAAATGCGCCCGGTCTGGTAGCTCTGGTTACGATACATACCAAAATGTTTATCATTCTAAGATCGTTGATTACCCAAGCGGTTAAGGAATTGGACTACCAATCGGTAGACCTGGGTTCGAATCCCGTTGGGGTAAGAAATTGTTTTTCTCCGTTCATTCTCAGTTTAAATTTTCGCGCCACTCGACTTTCGACTACCGTTACATCAGAAAATTGTTACCCTCAGCAAAGAAGTTTCACTTCAATAATTAAAAATAAGGAAGTTGGAGATTCCCATTAGGCGGCCTCACCGAGACACCCGAGCTACATGATGTCATACAGTGATGCCATGTGAGGCGTTTTTCGCGCGCATGCGCGAGTTTCGTCAGGCACGTATCTGCGTCCGAAGTTTTTGGGGGGAAAATAGTGGGAAACTATTAGTCCAGCGGAGTCCGTTACGACACGAGGCGCGGAAGAACAGCGGGCTGCGAGAATTTCGGATAAGTTATTGTTAATATTTAATCAAATAATAAATTTTGCGAAATTAGCGGGGCGACCAAGGTGCCCGATTTTCGTACTTGACTGAGGCCGTCTGACGTCAGAATATTCGCGCATGCGCGCGAAAAGCGCCCCACATAGCATCACTGATGTCATACTTCTCGGCGACCGAGGCGCCTCCAGTTTCGTGGCCCGTCAAGGAGTTATACTCCGCAGTAGTGGGGATCAGTGTTCCGATCTTAGACCATATATACTTATAGACACGGCATGGGTATAGTATGTGTATAGGAAAACTGAGAGTTGGCCGTGGCAAAGATGGTGGTAAAAGGTGAGTCATAAGATAGTTTTTAGATAATTTCAAAATGGCTGACACGGCAGACCGACGCCGACACTATCCGTTACACGTTAAAAACACCACATTGGAAAATGTACAGTAGTAAATAGAACAAAAATACGCAGTAGATTAACTAAAGCAATATTATTTTGTAATCAATAAGTGTAACGCTTATAATGCCTGTAAGTATATGTAACCAATATTTAAATAAAAATTGTCTACATCGATTGCTAGAAATGTAAACTAAATTGAATGTTATTTAGTAGAAATATTAGAAAAACATATAGAATAAGCATTTGTATCTCAAATATACTTTACATAATGATTATTTCATGATAAAATGCCAAATTCTTTGAAATTATCTTGTCCATTCTTTCCGGGTATATCCCCCTCACCTTCATGAGCCAAGCCTTGGCGCTATCAATGAGCATAGCTTGTACATCTTTCGGAACGATGAGTCACACATTACTGTCATCTTTGCCATAGGCCAAATTATCTGTGCCGTGTCTATAAGTATAATATGGTCTAAGGTTCCGATTGAATGCGAAATTTCTCGCGCATGCGCGGCAATTTCAGCCTCAGTAACGTAACCTTTTCGATGAAATCGGGTAGCTTGAGCACCAGGCAGACTTTTAAAATTTTACTAGTGTACACATGTGAAATATTGAGATGGTAAACTGAACAAAATATTGTTCTAAAATCATGAGAACAATATTACCAGTACACTCCCGCCAATATAACTGCCACAAGCCGTCGGGGCCCTGGCCGTTCTGCTGCGTCATAGTAGATACGCTACTGTTTTCACCGCGCATGCGCGAGAAATTTCGCATTCAATCGGAACACTGGTGGGGATAGATCTGGGACATTTACAGGTCAGACGTCTGGGACATTTACGGATAAAATACTGTACAATGTCAGATGAGAAGTGGTAGAAAGCGACATCGGAAGAAAATAAAAGAAAAGTAAACGGGAGCAGGGTGGTTGGCTTACGTTTGCGTGGTGGCCACGGTGTTCTGTGGCTGCACTTGGATTTGCACCCCATCGGCGCCTTGTTGGCTGTACGCGACGGTGAGCACTGTTGCAGCACCCTGGGGGAATTGCCCCAAAGAGATTGGGGCCAAATGATATTTCGGTTGGTCACCGCTGTTTCCGCTCTGCGACACGCTGGGATTGACCACCTGGATCTGGACGGTTTGCTGTTGCTGCGTGCCATCTTTCCCAGGTACAGTAATTGGTAGCGTGATTATCTGCTGTTGCTGATTGTTACCCCCTTGAGCTACGGCGAAACCGTTCGGATCAACCGGCCTTAAGTAATGAACGCCACCCTCGCCGCCAGAGAGAACGCCGACCACTTGACCCCCGGTCGGCAGATTTTGGGCGAATTTAGCGGTCGCAAACTGGTGAACCGTGCCCGTCGGTAGCGACCCTGCCGGAAAGCCGGGAAAGGGTGTGAAATTCATCTTCCACGGTATTTAAATCTGAAAACCAAAAGAATAACCATTATTGTAGCCATGCGCTGCTTCTCTTTTTTTCTCTGCGGGGATAAGCGACACATTTTTTCAAAAGTTATGTCATAAAAATATTAAATACGTTACATAAATACATCCCTAGTAGCACGAACAATTATACATATACACATTCATATAATATTAAAATGAAATTTTAATATTAATTTATTATTATTATTATTTTATTAACATCTTTTTTTAATATTCAAATATTTATACAATATTTATTTTATATTGTAATAAATATTTTTCTTTAAATATGCAGGGAATATCTATTTCATGTTGCGTGAAAAATATTGTTTTCTAAATATTAAATCGAATCTTTGTTTCATATTAGAAATAGAATATTCTTTCTACATATTAAATCAAATCTTCGTTTCATATTAAAATTAGAATATTCTTTCTAAATACTAAATCAAATCTTTATTTCATATTAGAAATAGAATATTTTTTCCTAATATGCAGATAATATTTATTTCATATTATGAAAATAATATTTTTGTCTTATAAAATTAATCTTTAGGTAATATTAGAAATAGAATATTTGTTTTTAAATATGCGGACGATGTTTATGTCATATTATGAAAAAAATGTTTTCTCGTTATAAAATGAACTTTTACGTAATATTAAAAATAGAAAATTTTTGTTTTTAAATTTGCGGATAATATTTATTTCATATCATGAAAAAGATATTTTTTCCTTATTATAAAATGAATCTCTATGTTATATTAGAAGTAGAATATTTATTTTTAATACAAGGAAAATATAATATAATGATATATATTATAATAAAATAAAAAAAAATAATAATATATATTATATTATATTATAATATAATATAATATAATATAATACATAAATATAATACATGGAAAAATATTTGTTCCGGATTATGATGCAAAGTAAAATGTTTACTTTTAGTTTACTTTGAATTCGTGTTAATTAAGTAATTTTCATACTATGTGCGACAAAATTATTAGTTCTCGAGATATTTTTAAAACCTGTCTTGATTGAAGAACTCATCTCTGAATAGGAAAAATTGGTTCAAAATGTTTTTTTTATAGGAAATTCAATTTCCTACAAAAAAGGTCTCTCCATATTTTGCTACATTTCGCATAGTTTGCAAGATATTTGCAGGTTTATAAGAAACGGAAATCTACTTTACCGGCTAAACCAGGCTGTTATATGTAATTGTTTTCTAGAAATAACCCCAAGAACACAAATATAACCTCAAAACAGAGGGCCACGGAATTGTACTCGTGCCCACATTTTTTTATTAATGAAAAATGTTTTAATAAAATTTATGAATCCATTAATAAAAAATGTACAATTACATTTTTCATTAAAAAAATAATATGCAATAATAAAGTTCATATAACACTGTATTATTTTTATGTTTTATTTCAATACCAACAAATAGATAACAAGCATTTGCTATTTAGAAACTAATTGTTTAATGGCGGACTTCGTAAATTTTAGTATTAAAACTGAAAAGAAAAAAAAATGGCCACAGGAAGAGTCAAAACAGCAACCAATTACCAGTCTTCCTCGCAGCGCCCTTGGCCACCGCGGTTCTTGTTCATATGTTATATAATTGTTAAACAATTATTTTTTTTAATAGAAAATGCACGTTCTTTATTTGTGGGTATTTGTGGGAAAAAGAGATCGAACATAAAAATAATAGTGTTATATTTACTTTCTTATTGCAAATTTATTATTAATGAAAATCGTATTAATAAAACTTATTAACCTATTCATAAAAAATTTACAATGGATCAATACATTTTTCATTACTAAAAAATATGCAATAATAAAGTTAACGTAACACTGTATTACTTTCATGTTTTTTTCAATACCCACAAATAGAGAACATGCATTTTCTATTTAAAAAATAATCGTTTAACAATTATATAATATATGAACAAGAATCGCAGTGACCGAGACCGCTGCGAGGAAGACTAGTATGTAATTGGTCGCTGTTTTGATTCTTGCTGTCGCCATTTTTCTCTTCTTTTTCATTTTTCATACTAAAATTTATTAAGTCTGCCATTAAACAATTAGTTTTTAAATAGAAAATGCTTGTTCTCTATTTATGGGTAATGAAAAAAAAACATAAAAATAATAGTGTTATATTTACTTTCTTATTGCAAATTTTTTATTAATGAAAATTGTATTAATAAAATTTATGAACCTATTCCCAAAAAAATTGCAATGGATTAATACGTTTTTCATTAATAAAAAATATACAATAATAAAATTAATGTAACACTGTATTACTTTCATGTTTTTTTCAATACCCACAAATAGAGAACATGCATTTTCTATTTAAAAAATAATCGTTTATCAATTATATAATATATGAACAAGAACCCCAGTGACCGAGGCCGCTGCGAGGAAGACTAGTAATTGGTCGCTGTTTTGATTCTTGCTGTCGCCATTTTTTTCTTCTTTTTCATACTAAAATTTATTAAGTCTGCCATTAAACAATTAGTTTTTAAATAGAAAATGCTTGTTCTCTATTTATGGGTAATGAAGAAAAAGATCGAACATACAAATAATAGTGTTACATTTACTATTAATAAAATTTATTAACCTATTCATAAAATTTGCAATGGATTAATACAATATGCAATAATAAAGTTAATGTAACACTGTATTACTTTCATGTTTTTTTTTCAATACCCACAAATAGAGAACATGCGTTTTCTATTTAGAAACTAATTGTTTAATGCCAGACTTCGTAAATTTTGGTATTGAAACTGAAAAAGAAGAAAAAACATGGCGACAGCAAGAATCAAAACAGCGACCAATTACCAGTCTTCCTCGCAGCGCCCTTGGCCACTGCTGGTCAACGCGGACTAATTCCGACTGTGTTTATATTCTCAAATGCAATTCTCTCGGTAAATCTTGAGAAGCGCGCGCTACCGCTTCGCAAAAATTACATTTGAACGCGTCATCGTCATGTACATAACCGGTTCCCGACTGCCTTGGCGTCTCCTTGCGAGACGGTCCACGTCGCGTGCAGGAGAGCAAAAGCAAACAACACTAGTTTCCCGAAGTTGAAGTTCGAGGCGTCTTACCATCTCCGCGGTCGAATTCTTAACTTCATACCTCTTGACCATGTGTTGGTATGTGGGATGTGGGAGGGGTGGGGGATGAGGATAGCCCCCACTTCACCCCCTCCCCCACCTGAAAGGGATCCGGGAGCAGGGAGGATGGTCGTCGAAGTGGCTCAGGATTGCACCCCACTCCACTACGATGGTGTCCCCACGGGGGTAGGGGGTAGGAACACGATGAGGGTAGGGGGGAAACCCATAGGTGGGAAAACGGGAACCCACCGCGAAATAGACCCCGAGACGAGACGAGACTCTCTCTCTCTCTCTCGCGGCGCGCGCCAACGGAACACACGGAACACCGCCGAGTAATAGGACGACGGAAGGAACGATAGTTCTCGGTGTGTAGGTGCGTGAAGGGGGTAGGGGCATGTCAAGAAAGAAGGGAGACGAACCTCCGGAACATACTGGGAACTCCCCGGAGAGGGGAACGCGAAATATCGGGAGAGAAACATACGAAGCCCCCAGACATCGTGGCAGACGAAGTGGGACACACCGATGACTCTCGCCCTTGATTCTAACCGTGGTAGGGAAGGAACAGAAAACGGGGGCTAGAGAGAAAGACAGAGATAGAATGAAAGAGAGAGGTTAGGTTACCCCGGTGCACTTCTCCTCCTTTCGACCCATCGAGGAGGGTGCCGCAGAGCCGTGTCGAACGGACGATTATTCCGTGGCTGCTAGTCGTTCTGGGTGGTTGCGCGACTTAATTAAACAAATACCAGAATACGAACACGGAGGAAACGGACGCGTTTTTCCGCTTTCGCGGAATGGCGTGTACACGACTGACCGGTCAGCCTCGCCGACGTACCGTTGCAAGACGCGCATGTCGTAATGGCGCCGATTCTCTTAAGGCTCGACACATCTCTCTCTCTCTCTCTCTCTATTTCTCTCTTTCTCACTCTCCCGCAACGGGAGAGCATGTCTCTCTGTGAATATTCGCGGTTTCTACAGAAATTCTATCTAGATGTCTCGCATAACTGCACGGGCTTGACTATAATGTCGCGGGGGGAACGTACGTCCAACGGAATAGCTCGCTCTTGGACGTTGTGCAATCTGACGCACTTTTTACACGCACCCAGGATAAAAATCACACGATCACGTAATTAAACAGTGTTCGGGATACGGATGATTGTGTACTCCGTTGAATGGGATCGTACAAGAAAATAGGGTAATATCATAGACTAGGAATAAAGTTATTGGCGCACTGGTTCGATCAAATTGTAATATAGCAAATTTGTAGTGAACTCAAACGTTAGATTCGGATTTTAATTTTTTGTCGTCATTTTAGACCACGCTTGCTATTAAAAATGTTTAATATTAATTGATCAAATTATTAAACATTTTTAATAGCAAGCGTGGTCTTAAATGACGATACAAGATTCAAATCCGAATCTAACGGTCGAGTTTACTTCAAATTTGCTATATTAGAGTTTGATCAAACCAGTGCGCCAATAAGTTTGTTCCATTTGTTTAAAACAATGGCGATCGAAAAATTAATTCATTATTAGCGTAGAATAGGGTTAACCAAGCAACATTACGTAAAGTACGGGATACAGATGATTGTACAGTAGTCGACAAAAGTTTAAGTGCTCTCTAAAAAAGACGACAACGATTTTAATATTGTATTATACGATTTGAACCTTTTTGGGAAATTTTTTTAAAAATTGTAATTTATCGGAGAATTTAAAAAGCACAATTTGTAGATCTGTGTGAATTATATGCGCTGTGAAAGTTTCATCGAAATCGTTTCATGTGGGAGAAAAACAAGAAGCATTGAAAGATTTGACGATTCTTCGATTTATCGCGGTACAATAAAATTCAAATCGTATATAGTACAATATTAAGGATCGAAACGTAGCGCCGATATCATTCAACAATTGTTTGTTAACAATAATACGATCGATATAAATAAGTTTATTTAAATATTAAGGATGTTTTGCAGATATATAAAAACGCAACAAAATTTTTGAAAACTCGACAAGATATAATTCTTATTAAATTAATGCAATTACCAAAGTTTGAGTTCGATTCAATGCACCGTTTAAGAATTATAGCAACTCAAAGTTTGCACATTTTAATAAGTCTCCTTATGGAGGATTCATAAAATTCTACTTCAAACCCTATTTAATCCTTGAAAAAACGAAAATAGAAATTCCAGTTTTTTTATATAGTAAGAATTATGTAATTGATTATGTTCAAAATTTATTAGGATTCGCTAAACAGTTCCGGAGCAAAAAATTATAATTATAAACTGTTGCAAAACGTCAAATTTATCGTGTTATCATCTCACTAGCATAGAAACGCGACAGTACAGTGTTATCACGTTTTTTCTTATTATCAGAACGTAATTTTTACGCGAATTTCACATGTTTATTTTCAATAATAACCATGAATATTGCTTTCTGAAATATTTTCAATTTATTTTAATATGTATTGAATATCAAAAATTTATTTTCTTTAAGTTCAAATCAGAGAGCACAATTATTTGCAAAACTCACTTACAATTTTTTATAATATCACAATTTGATTAAAAAATAAATATAACATGAAATTCATTAATTAAACGAAAACTTTCAAAAGTAATCTATTTTTAATGCAAAATATACTCCAAAACATCCTTAATATTGTATTATACGATTTGAACCTTTTTGGGAAATTATTTAAAATATTGTAATTGTTAAACACTGTGAAAGTTTCATAGAAATCGTTTGATGTGGGGAAAAAAGAAGAGGCATCGAAAAATTTCACAATTCTTCGATTTATCGCAGTACGAAAAAGTTTAAATCGCATATATAGTATTAATATTAAAATAGTTATCGTCTTTTTTAGAGCGTACTAAAAGTTTTGTCCGCTACTTATGTATTCCGTTGAATGGAATTGTACATACAAAGAGAAAGTAATTTAATGAATTGCATAATAGTATAATATAATCCGTTAAATGGAATCGTACAATGAAAAACCTGTTTTCGTGAATTTTCTCTTTATTAATAGTTCAATGAATTTTCTTTTTATTAATAGTTTAATGAATTTACTTTTTGAAGTCCATTTAATAGAATTGTACAAAGAAAAATAATTTAAGAAAATTCTTTTTTATTGATATTTTAATGAATTTTCTTTTTATTAATAGTTTAATGAATTTTCTTTTTATTAATATTTTAATGAATTTTTTTTATTAATAGTTGAATGAATTGTCTTTCTATCAATAGTTGAATGAATTTTCTTTTCATTAATAGTTTAATGAATTATATAATAGTATTAATCAAGCAAAATTACATAAACAATATTCGGGCTACAAACAATGGTATGTATTCCACGAAATCGGAATCGTACAAAGAGAAACTAATTGAACGACTTATATAACAGGATTAACCAAGCAAAACGTTTCGCGATCGCGTAATTAAACAATGTTCGGTTATAAAATTCACTCGTAATTCGGTTAAACAATAAAATCGTGGAAAGAGAAACAATTCCAACGAATAGCATAATAGGGTTAACCAAGTAACATTGCGAATGCGCGAGCGTGATCTCGGCCAGTTGGTTGGAGACGGAACGGAACGGAACGGGCCGAGAGGACGGGCAAGGTTACACGTCAGCAGGTTTGACGAAGCGATCGGCCATATTGGAGAGATGGTTGGTACGAATAAACGCGAGAAAATAGCACAGGTCCGGCGTAAGGCTGGGTGCTTTGTTCTCTCTATATATTCCCTCTCTTTCCCTTTTTTCGATTCCCTCCCTTCCTTTGGCGGTGTTTCGATCGGGCGAGACGTTACACGGAGAAGAGGAAGTAGGAAAAAAGAATCGTTGGTCGAGAGAGCCAGAGGCGAAACGGAGGACAGAGCGTAGAAGCGAACAGAGGCGCACAGGCCAGAGCAGGGCTGTTGTTTACACCCCCACCTCGACGGGTTAGAGGCAGCGAGATGCCACGGAGGGGCCTCCGAGAACCTCGGCGGGCACCCACCACCACGCAATTTCCAACCCCACCAGCCTCTCAACCACTGTCCGCACCTCCAACCACCCCACCAAAGCCAGCCGGAGCCAAGCCGTGAGCCACGACGAGGGCCCCGCGACGATTTTAGTGTCTTGGGGTGGGTGCTCTCTGTGGCCACTGTTTCGCGGTTTCTCGTGTGCACGTTTTCGAGGATCGAGAAGCCAGGACCGTATCCTCCAGGTAGCCGCCACGCGTCGGATAACCTGTGCCGCGCGAGTTACGCACGCAGAGCAGAACATCGTCCACGAGGAATAATGCGTGTCCTACTTACCCAACCAGCAGCCTGTGTGAATCTCCCTTGTGCACTCCTTTCGGCGTACTGCTACGACTGGTCGCGTCGGAACACCTTCCCGTAGTACTGAGACCGTCCGCCGCCTGCTGGCCTGACTCGGCTGCTCCGTTGTTTTCAGTCTTCACCGCAGCGGCAGCAACTTTCTCATTTCTACGGCCGGCTCTTCTCGACCGTTCTTCGCTGCTGCTCGCGATCCACACGAAACGTGATTCATTCGCGCACTACCGCCTGGATTTTACGCGACCCGCTCATTTCCGGGTTTACGCAGTTTACGGACGAGTCCGACGCGAGTATGGCCACCCGGTCCGGTCGGTAGTAAAGCGCGGCTCGGACAACGGGGAATGAATTCGAGCTAACGGTACATTGCCACTCGACGACCGTCGCGCGTTTACTCCGAGCGCCGCGACAGGACCACGAGCTGTGAAAGTAGACACCCTCCTTCTTCTTCTTCTTCTTACTATGGCCCAGCTTCCTTTTTTTTCTCCTCGACGATACCCGGCCGAAACGATTTGATCCTTCTCTTCGGCGAATATGCTCGGGATTACGTTGAACCGCGAAAAAACCTTCTCGCCCGCTGCTATTAATATTCTATCGGGGAAATATCAACTATGGCGGCGGTTACGCGCGGAGTGTGTCCACAGAGAGAGAGCAAGGGGAAAGCGGCGCCTGCGCGCTCGCATCATTTAACGGTTACGGGTCTTATTTACTTGTCATTCTATTCGCAGGCGAGTTAGGGGGAGCTTTTGATTTTTTCAGACGGTCACTGATTTTCGGCTGTTTTTTTTATGATCGTTACGGGAAACAACTGAACGTTGGCGGTGCTATTCTACTTTCTGACACTTCGTCACTTCGGCGACACTTACTCGACGCGCACCTAGCGGCCACTCGAGTGAGGTTAGGTCGAGAATCGAAACGTCGAGAGCTGTTCGATAGTCGCCATTTTTTTTTAGCCGCTCGATACGAATCGAGTTTTGTCGAATCTTGTTCCGCTTGGCAAATTGTTAATTATGTGCGTCGTGGAACAGCATGATTATCGAATAAAATTAATTAGATGTACATTCTATTTTTATTTTCCAGTCTCTCTCTTCTAGTAAATTTATCGATTATCTTCTATACAGGGTGTTGAGGCTATTACTAGCCAGCATTTCTTGTGTAAATAGTAAATATTGGAAAAAAATGATAGAGGAAAAAGTAGTACTGTTTTTTGTGAGCAATACAATGACGTATGCATTTTTGTTTTATTTACATTGTTTTGATAGAAATAAAGGTGACCTTAAATTTTTTAATGGAACGAGGTATTGTTTAATACATCAATTGATGCAACTGGACATTTGTTATAAAAAAGTACTAACTTAGGTACGTCGAAAATTTAGTAGATCAGGAGATATTCCCATTTAAATAACTCAAAAATGCCATTACTGTCGTACTAACAAGGAGAACCTCCGCTCTGTCCCTCATGGATTTAGTTCAGACTGTGCAGAGTTATAGATGTCGTTCTCCTGATTAAAAAAATACCCCATTATGGGGTCAGACACTCAATAGTTTCTGAGATATTTAGAATTAAAGTTTCATAACCGTAAAATAACAGTTTAGCTCAGATTTTTACTAAGCAATGGTGTGGCGCGGGTTCGAGTCCCTTCGTGGTAAATTAGTTTTTATTGTTTTTTTTCATGGAAAATGTATTTTCAATGTTAAATAAATCTTAAATAAAATATTTTTATTCGCCAAAGCACTAATTAAAAATGATACTTATTATTTTATTGAAGAAACACTAGCACTATTACTACATATACAACAGATAATAATTATAAAACAATAATAATATTAAAATAATAATACATAACAAACAACAAATATAAATACAAATATAATATAGAATAAATGCAATGAATAGTAATTAGAGCAGTTAATGTGGCTTGCCATCACGCTTTCTATTAGTTTGTATAATATAAACAATATACGTTACGTAGAATAAATATAGAAATCAAATACAATACTTATAATTTTTGTTCGGTGCAAAAATGGTATTTATTGTAAAAGACAGTAATCTTACTCGAAGAAGATTTTATAATTATTATCTATTGTATATGTAGTAATAGTGTTAGTGTTTCTTCAATAAAATAATAAGTATCATTTTTAATTAGTCCTTTAGCGAATAAAAATATTTCATTTAAGATTTATTTAACATTTGAAATGCATTTTCCATGAAAAAAAACAATAAAAAATAATTTACCACGAAGGGATTCGAACCCGCGCCACATCACTGCTTGGTAAAAATCTGAACTAAACTGATATTTTACAGTTATGAATCTTTAATTGCAAATATCTCGAAAACTATTGAGTGTCTGACCCTATAATAGGATATTTTCGTAATCAGGAGAACAAGATCTATAACTCTGTAAAGTCTGAACTAAATCCACGAGGGACAGAGCGGAGGTTGTCCAAGTAAGACGTTACACTATTTAGTAAATAAACGCTAACGTCTTAGTACGACAGTAATGGTATTTTTGAGTTATTTAAATTGGAATATCTCCTGAACTACTAAATTTTCGACGTACATAAGATAGTACTTTTTTATAACCTGTTAGTACTTATTTTATTCCATTTAAAAATTTGAAGGTCATCTTCATTTCTATCAAAATAGTGTAAATAAAACAAAAATGCATATGTCATTGTGTTGCGCATAAAAAACACTACTGCTTTTTCCTCTATAATTTTTTTCTAATATTTACTATTTACACAAAAAATGCTGGTTAGTAATAGTCTGAACACCCTGTATACAAGTGACTCCTATTAATATTCGGACGCTCTAAAAAAACGATAACTGTTTTAACATTGAGTTATACAATTTGAATGTTTGTGGGAAGCTAGAACAATTAGTTTGCTACAGGATGTGAAAAAGAATTTTTTCAAAAATTGCAATTCAGCGAAATTGTAGCAAAAATACTAAAAGTTGCATTTTACAACTTTTTTATGTGGGCCTATATTGAAAATTTAAAAAATCCGATTTTTAGATCCGTGTGAATTATATGCACAGGCGTTGGTAGATGTAAGAATCCTTAAATTGACTGCAGTTGTAGCCCGAAAATTGAGAAAATCTGAAATTTTTACCATCTATAAACGTTTGTAACTCATTGCAACGTCGACCGATGTTGACGAAATTTTCAGAATATGTTTAACTGGCACAGATCTACAAAACGTATTTTTGAAATTTTCAATGTAGTCCAACAATTTAAAAGTTTTTTCAATTTCAAAATTTCAATGCATTTCTTTTTTAAGCATTAAATCGCTTAAATTGCTGATAAACCTATCCTAAAAATGATATAGCTTGATTCTAAATTCAATTTCGCACCGAACTAATATACCGTGTTTGCTATTTTAGAACAAAAATTTTTTACCCCTGTTCAGGCCGAAAATGTTGTGTTTTGACATAGGTGTGCGACACATCATTTAGGTGCGAAATTTTATTCCGAAGCGATTTACATAGGTTTTTAGGTTAGGTTAATTCTCACTTTAAGCGTTTAGCGGATTTATAAAGGAGACAGCGATCAAGTCGGGGAAATTTTTGTTTCTACATAGGAGTGCGGCACATCACTCCAGTGTAGAATTTCCCGTAGAAGCGAACGGGATAATTTAAAATATAGGTTTACCATAGTTTTAAGCGTTTTCTAGGCGAATTTTATTTATTCTTAGGCAGGGAGGTTAGTAGGACTAATCTACAGGTGTTTTTGGTTTATTTTCATCCTAGATAAATAATTTGTAAGGCGTGAGAGGATATAGAGCCAGTTACGGTTAATAATAAAGTGGATAATATCGCGAAAAAAAGGATGTTCTAGTGAAACAAGAATTGTTATTCGATAGAACGAACCATTATCTTTCAAATAAAATAAAAATTCATTCAAATAGTACATGTTCCATTGATAAGTTTAATTAAACATTGTATAAGAAAAAGTTTCTGTATATTTCATAAACAAATTCGAAATGATCAATTTTATGATTCAACCCCCTACTTTTCGATTGACTATAACATACAATTTTCAATCTGTGAAAAGTCTTGATATGGTAGTGAAAAAAATTCGTCATAAAGTGATTCGTAAAATTCGAAATTTCTGCAGCCCGGGATCAACATGTTTTGAATGCACTCGAATGGTGACGCTGAGTCGCCATTAAAAATTGCTGTACTATTATAAAAAATATTGTATGCAATATTAAACGTGTTAATTGTTAGCTAATCAATTGAAACAAAATTAAAAATGATTCAAAATCAAAATCATTTAAAAACAAAACATTTAAGTATTGTATATGAGGTATTATTACAATTTCATATGCATAAAATGAAAGAAATCATATACAGTGGGTCAAAAAAGTATTGGCACAGACTTAAAAATTTTTTTATGGAAAATATACTCGTAAATACCCAGATAGCCAAATTCCTCGAATCTGCCGAGGGCAAGTTATGACCGTAAGGGCTCGAGGACGTGCCCTCGTCCGAAACGCGGTTCGATCTGGCCTCGGCAGGTCCGTCCTCGTTTCGGCCAACGCTCTAGTGTGCGTGACGCACACAGCGCTAGACACGTATACATACACGAGGATTGCAGAGGTTCCGTATATTTCGAATCCTGATGCTATAATGCACATTTCAGGGTTCTAGGTAGTCGCAATCGCTAGATAAAAGATTAATCTAGGTGGGACGGACCCTAAGAATGGATGAATTTTACGTATTCAAGGCATAATTTACATTGTTCGACAACAAGTAGCGGAGCCGTGAGAAGTAACGGGATAAGCGACAGTGTTGTCGCCTATCGTGGCTGCCGAGAGACATTTTCATAAACCTACAACCGCCGAATAATGTAAATTACGCCTCGAATACGTAAAATTCATCCATTCTTAGGGTCCGTCCCTCCTAGATTAATCTTTTATCTAGCGATTGCGACTACCTAGAACCCTGAAATGTGCATTATAGCGTCAGGATTCGAAATATACGGAACCTCTGCAATCCTCGTGTATGTATACGTGTCTAGCGCTGTGTGCGTCACGCACACTAGAGCGTTGGCCGAAACGAGGACGGACCTGCCGAGGCCAGCTCGAACCGCGTTTCGGACGAGGGCACGTCCTCGAGCCCTTACGGTCATAACTTGCCCTCGACCGAAACGCGGTACGAGCTGCCCTCAGCAGGTCCAAGCGATGTTCGACACGTAAAAATCCTGATACCTGACCTCGGCACGCTCTGCTCGATTTCAGCGCTAGGCCCGCTTGCCCAGATAGCCAAATTCCTCGAATCTGCCGAGGGCAAGTTATGACCGTAAGGGCTCGAGAACGTGCCCTCGGCCGAAACGCGGTTCGATCTGGCCTCGGCCGGTCCGTCCTCGTTTCGGCCAACGCTCTAGTGTGCGTGACGCACACAGCGCTAGACACGTATACATACACGAGGATTGCAGAGGTTCCGTATATTTCGAATCCTGACGCTATAATGCACATTTCAGGGTTCTAGGTAGTCGCAATCGCTAGATAAAAGATTAATCTAGGAGGGACGGACCCTAAGAATGGATGAATTTTACGTATTCAAGGCATAATTTACATTGTTTGACAACAAGTAGCGGAGCCGTGAGAAGTAACGGGATAAGCGACAGTGTTGTCGCCTATCGTGGCTGCCGAGAGACATTTTCATAAACCTAAAACCGCCGAATAATGTAAATTACGCCTCGAATACGTAAAATTCATCCATTCTTAGGGTCCGTCCCTCCTAGATTAATCTTTTATCTAGCGATTGCGACTACCTAGAACCCTGAAATGTGCATTATAGCGTCAGGATTCGAAATATACGGAACCTCTGCAATCCTCGTGTATGTATACGTGTCTAGCGCTGTGTGCGTCACGCACACTAGAGCGTTGGCCGAAACGAGGACGGACCGGCCGAGGCCAGATCGAACCGCGTTTCGGCCGAGGGCACGTTCTCGAGCCCTTACGGTCATAACTTGCCCTCGACCGAAACGCGGTACGAGCTGCCCTCGGCAGGTCCAAGCGATGTTCGACACGTAAAAATCCTGATACCTGACCTCGGCACGCTCTGCTAGATTTCAGCGCTCGGCCCGCTTGGCTATCTGGGTGGCTATCTGGGGAGTTACAAACGTTTATAGATGATAAAAATTTCAGATTTTCACGATTTTCGAGCTACAACTGCAGTCAATTTAAAGATTCTTACATCTACCAACGCCTGTGCATATAATTCACACGGATCTAAAAATCGGATTTTTTAAATTTTCAATATAGGCCCACATAAAAAAGTTGTAAAATGCAACTTTTAGTATTTTTGCTACAATTTCGATGAATTGCAATTTTTGAAAAAATTCTTTTTCACATCCTGTAGCAAACTAATTGTTCTAGCTTCCCACAAACATTCAAATTGTATAACACAATGTTAAAACAGTTATCGTTTTTTTAGAGCGTTCGAATATTAATGGAAGTCACTATATATTGCACTGTATTATAACTAACCCTCCGAAATTCTTATATATTCTGGTCGGGCTCTTCCTACGCTTTAAAACGATATCCCACACTTGGGGTTTGTTACCATTTTTCGCCTAATTATTTATTTATAAAAACCAAGATGGCGGCCGATCCTTGAACCAATGGTACCCCAATATTTGGAGTATATGGTAACCTTTAGTGTAGTATATAAAGAGGTACTATAAGTATAAACTAAATAGTCTTAACCCTTAGCTACGTGGTGGTCTTTCAAGAATCAACTCCTTATAAATTCAACTCCAACTTATATTCGACAAATTGAGTCAAATAGTGTAGATAAGCCTAAAAATCGGTATGGATGTGGTTATTGAAGTTTGTTGGAACATTAATTATGAAAATGGCATCAATTTTGAAATCTAAGATGACGACAGGTCATCAAATTAAAACTCTGTAGGGGTAAGAGGTTTTATGGAGAAACAATATCAATTTTCGAGGGCATTAAACAGTTTCCTGTGCGAACGAAGCCGCGGGGAAAAGCTAGTTTTCCAATAATTTTGTAACGCAACGCGCATTCTTCTAACAAGAACATAAATAACGAGAAATCTATTAAAAACAGCTATTTAATGTAATAACAGTTGTATATAATTATTGTGTAATAATGTAATATAAATGACTAATAATATCGAATAAAATTAATTTAATCTACCTTCTCTTTTTAATTTCCAGTCTCTCTTCTAGTAAATATATTGATTATTTTCCAATAATTTTGTGACACAACGCGCATTCTTCTTCCAAAAATAAAAATAACGAGAAATCTATTAAGAAATAGCTATTTAATGTAATAATAGTCGTATATCGATATACAATGATCTAATATAAGTGACCAATAGTTATCGAATAAAATTAATTAAATCTACCTTCTCCTTTTATTTTCCAGTCTCTCTTGTAGTAAATATATCCATTATTTTACGCATTTTTATACTTTACCAGCAATTTTGTGACGCGACGCGCATCCTTCTACCAAGAATAAAAATAACCAGAAATCTATTAGAAACAGCTATTTAATGTAATAATAGTTGTATATCATTATTGTATAATAATGTAATATAAATGTCCAATAATATCGAATAAAATTAATTAAATCTACCTTCTCTTTTTATTTTCCAGTCTCTCTCGTAGTAAATATATCGATTTATTTTACGCATTTCTTTAATTTGTCAGCAATTTTCTGACGCAACGCGTATCCTTCAACCAAGAATACAAGTAACGAGAAATCGAAAACGAGATTTTTATTTTACATAATGATCTGCTGCGATTATTATACAGTAAACTCTCCCTTATCTAGTTTCTCTGTTTCTCACCCCCATGCATGTTCTCAGAGATTTTGACCCACAGAAGATTATCCGTTATTCTTTTCAGCTGAACGATCGATAAACATTTCTGTACAACAGATACGTCTGGTAATCTAATACGCAATCTATCAATTTATCCGTGTATTTAAGAGACGTCCGATCATTTGTTTATCTCAGTTTCAAGTTTGTATCCGCAGAAACTGGTTAACCGAGAGTCTACTGTAGTTTGAATAATAATTGTATCAAAACGAATCGGACGTTCTTTGTACACGTTCCATGTATAAGGTAAATAACAACTTGTTGCTTTCGTAATAAAAAGGATTTTCAAAAACGTCAAGGTCCGGTTTATATTCAGCCGTGTAGCTGCTTTGGCTAGAACTGCATCCGTCGTACAGCGGCGATCCTTGGGAGAGCTCCGAGTAATTTGGCGAAGGTAGAAAGGTCTTCTTGCTCCAGTCCGCATCCATATTTTCTATCATACTCTCTTGCATACCTGATAAGTTATTAATATGAAGATTATTGATTCGTTTGCTTAACGGAGTAAATTCGCTAGACTCTTCTTCCGCGTTCCGTCCTCGTTTCCTGAATTTTATAAAATTACAGATCAATCGAACACGGTTTCCAAACGTGGTCGTTTATATAGTAAACGAAGACAGTTATGTCACTTTGCAAACACGTAAACAAAACTAACCTGTTATCTCTCGTCATTCTTGAATGAATTTTATCTTTTAACAATAAGCCTTAATGCGGATTCATTTTTAAACAGTACACGTTATCACGTCCGTGATCATTTTTGAAGAATCGAGGTCCGTGTATCGTGCGAACTACGATGTATTTGTCTGTCAAGAAAACAAAGCTCGATTAGGCGAATTGGCCATACACATTACACACTCTAATATTTTCACGCAACCATAGTTCTCTCTTTCACTGGTAGAGTGCGTCAGCAACATGTTTCGAAGACAACGTTTCTGGATACGCTGGATAAATATTTTTTTCAAATATTGGAGAACTATTGTTTAAGCCACACTTTTTCATACTAGAATATTGGATCTGAATATTGCATGCATATGGAAGAAATGTAAATTGAATGTTTCGAAAATATAAGCCAAATATTCGGAGAATATAAATTAGATATTTCAAAAATATGAAGTAAATATTTAAAAAATGTGGAACCAATGTTTTCTTTACGACTACCCCTAAAATGTTTTCATTTGAAGTTGCGAAGAACATGAATTTTTTAGGAATGGGAATGTTTGAAGGAAAAACTTTTGATTGTGACTAAACGTTATTCTTGTGATTAAATGTTGTTTATAATAGTACCAAACAGTAATATTTTCAATATAACAATTACCAATAATTTAAAAATTAACATTTAAATTGAGTAAAATTAAAGAAGAAAATTCTTTCTACTACTCTAAATAATATTATATTGTTTATTATAATAATAATAATAATAATAATAATAATATGACAAGTATATCGTGCCGAAATATACGATATCACATAGTAAAAGTCGTCAAACACGGCATAAGACACCGGAAAATATGTTTTATTCGCTTTTTAGTGATTCACGTACATATTTGTAACTATAATGTTCGAGCGATTCACGGTTTCTTGGAATCTTACCCGCTTTGCTTAGAATGTCTGATTTTCATTATTAGTATTTCGTGAGTAAGCGCGCATTGTCATTTACCATTCATTCACAGACCGGAAGTAGCGTATGAATAAATTTAGTACACGTGAGTAGGGGTTATAATGCAAGCTTGGCAAAGGGAATTTTTGTACCTGTTATATTCAGATGTTATTCTAACTTTAAACTTGTTCTGTGTCCGTATTCCTATTGAACGTGAGTTTCTATAATAATTATATACTACAATAATTATTAATATTATTATTAATTAATTATTAAAAATTAATTATTAATAATTATAAAATACAAAATAATTATTATAAATTATTATTAATAACAATTATATACTACAATAATTATTAATATTATTATTATTAATTAATAAATATTAATTATTAATAATTATAAAATACAAAATAATTATTATTAATTATTATTAATAACAATTATATACTACAATATTTATTAATATTATTATTAATTAATTATTAATAATTATAAAATACAAAATAATAATTATTAATTATTATTAATAACAATTATATACTACAATAATTATTAATATTATTATTAATTAATTATTAAATATTAATTATTAATAATTATTATTAATTAATTATTAAATATTAATTATTAATAATTATAAAATACAAAATAATAATTATTAATTATTATTAATAACAATTATATACTACAATAATTATTAATATTATTAGTAATTATTATTAACTAATTATAAAATATTAAATAATATTATTATTAATTAATTATTAAATATTAATTATTAATAATTATAAAATAAAAAATAATTATTATTAATTATTATTAATAACAATTATATACTACAATAATTATTAATATTAGTATTAATTAATTATTAAATATTAATTATTAATAATCATTATTAATTAATTATTAAATATTAATTATTAATAATCATTATTAATTAATTATTAAATATTAATTATTAATAATCATTATTAATTAATTATTAAATATTAATTATTAATAATCATTATTAATTAATTATTAAATATTAATTATTAATAATTATAAAATACAAAATAATTAATATTATTAGTAATTATTATTAATAATCATTATTAATTAACTATAAAATACAAAATAATTATTACTAATTATTATTAATAACAATTATATACTACAATAATTATTAATATTATTAGTAATTATTATTAACTAATTATAAAATATTAAATAATATTAATGATTAATAATTATAAAATATTAAATAATTATTATTAATTATTAATAATAATAATTATATACTATAATTATTATTAATATTATTAATAATTATTAATATTAACAATAATTATATACAGGGTCTTCAAGCTATGACTAGCCATCATTTTTTTGTACATAGTAAAAATTAGAAAAAAGTGGTACCAGAAAAAGTAGAAATTATAATTTATAAATATATTTATAGTTTATTTATTTAAATTTATCTAAATTTTATAATTTATAAATATATACATATACTATTCGAATAAATGTCGGGAAAAAGAAATTTGAGAAATTGTGGAATGACAGCTGTAGAAGCCAAATTGGAAAATAATTAGCCCACTTAAATGAAAGAAATTAGAAAGTACAATAATAATAATGAAACATTTAATTAGCACAATTTTGATTTGATAATATAGGGTCCGTTAATAAGAAAAAATCTTCTACCTCGAAATTATGGACGAGAATGTATGTAAACTGTCGTATACAGTATGACCTTGAATAGGACGAGTTTTAGCGGGTCAGTAAAGACCACGTAGAACGTCAAAGAGAAATTAGACGCGTGTAGCCTATCGTTAAGAGATCAAGGCCATTTATAGTAAAAGATTCTCAGGCGATGTGCAATATTGCACTGTCCATATTTGGTTCTTTTATACATGCTCCGCTTGGTACGTGGGTGTGAACGCACCCTCGTTGTTGCTCTGACCGAGTCGCTCCAATTACAACGCGATATGCGCGCGTTGACGAACTTAATTAATTTGTAAAAGATCTCCCGGTGTATGCCAAGTGAAAGAGCCGGTGAAAGAGCTACGCGATATATTAGGAAGCCAGAAACGTTTGTCGTCTGGGAAACGTTTATCAGAGAGGATGCCGACATCCGTAGGATAAAAGCGCGTAACTTTTATGTACATAATGTAGACTATTTGTACGTAGGTACAGCTATGGACAAAATTATAAGACACTCAGAAAATGATTTGTTTCGATACTGAATAATGTACCCTAGTTGCACAAAATATTGTATACACATTCATATAATATTAAAAAGAGATTCAATATTTTTTAATATTTAAATATTCGTACAATATTTATTTTATATTAAGTAACAAATATTTTCTTTTAAATATACAGAGAATATCCATTTCATGTCACGAGAAAAAACTTGATGTAATATTAGAAATAGAATATTATTTCTTAATATGCAGATAATATTTATTTCATATTATGAAAAAAATATTTTTTTCATATTATAAAATGAAACTTTATTTAATATTAAAAATAGAATATACCTTAGTAGTACAAAATATTATATATGTACACATCCATATAATATTAAAAAGAGATTAAATATTTTTTTAATATTTAAATATTCATACAATATTTATTATATATTAAGTAACAAATATTTTCTTTTAAATATACAGGGAACATCTATTTCATGTTACGAGAAAAATATATTTTTTTAAATATTACATGTAACTTTATGCAATATTAGAAATAGAATATTATTTCTTAATATGCAAGATAATATTTATTTCATATTATGAAAAAAATATTTTTTTCCTATTATAAAATGAAACTTTATTTAATATTAAAAATAGAATATACCTTAGTAGTACAAAATATTATATACACATTCATATAATATTAAAAAGAGATTCCATTTTTTTTAAATATTTAAATATTCATACAATATTTATTATATATTAAGTAACAAATATTTTCTTTTAAATATACAGAGAACATCTATTTCATGTTACGAGAAAAATATATTTTTTTTTAATATTACATGAAACTTTATGCAATATTAGAAATAGAATATTATTTCTTAATATGCAAGATAATATTTATTTCATATTATGAAAAAAATATTTTTTTCCTATTATAAAATGAAACTTTATTTAATATTAAAAATAGAATATACCTTAGTAGTACAAAATATTATATACACATTCATATAATATTAAAAAGAGATTCCATTTTTTTTAAATATTTAAATATTCATACAATATTTATTATATATTAAGTAACAAATATTTTCTTTCAAATATACAGAGAACATCTATTTCATGTCACGAGAAAAAAATATTTTTTTAAAATATTACATGAAACTTTATGTAATATTAGAAATAGAATATGCAGATAATATTTATTTCATATTATGCAAAAAATATTTTTTTCTTATTATGAAATGAAACTTTATTTAATATTAAAAATAGAATATACCTTAGTAGTACAAAATATTATATACACATTCATATAATATTAAAAAGAGATTAAATATTTTTTTAAATATTTAAATATTCATACAATATTTATTGTATATTAAGTAACAAATATTTTCTTTTAAATATGCAAATAAATGAATCTTTATTTCATATTAAAAATAGAATTTTTATTTTTCCTAATTAATTTTTCCTAAAAAATTTTTCCTAATATACAGATAATATTTCTATTTGAAATTATGAAAAGAATATTTTTTTCTTATTCTAAACTGAATCTTTATGTGATATTAGAAATAGAATATTTTTTAAAAATGTGCGGATAATTATGTGATATTATGAAAAAATTATTTTTTCTCATTATAAAACGAATCTGTATTTAATATTAAAAATAGAATATATATTTTTTAATATGAAGGAAATATTTTATGTTTATCATGGAAAAATATTTGTTCCAGAATATGATACGAAGTAAAATGTTTACTTTTAATTTACTTCGAATTTGTGTTTTTCATTTAATTAACATACATTTATGTTACAAAAACATTAATTAAGTAATGCTCTTATTATGTGCGACAAAATTATTAAATGTCGAGATATTTTCAAAACTTGTCCTTATTGAAAAAGATTATAAAGATTTTATTTTTAGATTATTTTTTATTTTTAGATTGAAAAAGATTATATAGTTTTCGTACTGAACTTACACAAATCAGTTTTTGTTATAACAACAATGTCGAAACGGTGTTGAGCATCTTCTTCAATAAAGACATTTTTTGAAAATATCTCTAGATCTAATAATTGTTTGCCATAGCACCCTAATCATTTATATTATATATATTATTTTGTTACCGCACAAAGGATCAGAAGTTTTATCAGCGTGGAATTATGAAGCTTCCAAAAAGATAGCAAAAGATAATCGAACAAAATGGAAAATATTTTATTGATTAAAGTTTATTGCTTGGATAAGAAAATTCCCAACCCAATAATTATGTCCAACCGAAATCGCATTATTTTCGAATAAATTAGAAAAGTGTCACTTTTTTTCTCTACAATTTATGAAGATGCTACTAAAACATAAACCATATTCAAATCTACTTAAATACAACCATATTATTAAGCACCTAACCTAATAACTTTTAGGGTGTCTCAATTTTGTCCATAAAATAATAATTTTGTCCATAATTGCGTATATAATACTTACGTGTGCTAATTAACATACAAGATCAACTGAAATCTGGATAGCATAGTTTTTATAATTTACATGGTAAAATAAATTAGAATCAATCTGGCCGTTAGCTCTATTTCTATTTTTCGAATGTGCTCGAAAGAAAGGTCATCGTTCAGATTATTTTCGATGTGAAGGTTTTTGGGACAGTTCCACGTAACAACCTGTCGAAGAGAAATTGGCCGTGCACCTGAAGTCAATGACTTCGTGGCTTGGTTTAATTGACCCAACGACGGGATCTTTTTACGGCTTTAGGAATCAAGGCCACCGCTGTCCCGATGTGCGAATGTGTACGCGTCGCGCACAGTTACAGGCTCGCACACGTTCGCACGCACTAAACGCCTTTCCGCAGATGTAACCGATCGACTAGAAAATCGTACATGGAATTATGGGACGACTCGACGGCCTGATTAAGGGGAAGCCCGATTTAGAACGCGAAAAATCTATATACGTATACATACGTATAATTGCCAGTTCCTCTGTCCTCTGTAACGGTAAAAAAATTCTCGAAAAGCGGAAGACATAGAACAAGCTCAACAATTTTCGACATGCCCTCTACTTCCTACTCCTTCGGATCGTCTTTCTGTAATGTATTAGGTTGTAGCAAATGAAATGACCGTTTTAGAATCCTTAACGTAAACTTGAATTTCACAAGCTTTATTCGTGTTCCATTAACCGAAATAATTCCCGTCGACATCGATACACTTCTTCCATCGTGATATGTACCAGTGCCCGAATGCCTTTCTGGCAAATGAGTACTGAACCTTAACCAAGCTTTACTGTGGGGTACAAGTTCTCTGATTTCAATTCTGTAGTTCTTTAATCCTCAAATGACACTTAAATGTTCTCGTATATTCTTAAATATACTATACTGTTACTACTTTACTATACTGTTACTACTATACTATAATGTTCTTGTATATTCTTGAAAATCTTCTTGTGAATTATTGTATGTTCCTGAATATTCTTGTATATTCTTGAAAAATTCTTGAATATTCATGAAGTTCTTGTATATTCATGAAGTTTCTTCTATATTCCTGCATATTCTTGTATGTTCTTGCATATTTTTGTATATTCTTGAACATTCCTGAGAACATTTTTGCATATTCCTGAAAATTCTTGCATGTGTGTGTATATTCTTAAGAACATTCTCTAATAATCTTATAAATTCTTGTATATTCTTGTAAATTCTTCAATATTCATGAAGTTTCTTGTATACTCATAAAGTCTCTTCTATATTCCTGCATATTCTTGTATACTCTTGCATATTCTTGTATATTCTTGCATATTCTTGTATATTTTTGCATATTCTTGCATATTCTTGTATATTCTTGAACATTCTTGTATATTTTTGCATATTCTTGCATATTCTTGTATATTCTTGCATATTCTTGCATATTCTTGTATATTCTTATATATTCTTTCATATTCGTGTATATTCTTGAGAATATCCTTGAATACTTTGTTAAATTCTTGTAAATTCATGAATAGTCTTGTATACTCCTGAAAATCTTCTTGTACATTATTGTATATTACTCAATATTCTTGTATAATCTTGAACAGTCTTCAGAATATTGTTACATATTCTTGAAAATTCTTGCATATTCGTGTATATTGTTGAAAACATTCTCTAATAATCTTATAAATTCTTGTATATTCTTGTAAATTCTTCAATATTCATGAAGTTTCTTGTATGTACTCATAAAGTCTCTTCTATATTCCTGCACATTCTTCTATATTCTTGCATATTCTTGTATATTCTTGCATATTCTTGTATATTCTTATATATATTCATTCATATTCTTGTATATTCTTATATATTCTTTCATATTCATGTATATTCTTGAGAATATCCTTGAATACTTTTGTAAATTCTTGTAAATTCATGAATAGTCTTGTATACTCTTGAAAATCTTCTTGTACATTATTGTATATTACTGAATATTCTTGTATATTCTTGAACAGTCTTCAGAATATTGTTGCATATTCTTGAAAATTCTTATTCCTCGTAACATGAAATAGACATAATAGATCCCTGCATATTTAAAAAAAAAATTGTTACTTCATTGAGTAAAACAAATATTGTATGAATATTTGAATATTAAAAAAGATTGAATCTCTCTTTAATATTATATGAATGTATATACAATATTTTGTGCAACTAAGGTAATGTTAGTCGAATAGAAACAGTCGTTGAATCTAAATGTATTCGTGTGTTGTATTATATTATAATAATATTATAATTATTATTATATGATGTAGTATAGTATAGTGCAGTATAATATAATATATCCCAGATAGCAGCTAGACGTCCGTGTTATCTGGGATGATATGATACGATACGTTATAATATATAATATTATTTTTATAATATAATATATATAATAATAAAAATTCTATATACTATAAACCCACAATAATCCGCAGCCTAATTTGGAATTTGTTTATTTTGATGAAATAAAAGGAAGATTATCCGTAAAATATCTGTTTGGATAACCCCTTTGTACACGTAGATTTCTGTTTATCACTCTTTCTCTCTCTCTCTCTCCCTCTCCTTGCCTCTCTCTCTCTCTCTCTCTCTCTCTCTCTCTCTCTCTCTCTCTCTCTCTCTCTCTCTCTCTCTCTCTCTCTCTCTCTGTAACACGAGACAGACTACGTTGCACGTAAGGCAACGGTTTGATAAAGTTAACAACCGAACGTTTCCATATATGGGCATACACGAAGAAACGAAAACGATTGCTCAGCGCGTGAGTAACGTTCCAGATTATTTTGCGTGTTTATACGTCAAATTCCCGGCTCTCTCTCTCCGCGCTGCTCGTCAATCGGACGCTACAGGAAATTGAGCCTCTCCCTAAACGAGGAAAACCGTATCGCTTGCAATTCTCGGCTCGTTTAAACGAAAATTTCGTCGGGTTTCTGCTTCATAAAATGCTCCGCTTTTCATTAAATGAATTTACAGCTTCGTACGTACTCGGAATATGATAACAATATTTTTTAATTAGCTCATTTACATTCGAGGTTAATATTGAAAAATATACATTTTAAATTTAATTAACCCTGATGCAAAACCTTTTGTTTGATAAAAAAAAATGTAACCGACATCGAAAAAAAATCTAAAGAAATGCAGTAAAAAGTATGAAATGATTTCCATTTTCTAACAATAATAAATATAATGCAATTTTTCTCGGAGGCGGCGCGAAATTGAAAATTTTCCAAATGAAAAATGTTGCTGATTCTGATTTCATTGGAATATGGCAGACTTGGAGATCAATAGGTGCAAGAAAAGTTGCGTTAATATGTGAAAGTATATAGGCGAATTTTTGGATTGTTGTAATTTCCAGTGTCGACAGTTATCCATTTTGCGCCGCCTTCGAGACAGATTGTATTAAATTTACTATTTTAGAAAATGGAAATTATTTCATACTTTTTATCACCGTATTTTACCTCGTGTCCTCGTACGATTATATTTTGAGCTGAGTGAGGGCTCATTCTAAAGAGGAAGGTTAAATGAAGCGCGCGTAGGTCCGACGTTAGTTACATTATGTTTATAGCGAGTAATGTGAGTGTCCAAAATAGAGAAAACAAATAAGGAAAAATTACGGAGATCTAATGTATACCCAAGTAGCACCGTACGTCCATAGAACGTACGATTTACGTCCAGTTTATGTCCAAACATCCTACGACCATTGTGAACATTCAATGGATGTTGGGTCGTAAATCATGGACGTTCTAAAAACATCCGTTTCCTAGGTTTTATGAATGTCTTTTGGATTTGAATTTTGGACGTCCTATGAACATCCTTTTTTAGGTTTTATGAATGTCCTTAGGAATTTAATTTTGGACGTTCTAGTAACATCCTTTTTTAGGCTTTATGAATGTCTTTGGATTTGAATTTTGGACGTTCTAATAACATCCGTTTTTAGGATTTATGAATGTCCTTAAAACTTAAATGCTGGACGTTCTAGTAACATCCTTTCTTAGGTTTTATGAATGTCCTTTGGAATTGAATTTTAGACGTTCTAGTAACATCCTTTTTTAGGTTTTATGAATGTCTTTGGATTTGAATTTTGGACGTTCTAATAACATCCGTTTTTAGGATTTATGAATGTCCTTAAAACTTAAATGCTGGACGTTCTAGTGACATACTTTTTTAGGTTTTATGAACGTCCTTTGGAATTGAATTTTGGACGTTCTACTAACATCCGTTTTCTAGGTTTTGTGAACGTCCTTAGGATCTAAATTCTGGATGTTCTAGTGACATCCCCTTTTTGGATTTTATGAATGTCCTTAGGACGTAAATTTTGGACGTTCTAGTAACATCCGTTTCGTAGGTTTTATGAATGCCCTTTGATTTTAAATTTTGGACGTTCTAGTAACATTCGTTTTCTAGATTTTATAAATATCCTTAGACCTAAATTCCGGACGTTTTAGGAACATCCGTTTCTTTGGTTGTATAAATGTCTTTAGAACGTAAATTCTGGACGTTCTAGTAATATCCGCCTGTTAGGTTTTATGAACGTCCTCAGGATTTGGATTTTGGACGTTCTAGTAACATCCGTTTCTTAGGTTGTATGAACGTTCTTAGGATCGAAATTCTGCATGTTAAAATTTGAAAATTTCAATTGTAGATTGTAAAACATTGGAACATTTAATTTGGAAATTGTAGAAAATGGGAAATTTTCAATTGCAAATTGTAAAAAATTGGAAAATTTCAATGGCAAATGGTAGAAAATTGGAAAATTTCAATTGCAAATTGTAGAAAATTGGGAAATTTAGCGCGTTAGATTAATACAAATGTATGTGTATCACTGTCCTTAAAAAAATTCTAAATACTAAATGTCCTTAGGACCTAACTTCTGGACGTTTGGGAACATCCGTTTCTTACGTTTTGTGAATTTCTTTATGATTTGGATTTTCGACGTACTAGTAACATCCGTCTTCTAGGTTTTATGAATGTCCTTTGATTTTGAATTTTGGACGTTCTAGTAACATCCTTTATTAGGTTTTATGAATGTCTGTGGATTTGAATGTTGGACGTTCTAGTAACATTCGTTTTCTAGATTTTATAAATATCCTTAGGACCTAAATTCTGGACGTTTTAGGAACATCCGTTTCTTTGGTTATATGAATGACCTTTGTATTTGAATTTTGGACGTTCTAGTAACATTCATTTCTTAGGTATTATGGACGTCCTTAGGATTTGGATTTTGGACGTTCTAGTAACATCCGCCTCTTAGGTTTTATTAATCTCCTTAGGACCTAAATTCTGGACGTTTTAGGAACATCCGTTTCTTTGGTTGTATGAATGTCTTTAGGATGTAAATTCTGGACGTTCTAGTAAAACCGGTTATATAGGTTTTACGAATGTCCTTGGCACGTCAATTCTGCACGTTCTAGTAAGATTTGTTGTTTCGGTTTTGTGAATGTCCTTAGGATTTGAATGTCAGACGTTCTAGGAACATCCGTTTTGTAGGCTTCATGAATATCCTTAGGACCTAAATTCCGGACGTTGTAGTAACATCCACTTCTTAGTCTTTATGAACCTCCTTATACCTAAATTCTGTACATTCTAGTAACATCCGTATCTAATTTTTCATGAATATCCATTCTTCACTTGTAAACATTACTAGACTCCAAGAAGCGTCCGTCGCGGGTGGTTTTCGACGCGTACGATTGTACTAATTGACACTAGCTCGATTAATCATCCCCACCGCTTCCGTTGCTTATTTTCGTGTCGCGAATGCCTCGAATTTGGCTCACACCCTGCCAGAGGAAGTTTCGCTTGAAAAATATTGTGCCGTTGTCGTGAATCGAGCCGATGAGTAACCCGAACAGCCTGTCCCCCTTTCCCGCAGTGGATGAAAATCAAGGCTGTCCGTGGGCCTAAATTGGACTATGCACGCTGTTGGATTAGGCCGACGCACGTGACACCCGGTGCAGGGTGGTCCGATGCACGTCCCTAAGGGTGCGCGCACAGTGGATCCGTTTTCGTCCGATTCGGCCGACGTCCGACGTCGTGTCTCTTCGTCGCATGCTTGAAAACAGAGACAGATGCGTCGGTCGTCGTCCAAATCGGACGAAAGCGGACCCATTGTGCGCGTACCCTAAGCTAAAGCCCACGTGACGCGTTTGTCGACTACGACAAGGAGAAGCGAGGGTGAATTTGTACGGTGGCTACTGGCTCGTCATTTTCAATGCCACGTTGCAGAGCGCCACGGGGGTGGGTGTCCCCACCCGTTCATGGTTCTCTGTATGGGGTGAGTCATGTCATGGCACTCCCTCCCGGTTTGGGCGTGGTGGCCACTGCAGACGTTCCTCATCGATCTAGCCGGGGCCGTGAAACACCATAGAGCCGAAACGACGCGCTCAGAGGTGGTCCCTTTAAGGATGTTCAGGAGGTGCACAAAAACGCAACAAAATTTTTGAAAACCTGACGAGATACAATTCTTGCTGAATTAATGCAATTGCCAAAGCCTGGGTTCGATTCGATGCACCGGTCAAGAATTATAGCATCTCGAAGCTTGCACAGTTTAACACGTCTTCTTATGGAGAATTCATTAAATTCTTGAATAAACGCAACTAGAAACCCCTGTTTTTTTTATTGTAAAAATTATGTTCAAAATTTATTTGGATTCACTGAACAGTTCCGGAGCAGAAAAAATTATAAACTGTTACAAAATTTCAAATTTATATATATTTTTGTATATTATAATATGCGAAAGATTATGTTCTGATAATAACAAAAAATATATAATATATATAAAAGGAACCTTCTGAAAAAGACGTTTCCAAGACGTCCTTCCAGGATGTAGGACGTTCAGACCTGAAATGGACATAAAATGGACATCTTGAGGACGTCCTCGAAGCTTGCACAGTTTAACACGTCTTCTTATGGAGAATTCATAAAATTCTTGAATAACTAGAAACTACTGTTTCTTTTAATGTAAAAATTATGTTCAAAATTTATTAGGATTCACTGAACAGTTCCGGAACAGAAAAAATTATAAACTGTTACAAAATTTCAAATTTATATATATTTTTGTATATTATAATATATTATAATATATATTATAAAATTTCAAATTTATATATATTTTTGTATATTATAATATATTATGATATATTATAATATACAAAAATATATTATAAAATAAAATAATATTATAAAATTTCAAATTTATATATATTTTTGTATATTATAATATATTATAATATATATTATAATATACAAAAATATATATAAAATATATAAATTTGAAATTTTATAATATATATTATAATATACAAAAATATATATAAATTTGAAATTTTGTAACAGTTTATAATTTTTTCTGTTCCGGAATTGTTCAGTGAATCCTAATAAATTTTGAACATAATTTGTACAATAAAAAAACAGGAGTTTCTAATTATTCAAGAATTTTATGAATTCTCCATAAGAAGACGTGTTAAACTGTGCAAGCTTCGAGGAAGTCCTCAAGATGTCCATTTTATGTCCATTTCAGGGCTGAACGTCCTACGTCCTGGAAGGACGTGTTGAAAACGTCTTGGAAACGTCTTTTTCAGAACTTTCCTTTTATATGTATATATTATATATTTTTTGTTATTATCAGAACATAATCTTTCGCAAATTTCACATGTTTATTTTCAATACTAACCATGAATATTGTTTTCTGAAGTATTTTTAATTGAATTAAATATTTATTCATAACATTTTATTGCGCAGTTATATCACGAATTTCTTATCTTGAGGTTCAAATCAGAGGGCATAATTGTTCGCAAAAGTTACTAACAATTTTTTATAATATGAAGACAATTTTGATTAAAAAATAAATATAACACGAACTTTACTAATTAAACGAATGCTGTTTAAATTAATCTATTTTTTTTAATGCAAAATATACTCGTGAATGGCTTTCATTGCCAATGTATTGATGGATTTCGAATTTCTTGTACTTTTGTCTCCCATTGTACTTCCAGAACATCCTTAATATTAGGTTGTTGCAAATGAAATGGCCGTTTTGAATTCTTAACGTAAACTTGAATTTTACAAGCTTTATTCATGTTCCATTAATTGAAGTAATTTCCATCGACATCAATGCAGTTTTTCCATCGTGATACCAGTGCCTGAATGCCTTTCTGGCAAACGAGTACTGAACCTTAACCAAGCTTCACTGTGGGGTATAAGTTCTCTGATTTCAATTCTGTAGTTCTTTAATCCTCAAATGACACTTAAATGTTCTTGTATATTCTTGAAAATATTCTTCTGAATTATTGTATGTTCCTGAATATTCTTGTATATTCTTGAAAAATTCTTGAATATTCATGAAGTTCTTGTATATTTATATAGTTTCTTCTATATTCCTGCATATTCATGTATGTTCTTGCATATTCTTGTATATCCTTATATATTCTTGCAAATTCTTGTATATTCTTGAGACTATTCTTGAATACTTTTGTAAATTCTTGTATATTCTTGAATATTTTAATATTCTTCAGTATTTTTAAATATTGAATACTTTTGTAAATTCTTGTATATTCTTGAATATTTTAATATTCTTCAGTATTTTTAAATATTCTTGAATATTCTAAAATATTCTTCAGTATTTTTAAATATTCTTGAATATTCTAAAATATTCTTCAGTATTTTTAAATGTTCTTGAATATTTTAAAATATTCTTCAGTATTTTTAAATATTCTTAAATATTTCCAAATATTCTTCAGTATTTTTAAATATTCTTGAATATTTTAAAATATTCTTCAGTATTCTTAAATATTCTTGAAGATTTTAAAATATCCTACAGTATTTATAAATATTCTTGAATATTTTTAAGTATTCTTCAGTATTTAAAAATATTCTTGAATATTCTAAAATATTCTTCAGTATTTTTAAATATTCTTGAATATTTTTAACTATACTTGAATATTTTTAAATTTTCTTCAGTATTTTTAAATATTCTTGAATATTTTTAAATATTCTTCAGTATTTTTAAATATTCTTGAATATTTTTAAATTTTCTTCAGTATTTTTAAATATTCTTGAATGTGCATGTGCATACTGTAAAATTTCAATTAAAAAATGGTGATATTTCTGTGTAAAATTGCACAATTTCAATAAAAAATTGTAAAATACTAATTCGATATCGTTAAATTTCAATGTATATCTATAAAATTGTAAAATTTTAACGTACAATTGGAAAATTACTGAATTTCCATTAAAAATTTTAAAGTAAATTGTAGAAAATTGGAAAATTACAATTGCAAATTGTAGAAAATTGGAAAATTTCTATTACAAATTATAGAAAATTGGAAAATTTCAATTGCATATTGTAAGAAATTGGAAAATTTCAATTAAAATTGTAGAAAATTGGAAATTTTCAATTGCAAATTGTAGAAAATGGAAAATTTTAAAATTTCAATTGTAAATTGTAGAAAATTTTAAAATTTCAATTGTATATTGTAGAAAATTTTAAAATTTCAATTGTAAATTGTAGAAAATTTTAAAATTTCAATTTAAATTGTAGAAAATTTTAAAATTTCAATTGTAAATTGTAGAAAATTGGAAAATTTCAATTATAGATTGTAAAACATTGGAAAATTTTATTGCAAATTGTAGAAAATGGGAAATATTCAATTGCAAATTGCAGAAAATTTGAAAATTTCAAATGCAGATTGTAGAAAATTGAAAAATTTCAATTGTAGATTGTAAAACATTGGAAAATTTAATTTGCAAATAGTAGAAAAGGGGAACTTTTCAATTGCAAATTGTAAAAAATAGGAAAATTTCGATAGCAAATTGTAGAAAATTTTTAAATTTCAATTGTAAATTGTAGAAAATGGGAAAATTTTAATAGGAAATTGCAGAAAATTGGAAAATTTCAATCGCAAATTGTAGAAATTTGGGAAATTTAATTTGCAAATTGTAGAAAATGGAAAATTTTAAATTTCAAATTGTAGAAAATGGAAAATTTTAAAATTTCAATTGTAAATTGTAGAAAATTTTAAAATTTCAATTGTAAATTGTAGAAAATTTTAAAATTTCAATTGTAAATTGTAGAAAATTTTAAAATTTCAGTTGTAAATTGTAGAAAATTTTAAATTTTCAATTGTAAATTGTAGAAAATTGGGAAATCTAGCGCGTAAGATTGATACAAATGTATGTTCATCACTGTTGCCAAACTGTTTTTCAGCGTGGACGTTGGTTACACCAATTAGAACCCTAGAATCAGAGGTTACGGTACCCTCCTGTACCCTCCCACTTGGACAACGGACAACCATACATTTTGGTACATAACGCAAAGAATAAAATGCTGCAGCGACAGAGTTGTTATTTATTATTATTTCTTGTTTTCAATAATAAAAAAAAATGCTAATAATTAATTTGTATCTATACTTAATAGTAATGTTCCAGTAACGTCACGCGAGTACCCTAACCTCTCAAGTGTCGTAAATGGCAAAGTAATTTCGTGGATGCTTCTTGAAACGACGCGAAGAACGAAGAGGAATAAATTTGCCATCGTAAAGAGGAAATACAATGGTAGCGGTGAGTCGGCGAATTCGAGGGAAAAATGGTTTGATCGTCATACTTGAAACTCATTCTATTCTAGGCTACGGCGCGGTGGCCGTGGCAGCGGCCTCAGAATCAAGAATCCAAGTACATATTCGCGGTGTTCGGCTGAGCCAGTGACGTTCGAGATTCTTGGGATCTGACCTTGCACACGCGACTGACCCAGAACAGGTAGACAACCGGTAAAACGAATGTGTTCGCGTTCATACGTGTTGCCGGCTACGACTACTTGCGTTCTTGACTTCGTTTCCTTGCATATTCGCGCGCGTGCTCACGCGAAGTCAAGGATTTAGAACACGGTCGTGGATCGTCAGGATTACCAAAAACGACCATTTCGTCCTTCCGGTTATTCAAATGGACGCTAAACCCCGCGAGCCGTTAAGTGCCGCGACAAGCGACGCACCGTGGGACAAACCGATGAAATCTTTGTGGAAAAATAATTATTTAAATTGAAAAAATCATACGCGTCGGAAACCACACGCGACATACTTGAAAGTTATTATTCTTTAGGTATAATAATTTATACCTAATAAGCAATAAGTTTCAGTTCTGTCGCGCGTGGTTTCCACGCACAGGATTTTTTTTTCTGTTACACACAGGGTAGTTTAAAAAAATATATATATCTAATATGTCAGTAATATATTTGATTATATTACTTTAATTCGTGTTAATAAAAATAAAAAACTAGACAGGGTTTCGAATTCCGTCGGGATAGGAAAACATTGGAAAATTTAATTTGCAAATAGTAGAAAACGGGAACTTTTCAATTGCAAATTGTAAAAAATCGGGAAATTTCAATTGCAAATTGTAGAAAATTGAAAATTTTCAATTGCAAATTGTAGAAAGTTTTAAAATTTCGATAGCAAATTGTAGAAAATTTTTTAATTTCAATTGTAAATTGTAGAAAATGGGAAAATTTCAATAGGAAATTGTAGAAAATTGGAAAATTTCAATAGGAAATTGCTGAAAATTGGAAAATTTCAATAGCAAATTGTAGAAAATTGAAAATTTTCAATTGCAAATTGTAGAACGTTTTAAAATTTCGATAGCAAATTGTAGAAAATTTTTAACTTTCAATTGTAAATTGTAGAAAATGGGAAAATTTCAATAGGAAATTGCTGAAAATTGGAAAATTTCAATAGCAAATTGTAGAAAATTGGAAAATTTCAATTGCAAATTGTAGAAAATTGAAAATTTTCAATTGCAAATTGTAGAAATTTGGTCAATTTAAATTGCAAATTGTAGAAAATGGAAAATTTTAAAATTTCAAATTGTAGAAAATGGAAAATTTTAAAATTTCTAATTGTAGAAAATGGAAAATTTTAAAATTTCAAATTGTAGAAAATGGAAAATTTTAAAATTTCAATTGTAAATTGTAGAAAATTGAAAAATTTCAGTTGTAGATTGTAAAACATTGGAAAATATATATATCTAATATGTCAGTAATATATTTGATTATATTACTTCAATTCATGTTAATAAAAATAAAAAACTAGACAGGGTTTCGAATTCCGTCAGGGTAAGAAATTATTATTTTTCTCTTGTAAAATCCTAAATATTCTTGTATATTCTTTTGTATTCTTGAATATTCGTGAATATTTTTAAATATTCTTGAATATTTTTCTAAATTCTTGTCAATTCTTGTATATTCCTGAATATTCTTCAATACTTTTTAATATTCTTGCATATTTTTGAAAATTCTTGCATATTCGTGAATATTCTTGAGGTAATATTCTTGAATATTTGTGTAAATTCTTATATATTCTTGAATATTCTTGTAAATTCTTGTATAGTCCTGAATATTCTTCAATACGTATGAATATTCTTTCATACTATTGAAAATTCTTGCACACTCGTGTATATTCTTGAATATTATTTTAAATTCTTGGAAATTCTAGAATATTCATGAAGTTTCTTGTATATTGAAGAATTGAAGAAGATATTGTTAAAAAGACAAAAAACCTGTATTGATAGCGAAATTGAGGAGTTAGATTCATAGTAATTACATTTTAAAATTGTAGAAAATCGGAAAATTTCAAATTGCAATTGTAAACTCTCAACTTAAAATCGCCAACTGTAAAATTTCAATTAAAAAATTGTGATATTTCTATGTAAAATTGATCAATTTCAATAAAAAATTGTAAAATACTAATTCGATATCGTTAAATTTGAATGTATATCTATAAAATTGTAAAATTTTCACGTACAACTGGAAAATTACTGAATTTCCATTGAAAATTGTAAAGTTTACAACGAAAAATTGGAAAATTACAATTGCAAATTGTAGAAAATTGGAAAATTTCTATTACAAATTGTAGAAAATTGGAAAATTTCAATTGCACATTGTAAGAAATTGGAAAATTTCAATTAAAAAAGTAGAAAATTTCAATTGAAAATTGTAGAAATTGGAAAATTGCAAAACCAAATTGTAGAAAATTGGAAAATTTCAATTGCAAATTATAGAAAATGGGAAATTTTCAATTGCAAATTGCAGAAAATTGTAAAATTTCTATTGCAAATTGTTGAAAATTGGAAATTTTCAATTGTAGATTGTAAAACATTGGAAACTTTAAATTGCAAATTGTACAAAATTGGAAAATTTCAATTGCAAATTATAGAAAATGGGAAATTTTCAATTGCAAATTGCAGAAAATTGTAAAATTTCTATTGCAAATTGTTGAAAATTGGGAATTTTCAATTGCAAATTGTAGAAAATTGGAAAATTTCAATAGCAAATTGTTAAAAATTTTAAAATTTCAATAGCAAATTGTAGAAAATTTTTAAATTTTAATTTTAAACTGTAGAAAATGGGAAAATTTCAATAGGAAATTGTAGAAAATTTTTAAATTTCAATAGCAAATTGTAGAAAATTGAAAATTTCAATTGTAGATTGTAGAAAATTGAAAAATTTCAAAGGTAGATTGTAAAAAATTGTAAATTGCAAAAAATTGGAAAATTTCAATTGTAGATTGTAAAACATTGGAAAATTTAATTTGCAAATTGTAGAAAATGGGAAATTTTCAATTGCAAATTGTAAAATTAAAAAAAATATATTTAATATGTCAGTAATATATTTAATTATATTACTTTAATTCATGTTAATAAAAATAAAAAACTAGACAGGGTTTCGAATCCCGTCGGGGTAGGAAATTATTATTTTTCTCCGTTCGTTCTTAGTTTAAATTTTCGCGCCACTCGGGTTTCGACTTCCGTAACGTCGACTTCCGTTACATTAGAAAATTGTTAGTAAAAGATTTAAATTTTAAATTTCTTCGATTTTGACACAGATTTCATCGGTTTGTCCCATAACGCGACGTATGGAAATTTTCATTTACCGAATACGCTGTTCAACAGATTTTAACGTTTCCTTTCGCATACTCCGTTAACCGGTAGGACTTTCTATATACAGGGTGTCCCAGCTAACTTGACCCAACCTTGAATATCTCGCTCGTTTTAGTAATAGACGAAACGTCGTAGGACAATACTAACCTAACCGAAGGGACAATCTAATGATTGGGACAAACTTTTTTCAAGGTCATTTTTTTCTAGATATCAAGGTCATCAATTTTTTTTAAATAAACTATATATTGACGGTTGAAGTCCTCTTCAATGACATATTATACCATGACCTTCGTGTGACCTTGGATATGAAAAATCCAAAAGGCATAACATGTACACAGTCGTAATTTATAAAATATAGTGTCACTTTGCAAACATTGGTTGGCCAAAACATAGGTGTTGGACAGGGAATGACATTTTACTGTAGATCATATATGTTCTAATATTAACAGTGACTCAATTAGAGGAGCCAGAGAATCATTTATTTTCCGGAAATAACAATGTATTTCAAACGCTGGTTATTATTTGAAACGTTTATTGAAATAAAGTAGTTCCATCAAAGTGTAGTAAATTAATCACTGACAATACCTGCAATGCTTTTTGTATTTTTCACAGCCAAGGTTACACGAAGGTCATTGTATTGTATATCATTGAAGAGGACTTCTAGTATTAGCTAGTATTAGCATCGCGATACAAAAGATATACACATATGTACAAAAACATTAAAATTTAATTAAATGATTAAATTAACATTAAATTAAAAACTTTTTTTAATTAAAATTTATATAAAAAATTTAATTAAATTAAAATTGGTTATTACAAAAAATTACGAATTTTTAAAAAATGAATGACCTTGGTATCTAGGAAAAAATGAGCTTGAGAAAAGATTTCTCTCAATCTATAGATTGCCCCTTCGATTAGGTTAATGTTAATAATGTCCTATAACGTTTTTTTTTCTATTACTAAAACTGAGCGAGATATTCAATGTAGTGAAGTTAGCTGGGACACCCTGTATAGTAAGACATTCGTGCGATAAACTAGATTTCTCTATCAGGGCCGCCTTTAGTACCCGTCAAACGGGCCCCGCACTTATTCTTATTCCCAGTTACCTCCACGTTTGATAGAAAAATACGTGGAAAGACGTACTAAAAACGTCTTGATAACATCTTTTTCAGGACGTTCGTATTACGTCCAAATTTTCAAAATAAAATATTCAAAATTAAGACATTTTGAAAACGTCTTTTTCTGAAATAAAACGTTTTAGAGACAACTTTTTCGGGGAGTAACACCAACACCACCTAAATAATTAGGTGGTGTTGGTAATACAGGTCCAAAAATGTTAATTAAGTATATATACATATGTGTGTGTGTGTGTGTGTGTGTGTGTGTGTGTGTGTGTGTGTGTGTGTGTGTGTGTGTGTGTGCATCAGATGGTCAACTTAATTTTTTTTAATGGAACGAGGAATTTTTTAATACGTCAATCAATGCAGCTGGACATTCATAATAAAAAAGTGTTAACCTATGTATGTCGAAAAGTTAATCGTTCAGAAGATATTTCAATATAAAAAACATAAAATACCATTACTGTCGTACTACACTAGTAAGTAAACGCTAACGTCTTAGTACGGCAGTAATGATATTTTTATATTTTTTACATTGAAATATCTACTGAACGACTAACTTTTCGACATACATAGGTTAGTACTTTTTTATTACGAATATCCAGCTGCATCGATTGACGTATTACAAAATACCTCATTCCATTAAAAAAAATATATATATATATTTTGTGTGTGTGTGTGTGTGTGTGTGTGTGTGTGTGTGTGTGTGTGTGTGTGTGTGTGTGTGTGTGTGTGTGTGTGTGTGTGTGTGTGTGTGTGTGTGTGTGTGTGTGTGTGTGTGTGTGTGTGTGTGTGTGTGTGTGTGTGTGTGTGTGTGTGTGTGTGTGTGTGTGTGTGTGTGTGTGTGTGTGTGTGTGTGTGTGTGTGTGTGTGTGTGTGTGTGTGTGTGTGTGTGTGTGTGTGTGTGTGTGTGTGTGTGTGTGTGTGTGTGTGTGTGTGTGTGTGTGTGTGTGTGTGTGTGTGTGTGTGTGTGTGTGTGTGTGTGTGTGTGTGTGTGTGTGTGTGTGTGTGTGTGTGTGTGTGTGTGTGTGTGTGTGTGTGTGTGTGTGTGTGTGTGTGTTAGATGTCCTACGAACGTATTCCAAACAGTCTACGAAAGTTTACTGAACGGCCTGTGTTACGTTTTAAAAACGTCCCAAGAATGTCCATTAGACGTCTAAAAACATTTTCTAGACATCTAATGGACATTCTTGGGACGTTTTTAAAATGCACGGATTTGTAACACAAGCCGTTGAGAAGACTTTTGTAGGCCATTCGCGGGCCTTTCGGAGGACATTCAAGACGTCCATAATAAGATATCTTGAATGTCCTATAGCGGACGTATTTAAGACGTTTTCAAGATGTCTGTGTGCTATCTGGGTAAATTACTATTCAAAAAGACATTGTTTTGTAAAACGGATGAATATAAAAATGTTGCCGAATTATTTAACATTAATTACTATAGATATTGTATCTCTATCCTTATCGTGTATTCTTATCATTATCAGCCACGCGTAATCGTGCAATTAAGCCTCGTAAAAAATACGATTCGCGTTAAGATGACAGGTTAGAAAATTCAAAAAAACTCCGTCCTATGGGAGTAAGCAATTATCTTATCTAACCGATTTTTCCTGGCGGATATCACTTTCCAGATTTTTGTTGCGTACTGCGATTTCTTTTTGAGGTGGAAAACAACGTCGCTGTAGTCGGAAGAGAAAACGATCGTGGAGTGGAGATTTCCAAGAGAATTCCCGTTTCTCAAAACTACATCGCTATATGTGTTAAACCGATGAAATCGCTGAAAAAATAAAAGATCTTCTGATAGAGATCAGCCAGAGCGATGAAATTTCTCTTAAATTACAGCTAAAATTTTCCAGAATATGGGATCACAGATTTAACCGGTTTGTCCCATAGGGCGACGCACATTGGGGAAACTCGACTTAACTCGATTCAAAAAAGAATAACTTTCGATAGAAATTAGATAGAGCAATGAAATTTTTTTAAATTAAAGCTGAAACATTGTAGAATATGGGAAAAATAGGGAGACTATGGTACGAATGTTTCTTAAACTCAAAAAAATTCGTAATGCTAACGCTACACTATGGGACAAACCAATGAAATCTGTGTCAAAATTCAGAACTTTCGATAGAAATGAGATGGAGCAATGAAATTTTTTAAAATTAAACCTGAAACATTGTAGAATATGGGAAAAATAGGCAGATTATGGTACGAATGTTTCTTAACCTCAAAAAAATTCGTAATGCTAACGCCACACTATGGGACAAACCGATGAAATCTGTGTCAAAATTACAGAACTTCCGATAAAAATGAGATAGAGTAACGAAATTTTTTAAAATTAAACCTGAAACATTGTAGAATATAGGAAAAATAGGGAGATTATGGTACTGTAGTGACCGTACTAAGAGGGTTCTAAAGGTTCTAAGGTTCTAAATCATAACACGTGTTGGCGTCGGGAAGTCTTTATTATAACTGCCGATTCATACGATCGGTCCTAGCGTGTCGGGAGATCTCGCGCCCTCTCGACACGCGTCAACCAATGCATATCGGTTACCGACTACCAGTGCTATACTATAGTACGAATGTTTTTTAACCTCGAAAAAATTCGTACTGCTAACGCTACACTATGGGACAAACCGATGAAATCTATGTCAAAATTACAGAACTTCCAATAGAAATAAGATGGAGCAATGAAACTTTTTTTAATTAAAGATGAAACTTTACAGAATATGGGAAAAATAGGAAGATTATGGTACGAATGTTTTTTTAACCTCAAAAAAATTCGTAATGCTAACGCCACACTATGGGACAAACCGATGAAATCTGTGTCAAAATTACAGAACTTTCGATAGAAATGAGATGGAGCAACGAAACTTTTTTTAATTAAAGATGAAACTTCACAGAATATGGGAAAAATAGAGAGATTATGGTACGAATATTTCCTAACCTTGAAAAAATAAAAGTTCAACTGTTCAACAATAATTCGACAGTTTGGAAAATTCTGAGGTCGTAGAAAAATTTTCAGACCAGATTTCAACTCAGCGTTAAAAAATCTACGTGAAATGATGTACAGCATGTCCCAAAAAAATTTTTTCCGTGCGTGTTATTGAAAAAACCACAATTTTCTCTAAATTGCGCAACTGACAAATTTTTTTGGAGGTTAAAAAACATTCGTTCGATAATCTCCTTACTTTTGCAATATTCTGTGAAGTTTTAGCTGTATGTAGAAAAAATTTCATTGCTCTATCTCATTTCTATCGGAAGTTATTCCTTTCTGAATCGAGTTAAGTCAAGTTTCCCCAATGTGCGGTGCCTCGCAATCAACTACAACTTCACCATAAACTGAATTCAACTGAAACCAATCAATGGATTTTTATTTTACGCATTGAATGCGTGACGCGCGAAGGTCAACAAGATAAAATGTGAAATAACACTTACTGGAGTCTTTGTATTGCGCGATTACGATACCAAACTCTCCATTTCTGCAAGTTACGATTCATAATCTGTTTATTAGAAGCTGCTGGAATTTTCGGTGTCTGGCCAGGATTGCTGCCTCATTGTTTCGTAGAAATAGATAATCAAGAATTGTTATGTTGTTATTGTTTTTCGAATTTATTAAGAGTGTTTCATACAGCGAAATCTATTAGGGAATTTCTACAGGGTGTCCCGTTAAAGTGGCTTCAGCAGGATATCTAAAAAAATATATAAAAAAACTCTTTAAAAACAAAATCATTGTTGTAGACATTAGTGACTATAAATAAAAGCGTGGAGCGCTATAGTGTATCAAAGTAATCTTCGCGGACGTTCCACGCTTTTATGTTATAGTCACTAATGTCTACAAAAATGACTTAGGACGTTCGCAGAACCTGAGAAACGGACAGGGCCGCCGCGTGCGATTGTGCAGGTTGTGCGAAGCACACGGGCGCTTCATCAAAGGGGCGCCACAACATTAACAGTAAACAGATTTGCTAAATTCAAAAAAGGGTCGTTCAAATCATTTTTAAGTTTGAAGAGGGCGCACTAAATTTCTTTTGTACTCGGGCGACTCGTACCACAGACTACTGTAATACTAGCCATGCTGAACAACTTGGCAACACTGCGAGAGTCCTATTAGAGATATATATATATATATATATATATATATATATATATATATATATATATATCAATATATACAGATATATCTCAATCGGAAAACCGGACTCTCACAGTGTTGCCGTTTTACCTTCAGCACGGCTAGTATTAAAGTAGGCTGTGCTCGTACCCACGCGGCGGCCCTGCAAACGGATGTTACTAGAACGTCCAGAATTTAAGTTCTAGGGACATTCGTGAAACCTAAGAAAATGATGTTACTAAAACGTCCAAATACTAACGACATTCACAAAACCCAAGAAACGCGTGTTTTCTAGAACCTCCAAAATTCAAATACTAAGAAACAAATATTACTAGAACGTCCAAAATTTAGGTCCTAAGGACATTCATAATACCTAAGAAACAAATGTTACTAGGACGCCCAGAAGGATTTACGTCCTAAGGATATTCAAAAAACTAAGAAAAGGATGTTCCTAGAACGTCCAGGATTGAGGAACTAAGTACATTCATAATACCTAAACAACGGATGTTACTAAAACGTGCAGAATTTAGATCCTAAGGACGTTCATAAAACCTGTAAAAAGGATGTTACTAAAACGTCCAAAATGCAAATCCTAAGGACATTCATAAAACCTAAGAAACGGATGTTTTCTAGAACGTCCAAAATTCAAATACTAAGGACATTCATAAAACCTAAGAAACAAATATTACTAGAACGTCCAGAATTTATGTCCTAAGGACATTCATAAAACCTAAGAAAAGGATGTTCCTAGAACGTCCAGAAGGATTTACGTCCTGAGGACATTCATAAAACCTAGAAAACGGATGTTACTAGTACGTCAAAAATCCAGATCCTAAGGAAATTCAAAAAACCTAAGAAACTGATGTTCATAGAACGTCCAGGATTTAGGTCCTGAGGACATTCATAAAACCTAAGACACAAATGTTACTAGAACGACCAGAATTTATGTCCTAAGGACATTCATAAAACCTAACAACAGATGTTACTAGAACGTCCAGAATTTAGGTCCTACGGACATTCATAAAACCTATAAAAAGGATGTTACTGAAACATCCAAAATTCAAATCCTAAGCACGTTCATAAAACCTACGAAACAAATGTTACTAGGACGTCCAGAAGGATTTTCGTCCTGAGGACATTCATAAAATCTAGAAAACGGATGTTACTAGTACGTCCAGAAGGATTTACGTCCTGAGGACATTCATAATACCTACAAAACAAATGTTACTAGGACGTCCAGGAGGATTTACGTCCTGAGGACATTCATAAAACCTAGAAAACGGATGTTACTAGTACGTCGAAAATCCAAATCCCAAGGAAATTCAAAAAACTCAAGAAACAGATGTTCATAGAACGTCCAGACTTTACGTCCTAAGGATATTCATAAAACCTAAAAAGTGCTAAAAAGTGGATGTTCCTAGAACGTCCAGAATTTAGGTCCTAAGAACATCCATGTTCAGAATGGACATATGACGTTTGGACATAAACTGGACGTAAAACGTACATAGGACGTCCGATGTATGTTGAATTTGCGTCCATACGTCCATTGGACGTATATCGGACGTCCGGGTGCTATCTGGTGCACCTAGATTACATTTACTATTTTATAAGATGGAAATTATTTCGTACTTTTTAGTACATTTTTCTTAGATATTTTTTTCGAAGTCGGTTAATTTTTTTTCTATGAAATGTTTTTTTTATGAAAATTATAAAGCGAACGCTTAATTCGCGAACAAGCAGTGAACGAGTAACAGTGAATTCCACATTACGAATGTATTCATTTCAAGAACAAGTTGGTCGTTTGAATCATCGACAGAATCTCGCAGTTGAAGTCGAGTCATGTAGTCATAGTTAGGCGAATAACAAGTCTGCCGTCCGGGCCCCGGCCATTTTATCATTTTCTTTATCGTCAGCTGCTCGGAACGACGCGACGAGACGCGACGCGACTCGCAACGTCACTGTTTCTGAATCTGACGAGCCGTAAGTCAACACTAAATATAGTGATCGCGTATTATCGCGCGTCTCTCTAGCTGGATTCCTTGAATGCTTGACGATCACCAACGGGGACTCGCGGCCGACAATTAACCATTTAAGAAACTTACCATCTACATATACATATGTACATACAATGGGCGTACGAAGTGTTTGTACAATTTTTAAAATGGAATAATTGATTTTTTATAATTAATTAGAAACATTGGTTTATGAAATGATATGCAAAGAAGATTTACCAAAACATTATTATTTACAAGGTTACGTGCAAAAATAGAAAAAGTATTTATTAAAACTTTTTATTTGGGCCTGTAATGAAAATTAAAAATTTATTTTTTGTAGGTCTATGGTAGTTGTGCACATACTGAAAATTTCATCGAAATCTTTTGACGCAGGAAAAAATCGATACGCAGCGAGAGATGTACGATCCTGGGCGTTTTAAGCAGAAACTGATGAAAAATCGGGTGAAGTCAATCGTCCTTCGGTTATATTAAATTTTCTATGTAAACTCAATTATATTCAATTTTCTATGTAAACTCAATTATATTACATTTTCTATGTAAACTCAATAATATACCATTTTTGTAGAGAAATTCAATCAAGGATGAATAATTTCACAGTATGTGAAAATATTGTGGTGGGTGAATTTTCACCCTGCGAGAACGTATGAGGGTTAATAATTTGATAGTAGCAATTCTGAAAGGTTAGGAAGACTTAGTGTATAACACGTAATTAAGTATGCTACTTATACCCCATAGGATTGTTTTTCATTTATGAAAAAAAGACAGAAGATATATTAAATAGGATAATCAGGGCACATTGACGATAAGAAGCACTTTTTCGCTTAAAAATACTGCATCTCAAATTTCTATCTTTGTGTATTCTTGTATATTCTTGTATACTTTTACTTCAACTTGCATATTCTTGTATATTATTTTATATTCTTGAATATTCTTATATATTATATCATATTCTTGAATATTCTTGCATATTATTTTATATTCTTGAATATTCTTGGATATTCTTGTGTACTCTTGAATACTTTTGTTTAATCTTGTTCATTCTTGTACTTTCTTGTATATTATTGTAGATTCTTATATACTCTTGTATATTCTTGTAAATTCGTGTATATCCTTCAGCATTCTTGTATATTCTTGTATATTCTTGTATAGTTTTACTTAATCTTGTATGTTCTTGTATATTATTTTATATTCTTGAATATTCTTGTATATTTTTACTTAATCTTGTATGTTCTTGTATATTATTTTATATTCTTGAATATTCTTGTATATTTTTGTAGATTCATGTATATCCTTTTGTATTCTTGTATATTCTTGTAAATTCGTGTATTTCCTTGTGTATTCTTGTATATTCTTGTAGTTTCTTAGATATTATTGTAGATTCTTCTATACTTTTGTATATTCTTGTGTATTCTTGTATATTCTTGTATATTCTTGTATATTCTTGTATAGTTTTACTTAATCTTGTATATTCTTGTATAGTTTTACTTAATCTTGTATATTCTTGTATAGTTTTACTTAATCTTGTATATTCTTGTATAGTTTTACTTAATCTTGTATATTCTTGTATAGTTTTACTTAATCTTGTATGTTCTTGTATATTATTTTATATTCTTGAATATTCTTGTATATTTTTGTAAATTCATGTATATCCTTTTGTATTCTTGTATATTCTTGTAAATTCGTGTATTTCCTTGTGTATTCTTGTATATTCTTGTAGTTTCTTAGATATTATTGTAGATTCTTGTATATTCTTGTATAGTTTTACTTAATCTTGTATATTCTTGTATAGTTTTACTTAATCTTGTATATTCTTGTATAGTTTTACTTAATCTTGTATATTCTTGTATAGTTTTACTTAATCTTGTATATTCTTGTATAGTTTTACTTAATCTTGTATATTCTTGTATAGTTTTATTTAATCTTGTATGTTCTTCTATATTATTTCATATTCTTGAATATTCTTGTATATTTTTGTAAATTCGTATACCATCCTTATATATTCTTGTATATTCTTGTACTTTCTTAGATACTATTGTAGATTCTTCTATACTCTTGTATATCCTTGTAAATTCATGTATATTCTTGTGTATTCTTGTGTATTCTTGTATATTCTTGTATAGTTTTACTTAATCTTGTATGTTTTTGTATACTTGTATTTAATTTATATTAACTACAGTTTTTCTGGACAAACATTAATTTTTCCAGCTTCTCCGTTGACGGACATTCAGGACCCAATAAAAAATTAGAAATCCACACTAGAGCGTCTAGTTTTTCGGTGAAATGTCACCAAATTTCTCGATCCAGCCTGCTATGACGCCGACTCAGTTTCCCTTCGGTGATTTGAAAATTCTGACAAGGTGTTAGCCGTGCAGAGAGCAAGGAGGATCATTGACCCCGTTATGGTGATTCCCGATAGTTTCACTGTCTGGAGTCTGGACCGAACGCTAGTCCGATGAGAAAGAGCCTTGAGCACACTCTTCTGGGTGGGTGCGTTGAACTTACCGGTCGTCGCATTCCGTATTGATTTCGGTGGTACTGCGCGACTGGAGCCAGACGGTTACCTACAGCACGTCCTATGCACGTGTCCGCATAGGACAGACACGCCCAAATCCGCTCCGTCAGGACGGATATCAAACAGCCCCGTCCGAGGGGGGCTGATAACCCAGAACGAGGAATCATTTCCGTTGGAAAAACTCGCACCACTTTCACTGAAAACGACCGATGACTAAAGGCACCGACACGTAATCGGTTAATCGCTATGCCGATGGCACACCGCCCCGGCGCGGCGACCGGAGCCTTACGCAAGGCCTTGAAGACCTTGAACGGGAACCTTATTTGGTAAGCAAGGTCGAGGCTCCTCGAACTATTGGGTTCTGCAGGCTCTCCGGCCACAATGCGTCTACGCGCTTCTACACCTTACTTGGATATCATTCTTCCCAGTCTGTAAACGGTTCTCCGGTTCGCCTGCAACACAGTTTGTTGTTAACAATTCTCATATCATATTTAAGGATGTTCTGTTACAAATTTTTGAAAATTTGACAAAATGTAATTCTTACCAATTTAATGCAATTACCAAACCCAGGTAACACAGGACGTCCTCAAGATGTCCATTTTACGTCCATTTCACGTCTGAACCTCCTACGTCCTGGAAGGACGTGTTACAAACGTCTTGAAAACATCTTTTTTGAAAATTTGACAAAATGTAATTCTTACCAATTTAATGCAATTACCAAACCCAGGTAACACAGGACGTCCTCAAGATGTCCATTTTACGTCCATTTCACGTCTGAACCTCCTACGTCCTGGAAGGACGTGTTACAAACGTCTTGAAAACATCTTTTTTGAAAATTTGACAAAATGTAATTCTTACCAATTTAATGCAATTATCAAACCCAGATAACACAGGACGTCCTCAAGATGTCCATTTTACGTCCATTTCACGTCTGAACCTCCTACGTCCTGGAAGGACGTGTCACAAACGTCTTGAAAACATTTTTTTGAAAATTTGACAAAATGTAATTCTTACCAATTTAATGCAATTACCGAACCCAGGTAACACAGGACGTCCTCAAGATGTCCATTTTACGTCCATTTCACGTCTGAACCTCCTACGTCCTGGAAGGACGTGTTACAAACGTCTTGAAAACATCTTTTTCGGGACGTTCGTTTGACGACCAAAATAAGACATTTTGAAATCGTTTTCTTCGGGACGCTGGTTTAACGTTTGAAATAAAACGTTTTAAAGGCCACTTTTTGGGGAGTATTACAGGTCCAAATATGAATAAACTTAAATAACTAAAAATTTAGGACCATTTGCACAAAATTATTCTGGTACTAGCTGACCTGACAGACGTTGTCCTGTCAAAATTTCAATGAATTGGGTTGTGATCATTTTGTGAATTTTTGAAAAGCTATAGGATGTACGTAAACAAAGTAAAAATGAGAAAAAAACATGTTTCGCAGTGATCGTTACAGCAAATAGATGTGTATAATTTTTTTTAAATATTCAACTGTTATATTCGACCACTTAATTTCAAGTCTTTGTTTTGATAAATAATGGATGAACTGGATGGAAAAATTCGAAAAACCCCAATTACATAAAAATAACAATAACAGTTGAATATTTTTTAAAAATTACAAAAAATATGCCAAACATGCTCTTAAACAAAATGGTTATGCCACAAAGTGTTAAACAAATTTTGTAATGCTGAATTACATTATCTAAATAGAAAAATTAATATTGTCCGAATATTTTTGTGAGCCACAAATGCTGCATTATTTCTTTGAATAATTTTTATTATTAAACGTATGTATATTTTTCGAATAAATGGTACATGTTTATCAACATTGATAAATGTTTGACTGCATTACTCATCCTACATATTGGATATGTCCTTCAAAGTATCCATATAGAATAGCAAGTTTGTATCTTGTACACAAAATTAGAGGAAGAAGTGTAAACATGGGCTGACTCAAAAACTTCATTTTTGGAAAAAGCATTAGATTTCCTTCAAATTTCACTGTATTTAATTCAGTATTTTTTCTACAATTCCGATCAATTGGATTTTTGAAAAAATTTTTTTATCAAATCTTGTAGCAAAGTAATTGCTCTGGCTTCCCAAAATCAAATACTATTACAAAAGTTATCGTCCTTTTAAGAATGTCCGAATATAAGTAGGAGTTACTGTATGTGTATGTAATTAAGAAAACAGAAAGGTTTGATGAATACGTGCGTCATATCGTCATGCCATACCTCTTTGACGAAACAGTGGTACGATGACACAACCAGTGAGTCATTTCTGCTTAATAAGAAATCGGGATTCGATGAAATAGCTGTTCCTTCAGGATTTTTCAAAAGCGTGTGAAATTTTACTTAATACATTCTTTATTTGGAGATCTGCATTCGAAAAGTAGTCTGTTTAAATTTGAAATGCTACTATGCACCTATTACGGTAATATTACCTATACAGGAGTGGTCCACGCAATTGTTTCAAGTCAACTCCGTTATTATTGCATTTACGAAAAACTGTCGAAGGAGAAAGAAAAATGGTTCGGAGAGCACTACATCTGTACTGCTTAAAATTTTTTTTAGATGCAGCAGTGCATGTGCAATTAACAATTGCATCACTTCTTTAAATGGAAATGCATATTCTTTTTTACACAGATCGATTCTTCTATTCATTCTACGTAAAAAATGATTAGGGTACCATGGTAAAAAATTATTAGATTTCGAGGTATTTTCAAAATATATCTTTATTGAAGAAGATGCTCAAGCGCTTCACGACAACGTAGTAAACAACACCTTTCGAAATTGTTCTTCTCCAGTTGTGCTAGCCTAGTTAATATGTAATTTGTAATAACATGTAATATGTAATAACATGTAATATGTAATAACATGTAATATGTAATAACATGTAATGTGTAATAACATGTAATGTGTAATAACATGTAATGTGTAATAACATGTAATGTGTAATAACATGTAATGTGTAATAACATGTAATATGTAATAACATGTAATGTGTAATAACATGTAATGTGTAATAATATGTAATATGTAATATGTAATATGTAATATGTAATATGTAATATGTAATATGTAATATGTAATATGTAATATGTAATATGTAATATGTAATATGTAATATTTAATATGTAATATGTAATATGTAATATGTAATATGTAATATGTAATAATATGTAATATGTAATATGTAATATGTAATATGTAATATGTAATATGTAATATGTAATATGTAATATGTAATAATATGTAATATGTAATATGTAATATGTAATATGTAATATGTAATATGTAATAATATGTAATATGTAATATGTAATATGTAATAATATGTAATATGTAATATGTAATAATATGTAATATGTAATAATATGTAATATGTAATAATATGTAATATGTAATAATATGTAATATGTAATAATATGTAATATGTAATAATATGTAATATGTAATAATATGTAATATGTAATAATATGTAATATGTAATAATATGTAATATGTAATAATATGTCATATGTAATAATATGTAATATGTAATAATATGTAATATGTAATAATATGTCATATGTAATAATATGTCATATGTAATAATATGTCATATGTAATAATATGTAATATGTAATAATATGTAATATGTAATAATATGTAATATGTAATATGTAATAATATGTAATTTGTAATATGTAATATGTAATAATATGTAACATGTAATAATATGTAACATGTAATAATATGTAACATGTAATAATATGTAATATGTGAAATGTAATAATATGTAATATGTAATAATATGTAATATACTAATAAAAATATACTATAATATATACTAGTATAATAACTAATATAATAATAATCAACTATATTATATATATATATCATATAATATACATGTAATATAATATAGAAAATAGGTTGTAAAGTATTTTGCAAAAAATGCGAGAAAACGGGAAAAGCTCGGGTCTTTGACGTTTTCGTCGCCACGTGGTTTCACATGGTAAGTCCGACCTACCATAGTAGACTACATGAACCCGCCTATCGATTTTGCAGCAGACACTGGCAGACAACTGTACGCGCACCCAAACGGGGAACAGCTTCCGTGTCTAATAGACGCGAACGCTAAATGGTGCTGCCGTAGCGTAGGGCTCGTGTGACGTGGACTAGTCCAGTGCACCCTTATCCGCGCCCTTGAGTCTATTTTTAGCTCTTGTTTCATGAAAAAGGCGGCCGAGATGGCACACACTCACACAACACACGTTAAGCGGGAGGATATGCGACGACTTGGTCTTTCGGCCGACCGACGCGTGAATCGTTCTTTCCCTTCGCTCTTCAGAAATTATAGATCGTTTACTACGACACGTCATATGCTCACTACTATGCACATAGCGAAATCTGCTGGAGTCTAGCAGCTAGACGAATGATAATCTCCGACCTGACCCACTCACTCTTTCAGTCTACTTACGTTTAGAATGAATTTCAAACACGATACGGTCGGTTACACTTGACAGAATGTATTATGATTACCCTATATGTAACTGTTGTTTACTTGAAGCCTAGTAAATTAAAGATAAAGTTTGTCAACCTGTATCATTCACTTTGACTTGATTGCCTTCTCTTGAAATACTCCATCCTAACCTAACGGCGTATACCTGAAAGATAGGCAGACGAAATTCTTGGAATCTTTTGAGCAATACTGTATCGCATTCAATATAGCGATACGGCGATTTCATGAATTTCGTTTCGAAGAATTTTACACGTTACACCGACTTCTTTCATATCTATTTTTTAAATAGAAAATATACTCGTAAATGACTTTCATTGCCAATATATTAATGGGTTTCGAATTTCTTGTACTTTTGTATCCCATTGTACCTCCAGAACATTCATTTACATAAAATAAATTTGATATCAAATCAAATTAAGAATTAAAATTTATATAAAATAAAAATTTCAATATTTAAGAAACTTACCTTCCTTCGCTCCGGTTCTAGGTACACATACACGTATGTACATACAATGGGTGTACAAAGTGTTTGTACACTTTTGAAAATGGAATAACTTTTTTATAATTCTACCAACCGACCTGATGTTTTTAGAATTAATTAGAAACATTGGTTTATGAAATGATATGCAAAAAAGATTTCCCGAAAAATTATTATTGAAGGGGTTACGTGCGAAAATGAAAAAGGCATTTATTAAAACTTTTTTATTTGGCCCCTGAATGAAAATTAAAAATTTATGTTTTGTAGATCTATGGTAGTTACTGAAAATTTCATCAAAATCGATTAATATGCACAAAAACATCACATCGTACATCTTCATCAAAAAATGGTCAACTGATTGGACCGATTTCGGTATTAAATTGTAATGGTATAACAATTGTACGAAACGACCTGATGTTTTTAGAATTAATTAGAAGCATTGATTTCTGAAATGCTGCGCAAAAAAGATTTTCCAAAAGATTATTATTGACGAGGTGAGAAAGTAATGGAGTAAATTTTAGTAGTACAATAATTTTACGAAATGGCCTGATGTTTTTAGAATTAATTAGAAGCATTGGTTCGTGAAATGCTGTGCAAAAAAGATTTTTAAAAAATTATTATTGACGAGGTGAGAAAGTAATGGAGTAAATTGTAATAGTATAATAATTGTACGAAACGACCTGATGTTTTTAGAATTAATTAGAAGCATTGGTTTGTGAAATGCTGTGCAAAAAAGATTTCCTGAAAAATGATTATTGACGAGGTGAGAAAGTAATGGAGTAAATTTTAATGTACAATAATTTTTCGAAATGACCTGATGTTTTTAGAATTAATTAGAAGCATTGATTTGTGAAATGCTGTGCAAAAAAGATTTTCCAAAAAATTATTATTGACGAGGTGAGAAAGTAATGGAGTAAATTGTAATAGTATAATAATTTTACGAAACGACCTGATGTTTTTAGAATTAATTAGAAGCATTGATTTGTGAAATGCTGTGCAAAAAAGATTTCCTGAAAAATTATTATTGACGAGGTTACGTGCGAAAATGAAAAAGGCATTTTTTAAAATGTAATGAAAATTAAAATATTATTTACAATATAATCTTTTCGGAGTCGGCGCAAGATTAAAAATTGTCGACACTAGAAATTACTTAAAAATTCTTAAATTCATTTACACACTAATATATGTTCTCACATATCAATATATCTTCTCTTCCAACCTACCGATGTTGAAGTCCACCATATTCCAATGAAATCATAATCAGCAACATCTGTGATTTGAAAAATGTTCAATTGTACCTCCAGAACATCCTTAAAGGGAATAGACCGAACGCAGAGTGCATAGATTTCGCAGAAAATTCAGGGAAGACATTTCCAAGACCGAACAACGTTCAATGTACGTAACGAGTGCGACACGGTTTTCATAATCTCTCACGAAATAAAATAAACTGCTGATAAAGTGGTGTACTGTAGCTATACGTATGTTATGATTAATGCTATATAAACCAAAAATGGTTAACGGCATCGATGAACAAATAAAAGAAAAGAGATAAACTGCTGATCAATCTGAAAGTATGCAGCGAAACTTTTCTGATTCATACCTACTGCCGGTACTGGTTCGCACGCGTACACGTACACATACAGAGTACAGTTTGTAATCATTCGCATACATTTGCACGCACACAACCATCAAACGGCTCTGACGGTTAGTCAGGAAAGCCCTTACGCTAGTGTACGCATCCAGAAGGCATTATGCTCCCCGTATCGTACACTTTCAAGCGGCATTTGGAGAATCTAGCCGGCAGCCGTCCAGCGGACCAATCAGCGAGCCGCTTTCGTTTTATGCCCATATATGGCAAGAGCTGTGAATCCGAGTGGTGGGGAAAGCCGGCTGGACGATTCCATTTTGAAATAGGGGCGTCCGACGGAACCGTATTACCCGATGCAATAACGACTACAAACAAACAAACGATTGTAAAAATTCGAATGCCCAACGTATTTTTTCCGTTCGATCGATACTATTTTACGGAGAAATTAAAAAATACGTGTTCGGGGGAACGGAAATCCGTGTTCGGAACTCGAACGTTTCTGCGGACCACACCTTTGGGCTAGTCCACGTAACACGGTACCGGCCACGATCTCGCTCACAGTGCTTGCAACTCGCGGCTGTCGAGTCTCGCTTCGTCGTGCTGATAGTATCCTTGCGGTGTCTCTTTGCCGATCGTCGATCGACTATTTCCGAAGTCGCTTTCCGTTCTCGAAAGGTGGGTACTTTTGCACGTTATCATCTATTCCGTTGAAATCTCATACCGAATTCGACGGCGTTTCCGACGATCTGTCATCGTTTTAACGGCGAAAATTACTCGATCGCCGGTTTTTCACCGGGCAGCCATGATGGCAGGGCGTTGCTCTTCGAATCTCGTCGACGGGAATCAGATTTCGCGTTTTACCGAAGTTATTTCGAAACAGGGCACGCAACGATCCGACAAGTTGTTGTCAAGTGGTTCCTGACGTGTAACGGATGCAAGTTTCGAGACAGGTGGTCGTCGATTTATTAATAGCCGTTACACTAACCTACGTTTATGCCAGCTCGGAAATACCAGCATGAATGAGTATATTCGTGGACGAACAATTCGAACGCTTCCGAGAGTATTTATCGTACCGGGATTAATATTGTTTTCACGTTACGTCGCTATTCTGGGTTGTTAATTATACCACCCGGTACATACGGCGGGTGCAACGGTCGTACAGCTTTTATAACGGAATAATTTTTTAAACAATTTCAAATATTGGTTTACTAAATGATCTGCAAAAAAGATTTTCCAAGTATTACAATTTACAAGGTTAAATAATATTAATGCTATTGTACGATCATTTTCAATTTTGAAAATTATTATTTCTTCAACCTTTCCAGTCTAAATTCAGACAAGAAAAATTAGATATAATAATTCGCAGAATTGCTTAGTAATAAAAAATGATCGTACTTTGTTCTATTCTGGGTTGTTAAATTAATTATACCACCCGGTACATACGGCGGGTGCAACGTTCGTACAGCTTTTATAACGGAATAATTTTTTAAACAATTTCAAATATTGGTTCACTAAATGGTCTGCAAAAAAGATTTTACAAATGTTACAATTTACAAGGTTAAATAATATTAATGCTACTGTACGATCATTTTCAATTTTGAAAATTATTATTTCTTCAACCTTTCCGGTCTAAATTCAGACAAGAAAAATTTGATATAATAATTCGCAGAATTGCTTAGTAATAAAAAATGATCGTACTTTGTTCTATTCTGGGTTGTTAAATTAATTATACCACCCGGTACATACGGCGGGTGCAACGTTCGTACAGCTTTTATAACGGAATAATTTTTTAAACAATTTGAAGTATTGGTTTACTAAGTGATCTGCCAAAAAGATTTTACAAATGTTACAATTTACAAGGTTAAATAATATTAATGCTATTGTACGCTCATTTTCAATTTTGCAAATTATTACATCAAATTTTTGTTCGACGTTTAGGTCTAAATTCAGACCAGAAAAATTTGATATAATAATTTGCAAAATTGATAATGATCGAACCAGTGCGTCAATAGCATTAATATTATTTACAAGGTTGCATGGAAAAATTTTAAAAAGCATTTCTTTGAATTTTTTTATTAGGCCCCTTAATGGAAATTTCAAATATACGTTTGTTACACACATGCTGACAATTTTATAGATATCGATTAACACGAGCTGCGGAAGATTAAAAATTGTGAAAATCGTAGTTATATTTTTAAAATTAATTTTCCTCGATTTCAACCGGAAATTACCCTGAATTCTGACTTGAAATTTCCCCCACTTTAAAACTTTGAATTTGCTTGAATTCCAAACTTGAAATTTCCGCCAATATGAAACGTCAAATATCCTTGAATTTGAACTTGAAATTTCTCTGAATTCAAAACTTAAAATATCTCGAAATTTTCCTCGATTTTAACTTGAAATTAGCCTGAATTCTAACTTGAAATTTCCACCAATTTAAATCCTGAAAAGTAGTTTTACACGATTTTTGATCAGTTTCTGCTTAAAATCCACAGAATCGTATTTTAACAAGTTTAAAAAGTGTACGAACACTTTGTACATCCACTGTACAGTGACTCACACTAATTTTCGGACACTATTAACCCTCATCCGTTCCTCGGGGTAAAAATTCACACATTTACTGTTTTTTTACATATTATGAAATAATTGGTTCCTCTTTATCTGTATTTTTAGATGTATTTCTCTAAAATGTGACATGATCAATGAAGTAATTTATCAGCTTAAAAAGCGAAGCAAAATCTGTAAGAAAGTATCATAGAATCGTTTATGCAATTATTTTTGAGGAACGTATGAGGGTTAAAAAGACGATAAATTTTTCTAAGTGTACTGTACGATTTGAATTTTTTTAGAAAGTTAAAATAATTAGTTGGCACAGGATGTGGAAAAAAATGTTTTCAAAAAATGCAGTTGATCATGATCATGAAACAATACTAAAAGTTTCACTTTACAACTTCTTAAAAATACGTTTTGTAGATATATAAAAATTTTGTAAGTAAAAATACAATTACATTGAGTCACGAAATTATTCGCTCATTCTTAAAAAGATAACTGATGAAATATTGTACTATACAATTTGAACTTCTTTGGGAAGCTAGAGTAACTAGTTTGCTACAGGATGCGAAAAGAAATTTTGTCAAAAATTACAATTGATCGGAATTTAAAAAAAAATACTAAAAGTTGCTTTTGACAACTTTTTATGTGGCCTTATATTGAAAATTTTAAAAATACGTTGTGTAGATATGTGTCGATTAAATGTATTCTGCAAAATTCCGTCGAAAATCGGTGGTCGTTGCAACGAGCTAGAAAAGATGGTAAAAATTTCAATGCTTGTCACTTTTCCGCATCAACCGATTTCAAATTTAAAAGACGTATTTTTAAAATTTTCGTAAAACGCAAATTTCAATATTTTTTCTACAATTCCGATTAATTGTTATTTTTGACAAAATTTGCTGTAGCTAAAATTATTTGCTGTAGCTCCCCAAAAAAATTCAAATCGTATAGTTCAATGTGAAAACGGTTGTCTTTTTTTTTAGTGCGTCCCAATAATAATAATAATTTCGTAAAACGCAAATTTCAATATTTTTTCTACAATTCCGATTAATTGTTATTTTTGACAAAATTTGCTGTAGCTAAAACTATTTGCTGTAGCTCCCCAAAAAAATTCAAATCGTGTAGTTCAATGTTAAAACGGTTATCTTTGTTTTTAGTGCGTCCCAATAATAATAATAATTTCGTAAAACGCAAATTTCAATATTTTTTCTGCAATTCCGATTAATTGTTATTTTTGACAAAATTTGCTGTAGCTGCCCAAAAAAATTCAAATCGTATAGTTCAATGTTAAAACGGTTATCTTTGTTTTTAGTGCGTCCCAATAATAATAGGAGTCACTTTAAATAAAAAATTACTCTTTTCATCAAAGGTTTGCTATTATTTACGGTGAACGGACGACGGAAGCTTTCGCCGGTGGTATTCGATTAAATTTCATGTAACAAAAGTGAGACACGATCGAGGTATGAGACTTGGCGTGGAATGCATTGGCGTATGGCGGAAACGATTATTTATTATTCAAATGAAAAAAGATAACAAAAAGATAGGTTGACATTGAACGCGATTGGAAGAGCCGTTGTGCACGGGTTGGAGGGAGGGGAGCATGGGTTAAGATGCGTGCGGTTTAGACAATTTAGTGGATGAATTCAAGAAGAGTGGGTTGAGTTTTCAAAACAGAATAACTTTTTTACAATTGCACCGAACGACCTGATTTTTGTTATCATAAATTAGAAGTTTATTAAATGATCTGCGAAAACGATTTTCCAAGAATGACAATTTTCAAGGTTACATGGAGAAATAAAATAGTATTTCTTTGAATTTTTTTATTAGGGTCCTTAACCCTCGTCCGTCCCTGATTTTAGGAACTGAAACTGTCCTTCGGTGTCAAATTGAATCTTGATTAAAAAAATCGATGAAATAACAAGGTAAATTTTTCGGTTATGGGTCTCGTAGAAAAAATTAAATTAAGAATTAAAAATGAAATTAAAATTAAGTCGCCAGGTTTCGCACGAACTTACACCTACAAGTAACAGAATAAGCATAACTTGTGTCGCGAGGGACGGTTAACGAAAATTTCAAATACATGTTTTGTAGACCTACGTTTGTTACAATCATGTTGAAAAACATTTCATCGAATTTTAATTAACGTACGCGCGAGCTGCGAGCGGTTAAAATTTTGAAAATTGTGGTTCTACACGATTTTTGAGTATGTAGTTCCTGTTTAGACTCGTACATCTTTCGATGGAATTTTCAGCGTGTGTATGAACCAACGTAGATCTACAAAACAAATATTTCAGATTTTCATTACAGGCCCAAATAAAAAAGTTTTTCATTTTTGCATGTAACTAGTGTTCCTGATTTCTCAACATGTTTCATATCTCGAGAAATGAGAAATATGAATTTATTTCTCGAGACTTCTCTAGAATTTTTAATAAAATAAAAAAATATTTGAAAACTTATGATATTTAGAATATCGTTGATAGTATTTATCGAAAGCACAAAAAACTTTACCTTAATGTTTATTCCTGTCCAATGTTTACATAACTTTAATAACAAGGAAAGACAAACGCTAAATATAACCGATAAATTTATTTATATAAAATCAAATTTTTATGAAATTAAACGTTACGCTTTTCTTTTGAAATTACTTCTTAAGAACCATAGTGCGTCTGATGTAGAATCGGTGAATTTCTTTGACAGCTCACATCGATACACATTCTCAAAAATTATTATAAATTATCACATTGTAAACATACATATCGATTATGCTGCTTACAGATGTGCTTATACGTATGCGATTGATTAGTAATATGCAATTTGAGTAAATTAAAAATTCATTTCCGAAAATATCTTATAAAATAAATGAATTCATAAGATTTTCCTAGATTTAAATTTCTCGAGAAATGAGAAATAATCAATTATAAAATTCCTCGAGAAGGAACATCGCAAAATAGAAATGGCATTTTTTAAAACACTTTAAAAAATTAGAATTTACGAGATTACATGGCAAAATGGAAAAGGCATTTTTTAATTTACAAGACTAAAAATGTCAATTTACAAGAGTACATGCCGAAATAAAAAAGGCATTTTTTTAAACTCTCAAAAATTACAATTTGGGAGACTACATTGCAAAATAGAAAAGGCATTTTTTAAAATTATTTCAAAAAATTACAATTTACGGGACTACATGGTAAAATAGAAAATGCATTTTTAAAAAACTCTAATAAGTAAGATATTTTTTAAAACTGTCATTTGGGCCCTTAATAAAAATTTCAAATATTTGTTTTGTAGATCTATGTTGGTTTATATATATTGCTGAAAATTTCATCAAAATCGACTGACGCAGGAAAGAACGACACCCATCGAAATTACTTAAAAATGCTTGTTTCATTTTTGCATGTAACCGTATATAGATCCACAAACATATATTTAAAATTTTCAGCACGTATGTAACCTTGTAAATAATAATTTTTCAGAAAATCTTCTTCGCATATAATTGCATAAACCAATGCTTCTAATTAATTATAAAATGTCAGGTCGCTTGGTAGAATTATAAAAAAGAAATTATTCCATTTTAAATAGTGTACGAACACTTTGTACTTGCATAGTTGGACGATCAGTAGACGGCGTGGAGAGAAGCGTTTAAAAAACATAGATCTACAAAACATAAATCTTAAATTTCCAGTAAGGTGCCACATAAAAAAGTTTTAATAAATGTCTTTTTCATTTTCGCACATAACCTCGTCAATAATAATTTTTTGGAAAATCTTCTTCGCATATAATTGCATAAACCAATGCTTCTAATTAATTATAAAATGTCAGGTCGCTTGGTAGAATTATAAAAAAGAAATTATTCCATTTTAAATAGTGTACGAACACTTTTGCATAGTTGGATGGTCAGAGTAGAAGACGTGTTTTTATATTTTCATTGAGGACCCTAATAAAAAAATTGAGAGAAATGCTTTTTTTATATTTTCATGCAACCTTGGAAATTGTCATTTTTGATAAATCTTTTTCGCGTGTCATTGCATAAACCAATGCTTCTAATTAATTATAAAATGTCAGGTCGCTTGGTAGAATTATAAAAAGGAAATTATTCCATTTTAAATAGTGTACGAACACTTTGTACTTGCATAGTTGGACGTTCACACTAGAAGACATGTTTTTATATTTTCATTGAGGACCCTAATAAAAAAATCAAGAGAAATGCTTTTTTTTTATATTTTCATGCAACCTTGGAAATTGTCATCTTTGATAAATCTTTTTCGCGTGTCATTACATAAACCAATGCTTCTGATTAATTCTAAAATGTCAGGTCGCTTGGTAGAATTGTAAAAAGGAAATTATTCCATTTCAAATAGTGTACGAACACTTTGTACTTGCATAGTTGGACGGTCAGAGTAGAGGGCGTGGGAGAGAAGCGTCAAAGCCTTGGAGAAGGGAAGGGTGGGGCGGCGGGGAACCCCTCCGTAACAGGGCACTTCCATATATGGTAAAGAAAGCCAGGATTGGCCGAGGGTGTCCTATCCTTATTGGCTGATCGGTGGGTAGTGGGGGTATCGAACAACGACTCTGTTCATATAATACACCGCGAGCCGGCTGTCAGCTACACTCTGTGTTTGGTGCTAGATCGGTCGGTTGTGCGGCAGTGTCACGTCCGAAGACCCGAAGCTCCTTTACTTGTACATAACTTCTTTTTTTATACTAAACGAGAAACGTAAGTCCAGACCTAAGTTCAGTGATATATTCCGTTCGCGACTGCAGTAGATTAGAGAATCTCCGAATATTCGAGTCGCCGCGACAGTGCAACAGATATTCCGAACTAGTGAACGAAGCGAATATTTAAATTGGCAAAACCGCTTCTGCGATCGAGCGTGGATTTCGAGGAGTGGGTGCTGTTAGCTTCGAGATATCTACACTTGTGTATTATTTAGTGTGTTTTGTGTTGCAGAATCTCGAATTTCGATTTAATTGTGTTTGTTCGTTGTAGAGGAAATTCGCACCTGTGACGTTTAATAGCGTAACGGAAAATTAACCGTTTTTCGTGGGTTTCCTCGAGTACCGGTTTCGAGAATGTATTTTCCGTTTCGATTCAAACAGCCGGGTTGAACACCCAGGTTGAGATTCATTCTATCGCATTTCTTCCTGTTCTATGCGGTAAATGCTCGAAATTCCGTAGAATATCGCTCTTTACGAGCATATGTCGAATATTGACCGTTCAACGCCGGGGATGGGCGGGGCAGGGTGCGGTTCCAGCTCCGGTAACGGCGGTTTTGCCGAACTCGCTCTTCGGAAGAACTCTCTCTCTTTTTCAAAGATTATTTCTATTTTTATTTAAAAACTAAGCTGTAGATTTTCTACGTTTATTTCGCATTCTCAAATATATTACGGATATTAATGATTCGATGGAACTTGTACTGCGTGAATGTAACGGTACGTGCTACGTGTCGCCCGACGCCATCTTGGAAATGTATAAAATGTTGATTTACAGCACATGGTATTGAGACTAGATACAGTGGGTGTACAAAGTGTTCGTACACCTTTTAAAATGGAATACATTTTTTTAAATTGTACCAAACGAATTTTGATATTTTTATAATCAATTAGATTTTCCAAACAATTATTATTCGCAAGCGTCCGTTCAGGAATAAGAAAGGCATTTTTTAAAACTGTCAAAAATTACAATTTACAAGAGTACATGCCGAAATTAAAATGGTATTATTTAAATTATTTCCAAAATTAGAATTTGCAATACTACATGGCAAAAAGAAATAGGTATTTTTGTAAAATCTTTTAAAAATTACAGTTTGAGTGATTACATATCAAAATAAAAGATATTTTTTAAAATTCTTCCAAAAATTAGAATTTACAAGAGTACATGCCGAAATAAAAATGGTATTATTTAAAATTCTTTCCAAAATTAGAATTTACAAGAGTACATACCGAAATAAAAATGGTATTATTTAAAATTATTTCCAAGATTAGAATTTGCAAGACTACATTGCAAAAAGAAAGAGGTATTTTTGTAAAATCTTTTAAAAATTACAGTTTGAGTGATTACATATGAAAATAAAAGATATTTTTTAAAATTCTTTCAAAAATTAGAATTTACAAGAGTACATGCCGAAATAAAAATGGTATTATTTAAAATTCTTTCCAAAATTAGAATTTACAAGAGTACATGCCGAAATAAAAATGGTATTATTTAAAATTCTTTCCAAAATTAGAATTTACAAGACTACATGGCAAATTGAAAGAGGCATTTTTGTAAAATCTTTTAAAAATTACAGTTTGAGTGATTACATACCAAAATAAAAGATATTTTTTAAAAATCTTTTCAAAATTACGATTTACAAAACTACATGGCAAAATGAAAACGGCATTTTTTAAAAATTTTTTAAAAATTACAATTTACAAGAGTACATAGTCGAAATAAAAAAGATATTTTTAAAAACTCTGTCATTTGGACCCTTACTGAAAATTTCAAATATTTGTTTTGTAGATCTATGTTGGTTTATACATATGCTGAAAATTTCATCGAAATCGATTGACACAGGAAGAAACGACATGCATCGAAGGATGTACGATTCTATGGATTTTAAAGGGAAACTGAAGTAAAACTACGATTTTCATCAATTTTTCATAGCTCCTGTGTATATTAATCGATTTCGATTAAATTTTCAGCGAGTGTGTAAACTACTATAGATCCACAAAACAAATATTTTAATTTTTCTGTAACGGTCCAAAGAAAATAGTTTAAAAAATGCTTTCTTCATTTTTGCATGTAACCTTGTAAATTATAATTCTTGGAAAATCTTGTTACATATCATTTTGTGAAGCAATGTATCTAATTAGTTATAAAAAATCAGGTTGTTTGGTACACTTATAAAAAAGTTATTTTGTTTTAAAATTATGTACGAATAGTTTGTATATCCGGTGTATATCATTTATAAAGGGAAATATTGAAATCGAATTTTTACGTACAACTAAACGATAGCGATGAAATAATATTAAGATTTTGGAGCACAAGAATAAGAATACGTTTTAATGGATACTCGTCGTGCAAAAATGATAGAATACCGAAAGTGCTATTACGACCAAATAAAATATTGCCATGTGTACTATTGGGTTGGCAAGAAAGTATTTTCGGTATTTTTAGGTGAACTAAAGCCGAATCTTTCTATTCAACCAATAAAGTTACACCCTGATACGCTTCTAAAAAATTGCTGCATAAATAAGACTAGGATAAAAATTTACCCATTCTTATTTTACATGTTAATTCAACACATTATGTTTATTATTATATATTAAAAATAATATTAAACTTTCTAACTATGATAATTGAATTATATTAAATTTTCTATTCAAATTCAAGAATATTAATTTTCTATATAAAGTCAATAATATAAAAATGTAAATATATAAATACAATCAATCGATAAATAAATTCAATCGGTGGAATATAAAAATTGGGTTTCGCTTCACCTAGTAAATCAAAGTGACGGAAAGAAACAGAAAAGTTATAATTCGAATTGAAAACGTTCGGTTAAATTTCGAAAAAATTGAATTTTATAAAACTACATACATTAAATAATATTAAACTTTCTATCTATAATAATTGAATTATATTTAATTTTCTATAAACATTCAATAATATTACATTTTCCATACAAAGGCAATAATATAAAAATGTGTAAATACGATCAATCAATAAAAGAATATATCAATGGGTTGATTATAAAAATTGGGTTTCGCTTCACCTAGTAAATCAAAGTGACGGAAAGAAACGGAAAACTTGTAATTCGAATTGAAAACGTTTACTTAAATTCCGAAAATTTCACTTGCTCGAACAACCGTAGAGAGAATAGAATTTAAACCGTATTTTTTCTTGCAGATAAACTATCAAAGCAAACATGTGTGACGAAGAAGTTGCTGCACTCGTAGTAGACAATGGATCCGGTATGTGCAAGGCCGGTTTCGCGGGAGACGATGCTCCTCGTGCCGTCTTCCCGTCCATCGTCGGTCGACCACGCCACCAGGGTGTCATGGTCGGTATGGGACAGAAGGATTCATACGTGGGCGACGAGGCCCAATCGAAACGAGGTATCCTGACCCTGAAGTACCCAATCGAACACGGTATTGTGACCAACTGGGACGACATGGAGAAGATATGGCATCATACGTTCTACAACGAGCTGCGAGTAGCCCCTGAGGAGCATCCAGTCCTCCTAACGGAAGCTCCGTTAAATCCCAAAGCTAACCGGGAGAAGATGACGCAAATAATGTTCGAAACTTTCAACACACCTGCGATGTACGTAGCCATCCAGGCTGTTCTGTCGTTGTACGCTTCCGGTCGTACGACCGGTATCGTATTGGACTCTGGGGACGGTGTTTCGCACACCGTTCCGATCTACGAAGGATACGCCTTGCCTCACGCGATCCTTCGTCTGGATTTGGCCGGCCGTGACTTGACCGACTACCTCATGAAGATCCTGACGGAGAGGGGATACTCTTTCACGACCACGGCTGAGCGTGAAATCGTCCGCGACATCAAGGAAAAGCTCTGCTACGTTGCCCTCGACTTCGAGCAAGAGATGGCCACTGCCGCGTCATCCTCCAGTTTGGAGAAAAGCTACGAACTTCCGGACGGTCAGGTGATCACCATCGGCAACGAGAGATTCCGTTGCCCCGAGGCACTCTTCCAGCCGTCGTTCCTGGGTATGGAAGCCTGCGGCATCCACGAAACCACGTACAACTCGATCATGAAGTGCGACGTCGACATCCGTAAGGATCTATACGCGAACACCGTCCTCTCCGGCGGAACTACCATGTATCCTGGAATCGCCGATAGAATGCAGAAGGAGATCACTGCCCTAGCTCCATCAACCATGAAGATCAAGATCATCGCACCACCAGAGAGGAAATATTCCGTATGGATCGGCGGATCTATTCTAGCGTCGTTGTCCACCTTCCAGCAGATGTGGATCTCGAAACAAGAGTACGACGAGTCCGGACCTTCCATCGTTCACAGGAAGTGCTTCTAAAGCGTCGTCTTTCGAATATTCCTCTTGCATACTATCATTCCCCGATAAAAAAAACCCCGAGAGCGGCGCCTCTGTCTGATTTCGCCAGGCGGACGTAACATCAACTTCCGCGGTAATAATAATTGTCCTTTGATTCCTCCGTGGGCCAAAGAATAATTAGCTTCTTTCGATTCGGACGTTTACGAAGCGCAGAGGCGATCCTATAAACATCTTTGCTCCATTTCATTTTTCATCATTTAATTAGACACTATGGTATCTTAAACACGTACCCCCTCTATCCCCGAATTCCTAAACAACCCTTTTCCCGTCCTATCGAATCCTTTGTATTATATATTCAAATAACATACGCCTACGGTAGCTTCTTTTTAGCTGACCACCCCCCTCACGACCAGAAAAAAAACCGTTTTTTATGTCGTCACCGATCGACGAAGTATAATTATGTATTTTCTCTTATGGGTTTTCTCGCGTGTACCGATGTATTCGCGATTCGTTTTCGATACGGTGGAAACGAATCCGTTGATTAATCATTCTGAATGTACGCCGCGAAAGTTTTTATTAATATTGTATCCTCTTGTCGTATGCATTCCGCTATTTAAGACACTCGCGTTGTGTCAGTATTTCAATGATTCATCATTCCCGGCGGAGATAGGTCTTATCGATAACTACTTCTATTTTTTACCGTTACCAATATCGTTGAGGGAGAAGATGGCTCTTTCTTTTCTTTTTGTTTTTTTTCTTCTTTTTTTTAAATAATGGGGGAGACCGCTGACTCAGAAAAAAGCATCCCAGAAGTTCGCTCAAACAAATGATTAAAAAAAAAAAGACACGGTTTTGACCCCGCAAGCGTAGCCAAAGTATTATAATTTATTCCCATTGTATTGTGCAAGACCATTCACACGTACACATCTTAAAGACTACTTTAGACTTATGGGATTATAAAATAAAAAACTCTTGAAAACATTATCGCTTTGACTGTTGTGTTTTTTTTTTTGAACAGTTGCAGTTTTCCAACAACCCTTCTACTACTACTCTGGATAGGGTTAGGTGTCCTTGATTTCCATTCCAGCGAAAACTTAGAGAGAGAAAAAACGGTCGTCGCTTATCGTTTCGTTTCGCATGAATTCCACGTGGTAGTTTTTATACGCAACACCGTAGCTTTTATACTGTTTGGCGTTTTTTTTCATTACTGTAACGTAAGATTTGTGGTGAAAATTTATATTTACTATTAAGAACACACCTAGGTTTATATTTTCAGTCGAATAAAAATTATTTTCAATGAAAATGGTATACGTCGTTACTTCTCTTATGGAAAATTCTATATTATTTAAGGATTTTCGAAATCACCAAATTTAAATTATTCAAAACGCATTCAATTTTCACGTATTTGTAAATAACGGAATCTAAATATCGATCTTAATAATTAATTATTAATTCATGATTAGTATTATTAGAATATTGAGGGTGCTTGCGACCTAGATTGATCTTTTATCTAGCGTTTTCGACTACTGACAAAAACCCGTGTTTGTCTTATCACGAAATAAGAACCTGCAGGGCCTGGGCTTGGGATTTCTGCGGTGGCGGACCAAGGCAAGTGGGGCCCTAAGTGGTCAAAATTTCGGGCCCCCTCCCCCAACAAAAAGTTTCAAGAAAACTCTCATTATGTTATAAACAGAAAAGAAAAGTAATCAGAAATTCCATACCATAAGACATTAAATAAATTTATTTAAAAACACATACATTTTACACATAAAAATGTGTAATAAAATTAAAATTTTATATGAATTTCCGTTAATTTCGATTAATTTATGGAGGGTTTTTTGAACCTTTTCGGTCTGGGAACAATTCATCCATTTTTATTTTACACTTTAACGTTGTCTGTTACTGTTGGATATATTACAGTATGCTATTTAATTATTTTATCATTACCTATTAGATTATTCAAATAAATTTGACACTTGCAAAAGTGCGTTTTAAATACGAGTAGATGGCAGCACAATTCGCCTGGACATTCGCAATCACAGCTGATCACAGCATAGCGCGTCACAGGTGGTCAAAGGTAATCGGATTGAACATCTGATGCGAATTTAAATTCAAATATCAATCGATGTATTCTCTTTTTCTTTATAATGAACGAATCATTTGACATTCTCGTAGAAGAAAAATGTAAACACAAAGTCTACGAGAATGTTGTGTATCAAGTGTTTGGGTGATCGATAGAAGAAATTTCAAATCGAAGAAAAGAGAAGAGGAAGAATCTCTGATATTGCGTGATCCCAGTGTAGTTGCTCTCGAATCATTTCTGGAAAAGTACATAAAGACAGTTGGGTCAATGACACATGTAACAGTGGTGGATGGAATCCCGAGTAAACTGATTAATTTTCATTTATAACGTGAATCGAGATGCCTGAACAATATTCGAGCGACCAATATTCAACATGGGTGAGCTAAATACATATTTAATAATTTCGCTTTAGGTTATTGTGTTTTCAACAAATGATATCGCATAACCTGCGATCACAAATCAACCTTTTCGTATCTGTTCTTTAATTAATTGGTTTTGATTGTTATCAACCAGTTTGTTTATAGTCTATAGCATACAAAGTTTCATACATGTTATTACAGGTTGGTCTCGTATACGTTTTCAATCTAATCGTTGGCACCGGAGCTTTAACGTTACCTGCTGTTTTCAGCAGAGCAGGATGGGCTCTGGGATTAAGTATTATTTTAATATTAGCTTTCATAAGGTATGCTATCATTAAACCTTCTTTTGTTTACAGAGTGAGTCTCGTAATGTGACCACTTCAAATCACTCTCAAGTTATTTGTTGTACAACAAAATTATAAGATACCCTGAAAATTATTGGTTTCGGTACTATATCAAAATACGTTTCATAAAAAGAAAATAGTTTATTTTTGAATAACACCTTCATAAATTTTATGAGAAATAGTAACACATTTCTAATTTATTCAAAAATAATATCATTTCGGTTGGATGTAATTATAAGATACTGCTTAAAAGAAAAAGAGAATGTACTGTTACGTTCGTTGACATTAGATGCTAGAAAAATTGTTTCAATGCTTTTAGAACTCATTGTCAATGAAGGCATGGATTGTAATTCTTAAAAAGATACGATTTGTTTTGTCTAACTACTAGAAATACGTTAATTACAAATATACTCATACGTTATTTCATGTTTGTAGCTTTATCACGGTAACGTTTGTCATTGAGGTAATGGCATCCGCCAATGCCATGGTAACGTGGCGGCACATTCAACATCGAAAACGTGTATGTTCCTCTCAAGACTCACCTTTCAACGAATCCGAATCCGAGGTTTTTAGATCTTTTTATTAACTTCTAAGAACAGAATAATAGAACTTCTAAGAATAGAATAATGGAATTCATATAAATGTATACCCTTTTCGCTTCTTGTCTTTTCCAAGTACTTATTCAATGAAGATTTTTAATTAAAATGGATTATATCGTTTTCTATGTTTCAACTGCAGGTTCTTCAAAACCTAGGCGAACCCGATCCTTCGAATTCAGACTCTGAAGATACTCCGCTTGTTACGCCATTTTCAACTAGTCCTGATCAGACAGACATGACTTATAGATATTATGTAATTCGTGATAAAATAGAAATGGGACAAATGGCATCAATTTTTTTCAATAAGTTCGGTACAGTCTTGTTTTATCTGTGTTTTGCTATTTATCTGTACGGAGATTTAAGTATTTATGGAGCAGCCGTTGCCAAGACCCTGGCTAATGTCGCTTGTACTTATCAACCAGTAAATCTGACATGCAACGATACGATACCAGACACCGAAGTTTGTTGGGAAGCATTTACTCTGGACCGATTTGGCGCATATAGGTTATTTCTTGTACGTTTCATATAGTTTACTCGTATCGTTTCTATAGTTTACGGTCTAAAATGCAAACATTATTTTCAGAGCATATTTGTTTTATTATTGGGACCCTTTGCGTTCTTCAATATTCAGAAGACCAAATATCTTCAACTACTTACATCAACTATGCGATGGCTTGCGTTTTCGATCATGATTGCGTACGCTTTAAAGAATTTAATTGTTCACGGCGCACAAGGGAACCCTTCGGCAGCAAATATTGTTGGTGAGCATACGTTTGTTTACAGGATTGACAAATATGTATTTACGTTGGTGTAGAAAGTATTTGTACACTGATAAATTTCAAACAAAACTGTGAAATTGTTTATTAACTATTATTTTTGAAAACAATGAATACGTACATATTCTGAGAAGACTATAGAATAGATACAATTTCTCTCTCGAACACTTTCTACATCCACTATGCCAAAAGTTTGGAATCACGGGGTAAACTTAGAGAAAGGTGGTTTATAAGAAGAACTGAATACCTTTAGAACGTCCAAGGAAGATTAACGTGTCAAAAAACTTACGAGTAGTATGTTGCACATTTTGTATTATTTTCCTTTATCGAGGAGTGCGTATTTTAATAACTGCCTGACATATTCAGGGCATCCTGGCAATTAGTTTGTCGAATGTTATTATTTGATATTTGCCTTGGTTGTAGAAGTTGCCAAAAGATGTCCCTTTAAAAAAGTGCATTCCAAATATTGTCTTGCACTGAGTGTATCAAATATACAAGAGCATTACGGACATAAGAAAATATACAATTTTATATGCTAATTCTGTTTTATATACAATATTATATACTATATTATATAATAATATATATATATACAATAAGAAAATGCTGTGATCTGTTTAGAAATATTATTCAACTGATTAATATTTAATATTATAACAAAGGATCATTTCAAAATTTATCGATATGTTCGATTTTTGTTCGATATGTCTTTAATTGGTTCGTTATTCTACAAACTACACTTTATACCGTACATACTTTTATTAGTATTATAAAGGTATTTCCCTTAATAACGACACAGTGTTTTCGCGTATTCTGTATTTACACTTGATGTGTATAGTATGATAAAGTGAATGCTCTTTTGAAGTTGCAATCTGCTCAGGCTAGCTGCATCTACCAGACTACGATCTTAGACTATGACGCTATGGTGTCGTTAAATTCCAACAATCTTTACAAAAATCAACAAGTGATTCCAAACGCTTGGCCAGTAGTGTATACATATGTCTTCAAGTAAAATAATTAAATCTAATACAATCTTTCCAGGTATACCTAGTTTATTTGGTGCCTGCATTTATTCTTTTATGTGTCATCACTCTTTACCAGCTTTGGTGGCTCCAATTGCAAACAAAGCTACTCTAACTCGATTTTTGGCATTAGATTATCTGATAATAGCGAGTTTTTATCTGCTATTAGCATTAACTGGAGCATTTGCTTTCAAACATTTAGACGATCTTTATACGCTAGATTTTAGCCCTCGCGGATCCGGAGACTGTTCGAAAAGTAATAATATTTTTATTATTCTCATAGAATATTTTCTATCGTTGTTCCCAGTATTTACGTTGAGTACTAGCTTCCCCATTATAGCCATTACTCTTAGGAATAATTTACAATCTTTGTTCCTCAACGAAGACTCGTCTCATTTGTGTCTTCGGAAATTCGTCTTACCGATACTAGCCATACTGCCGCCGTATTTAATAGCAATGAGCACCAAAGATTTAACGATATTAGTCGGGATCACTGGATCGTACGCCGGAGCTGGGATTCAGTATTTGATTCCAACGTTATTGGTATACTGTGCCAGACGGAAAACAAATGAAGCGATAGGCCTGGGCGTTGTAAATAAATTCGCGAGTCCGTTCTCTAGTAATTTCTGGCTGATTTTTGTGATCGTTTGGGCCGTCGCTTGTATAGTTTTAGTGTCCGTCAATTTCATGCAAATACACTTGAGGGATATAGGCGTGAGTTTATAATGAATATTTGTCAAGTATCAAATCGAAAACGTAAGGAAGAAAAAGGATTACTTAACGATACGGAATTATTGAAAATCTAGCGCGTGTCTAAAATATTAACGAATTCGAGATTGAATTGTTTACAGTAATTAACGCGTACTTCAAATTATGTCAGTATTTTATGCAAAAATATCTGTGAAATTTTTAAAAAACTGTTTTCCAACAATTATCTTATACTTTTGCTGTTTAGGGTATAAGACGATACAGCTTGTGGATTATATTGATATAACAAATTATATATCGCCAGACTGACTTGACAAGCAGTTTCGCTACGTTTGATAGTTCTGGAAACTACTCTTCGATCACATTAATCGCATCTGCGAGCAGCAAATCTTTGTCATTCCCAGTAGCATCTATTATTGAATTTCTAATTACGATCCATGATAGAAATTCTTTTAGCCTTTATATGTACTTATGTGATTACCTTGTTACACGTTAGAAGTCCAGACCTTCTAGATCCAATATAGCGATCAGGATCTCGCTACAATGTTGTGACGAATTTTAGCTAGTTTAAAACCTGTTGTACTTTGATCTACGCAATCCAGAATTCTGCTGACGGACCTGACTAAAGAATCTTTATATCGGAAGCCCAGGTTTCCTGGTTAGCCTTACCAATGACTGTATCAAGTCATCTTATTTCAACTATTATATAAATGGCTCGGCCAGGAACGAAATTAATTTTTGCGTAAAAATGTGTTTGTCAGGTCACAATTGCTAAGCTGTCAATGTCTAATTAGAAACCGTTACTTATCCATCGCTAAGAACCAACGTTCGGTGCAATGTACATTTATCTATATGTACCGTGCATCTTCTTGCAAAAATTTTACATACTCATCGGCGTTGCATTCGACGTCAGGGTGTGGAACAACTCTGTCTTGCCTTGCAATGTACAATGGGTGTAAAAAGTATTTGTACACTGATAAATTTCAAAAAAACTGTGAAATTATTATTTATTAACGATTTTTTTTGTACACAATGAATATGTGCATATTCTGAGAAGTCTATAGAATAGATACAATGCAAAGAAAAATTAATTTCTTGATTAACTTGGGAACGTAATGAGGAAAAACAAAAAATACACCAGCAAATAGTATTCACACAGTTTCTAGCTTTTTAAAATTTGAGAAAAAAACGTAATGTAAATTAATGTGACGTTAGAAAATTATTAATATTTGGTTGGATATCCTTTGAAAAAATGTCAATGACGAAATGTCACGTTTTCTGATTTGTCGTTCTAACTAATCCCACAGATGTTCTATAACATTGATATCAGGAGATTGTGGCAGAGTTTCCAGATACGCAGTTATGCAGTATCTACATTCTGGTATTATACGCAGTATGTTCCAGATCATTATCATGCATGAAAACGAAATCATCTTTAATATTCACTTTCTCTGCACTGGGATTAAGATTTCGTTTCAAAATGTCAATACAGACCCTGTGGTTCATTATTCCATCAATAAATTCTAAATTTCTCGAGAAATGAGAAATAACCAATTACAAAATTTCTCGAAAAGGAACACTAATTGTATCTATTCTACAGACTTCTCAGAATATGTACATATTCATTGTTTCCAGAAAAAGTAATTAATAAACAAGAATTTCACAGTTTCCTTTGAAATTTATGTACGAACACTTTCTACACCCACTGTAATTGGATCATAAGTTCTTTGAATTATTTCGTGTAGTTTGTCCATTCGTAAAACATCATTGCAAACCATGTCTTTCCGATAATGCACTGCATTGGAGCAAAATGCAATTCTATATCGTTTATCTCCATATACGGAGATCTTAATACTTTATCATTGTATGTACACATGTATACAATCACAGTTGTGCAGCTTCTAAATTAATTCACTTATATAGTGAATTTCTATCCCTAATAATACTGGATGCTGTTAAAAGCCTTCTTCGTAAGGCATTATAATCAAGACGGTGGCCAGTCTACAACTCGTTGAACCTAGACAATTCACAGATCTACTGCCACTGTCGTACAAATTGAATTTTCATTGTCAATTGGTCTCAACTTATGAAACAATTAATATCACGTTCGCTAACTAAAGTAGATCCTGCTAATTGTAGCGTTGGGTGGTCATAAAATTTTCTTTATGGTTTTCTAATGGGAAAACTCGAACCGTCGAACTTTATCGGATCATAGGAGATTTGAGCGATTTGATGACTCAAGGACTGCTAGAAAGGATAGTTCAGATTTCTTCAGAGGCAAATCACTTTTCCCTCGTTAAGCGATGCAAAAGTAAAAACTTTGCAAACGTCAAGAAACTGTATTAGAAAATATTGATATAATTGATAGCAGTATCTGTATGCAAATTTGATTTTTAGTGTTCTTGTTGTCACTGTCAAAAGTCATCCTTTTTCTCTGATGAGAAAGTATAATAATAGTAATAATAATAATGTGGCGCAACGTGTCACAGTAAACTGACAATACAGTGGTAGAAGTTGGGATTAATCGTTGTACGAGCCAAATGCGCAAGCTTAATTTAACTTTTGTATGATATATGTATATTCTTTTATTTTGTATATTTTTTATTTAGTATATATCGTTGTCGATACAGTTTTTACTGTACAGATAATGTCTTTCAAGTACGTGATATTTCGTAGCCAGAAACTAATGGTTCGTTAACTGTTAGTCGGTACGAATGTTAAAAGAATAGGTTGCGTAATCGATATGTGCAGTCTGCGTAAAAATGGATGGCCTATTTTGTGCTTTTCATTAAAAGAAAAACAAAGTTCTCGATTACGTGACTTTCTAGAATCTAGAATTTATGTTCAATTTACATTGCGCACACAACAATTAAAACAAACCGAATGAATATTATAGTAATAAATATAAATTTGAATATCCGTAGATCATATTTTGATACGTGGTATGTGTAAAAAACTGCCAATGAAGTATTCACAATATGCCTCTCTCGTACCATGTACCTGTATACGCATAATATACAGCAAATTAAATATGTATACATATATTTTCTAAAAATAAACGAATAAAGATTAACAAATTTATTATATAAGCTTATTCCAATTTATTTTTATATGTATATACATATTTCTGTTGATTTATATTTTAGTTAGACGTGCAGTCAATTATTCAACGCAAATAGATTTCTCTGTATAATACTCTAACGACGTAAAGCGGCACAGTAAATGTACGTAGTTTTTCAATTTTACTGAAAACTGTGAAATATATCAAATTTATTCGCGTGTACTGTTCACGAGACTCTAAGATGTCGCGCGAATAACGATTTTTCTATAATATATTTGTTACAACGGAATATCTAAAATATATATATAAATAAAATATAATATAAAATAAAACATAATATAAAATATAATATAAAATAAAATATAATAATATATATAATATTATATATATATTTGTGTTTTTAAAAAAAGTACTCTTTCATTTTATATTATTAATTCGTTGGGAGCAAATAAATAAAACGAATAAATACACTTTGAGTCGGAAAACATAAAAATATTTTCAGCGAGGTACTTGTACGTGAACTTATATATACATAAATAGATTAATCTTACAGTTTTACCATGATCGACTGTTTGTAAAAAACTCAGATGTGTTTAGAGATAAATATGAGACGCAATAGAAACGATACAATGCACATAGTAAATATGTGGAATGAATGGTAACTTGAAAATTGTTTTGTAAAAGAAACCAAACATTAACTATACATCATAGAAATGAATATCACAAGGTGAACACGTATGTATAGTTAATTGACCAAGAAATTTGAATGAACACGTAATAAATATTTCTACGGTATCGAGTAATATTTGATTGAGTTTGCTGATGTCATATTAGATTTTAGTTTTGGATTAAGGCTGGTCAAACCTGTACCAAGCCGCAGAAGTTGGTACAATGAAAAGCTTTCATTTTTGTTTGGAGATATAGAAAGCTAGGCTGGTGCTTGTACTACTCCGCTCTCCTTTTGTCGTCAGTATTCAATTGTACTACAGGTTTTTGATCGGAACTCGTTACGATCACACGAATTCTATAATATCTAATCGTTCAGTACGGAATACTTTTGTTCGTAGCAGCTGTCGGATGTCTGTTTAGTCCTAAATCAGTATTCACAAACTGAGAAGATATGGAAATCAGAACATGATAATAGAAACGTGCAGTTGCCGTGTTGTTTTCGTAGCGTTAAATCGATTTAAGAATCTCTTAGAAATACCTATAGTTGAAGAGTGAAACTTTACTTTCATCGTCTCGTGTTGTTTCAACTTTCAGCGTAGTCTTGTGTCAACCGAAGTTTCTTTAATATATTTATTTGACGTAAGAACAGCATTTAAAGGTACGGCCGTATACCGATTGCAATAACAAGTGCGGGCAAGATGCGATTTCATGACCCACGCATTCAATGACAGGGTCGTGGGTACAATCCCACATTCCTGGACCGTACGGACGACAAAGTCCTACCAACGTACAAGGTAGACGAACAAGCTGACGAAAATGATGCAACAGGCCTCTGGCCTTTCTCAATATGAGATTTCCATCCATGTACATGGCTAAAGAACTAAAATACAATAACATTTCATCCGTTCTAAGGTCTTGCGCTGTTACGTCATCTGCGTACACACATATTACAGCGAGACAAAGGAATAGATGAAAATGATCCGTTAAATAATTCACCCAACACGCTTCCCACATCACCAACGCTACTTCGGTTGGAAACTCTCGTTTTAGACACCTGTGAAATACATGTACTGTACGTGACATTGCTGTTATAGTAAATCCATAGAAATGAATTACTCACAGAAGTATCCATCGGTGGCAAAACAATAGTTCTAAGGCATCTGTATGTTTTTGAAGGTGTGCGTAGAAATCTGGTACCATTATTCTAACTAGTTCCCTTAAGTAACACAAGTTTCTGTCTATGTCGACGTCGGTGGGCGTGCACACGGTTACAGATCTTTCCATTAAACCAGCGAAACACCAGAAAGCTTCTATTTCGGAATTCAGTTCAGCCAGTAAAGGCGCCAACAGATCAGACATCCCTTGCGTATATCCTAATCGAGAATTGTAAACCGCGTAATTTAATAAAATGTTCCTGGAACGAAGAAGTTCATCGATCAATACAGAATACGATTGAAAATTGTAATTTATCGTTACTGTGAACGATAAACGTACTTCATTACTTCGATATTTGGATTATCTTCACCCGCGTAATATGGATTTCCTCTGTCAGTTCGAACGACATCCTTCTCTACAATACACACCACGTTACGCAAAAAATGCTCCGCTTGCTTTGGACTCATGTTTGTTCTGTGATTTTGTATTTTTTCATATTTTTGTTTCAAAATCACATCTATTTGTTCCCGTTCTGCGTAGGTGCTCCGATATGAATAACAGTGTAGTAGAAATGGCCATACAATTTTTCTTAACGCAGGCTCCAATCCTCCAAAGAATATTCCTTTACGGAGCGCAAGATCATCTTCTACCTGACCCGTCTCATTTAACAAATCTTTCCACGCTAACGAGGTGATCATTGGCACCTGTCCCTCTTCCGGATGTAATTCGTCGCGACTTACCTCTGGCCGGCACACCATAAAATGTCTGAAATGTAATGAGCATCGTGTACGCTTTGTGGTTCTATAAGATGATCTATATTTTACATAATTTCTAAACAATTTTTTGGTTACTAGTCATAAAGGAAATGTGATTTTTTAAGGACTCGTTTCTTGTTTCTCGATAATGTATGCGATGGGCTTTTTCAGTAATCGAAAACACTAGATAAAGCTGTGACAGCTACAGCTATGGACAAAATTATAAGACACCTTGAAAATGATTGGTTTAGGTACTGAATAATATAGTTATATTAAAATACATTTCAAAATGGTTAATTTTTTAATATCATCTTCATAAACTGTTACAAAAAATTGTAACACGTTCCTAATTTATTCGAAAATAATACAATTTCGGATGGCATAATTATCCAGATCTCAATATTATAGAAAATATATGGGGTCAATCGAGTAGAAGAATATACGAAGGTTAACTCTTATACGCTTCTCAAAAATAGCTGCATAAAAAAGAACGGTATAACAATTCACCCATTTTTATTTTATACGTTAAATCAACACGTTATGTTTCATTTATAGCGTCACATTTTATGAAATACATCTCATGACTTAGATATATATTAAATAATATTAAACTTTCTATTTATATTAATTGAATTATATTAAATTTTCTGTATAAACTCAATTATATTAAATTTTCTGTATAAATTCAACGATATTCAATTTTCCATTTAATTTCAATCAAGGGTGAATAATTTTACAGTATGTGAAAATATTGAATTTTTACACCGAGGAACATTTGAGGGTTAATGATTTGAAAGTAACAACTGTGAAAGGTTGGGAAGACTTAGATCAAAAGTATATAAAAATATGTCGAACTGAATGATCAAAGTGTGTTCAAAATAAAGGAGGCACTACCATTATTAGCATTTTAAAATGTGTATAAGTTTTCAGAACTTTTGTACATTCTCTTCTTTTTTTAAGCAGTGTCTTATAATTATGTCCAACCGAAATTGTATTATTTTCGAATAAATTAGAAATTTGTTACTATTTCTTGCAAAATTTATGAAGATGTTATTAAAAAATAAACCATTTTCTTTTGATGAAATGTATTTTAATATAGTACCTAAACCAATAATTTTCAGTGTGTCTTATAATTTTGTACACGCTGACAAATAATGCAAATTACGCCCTATAAACGTAAAAATAGCACTTGTGAGGGAGACAACAGTGTAAATTGATCTTTCGACTACTGAAAAATCCTACGCATCCATTATCAAGAAGGGCTACCCCCTTAATGATTACGATTAGATAAAATTACTGTTGTTATTGAAAAGCTTATGTCTTATAAGAAACTTTTAAGAACTACTATGAAATAAATTGTTGGTAGGTAATGTATTTATCGATATAATTGTTCGTATAAGCAGTTAACAATTAATTAATTAAGCGAAACTCGAATGAAGATAAAATCATCACAAGGAAAAAAGACAAAAGAGCTCTTACCTATGTCGTTAAAAGATAGCCAAGAAGTTTTGAATGAAGTCAATTTAAAGAAGTGTGTGAAAGACTAATGCGTATCTTAATGTAGATCACACAGAATAATATTAATACGTAAACGTGTACCTGTATGGCAGGCCTTCTTCAGTATCCTCATTTAGTCTTGGGTAAAGCAATTGATGCCATTGGTGTAAAATTGCTGCTAATCTATCTAAGCCACCATGGTGAAAATGCAGAATCTTATATTGACTCTCTCTACTCGCAACTACCAATTGACCAGAGGTACAGGCTGGATCAGCGAAGAATAACCTCAAGGACCTCATTTCACTGAGATCGACAGAGAACCGTCTACATCGATGTGCTCTACGTAACGTGACAGGAGAAGCTGTAGCGCTTTCAGGGAACGTAAGATTATGCTGCAAAGCCAAAAGTTCCGGAGATCTCATCCACGTTGGGACCTCTTCACCTGAAAAATTTCATGCATTCATAATAAATGTGATTCAACATTTAAAGTACCTACGTTTGACAATCTTATTAATAATTTGATATTAATGACTATTAATGACTGTAGATGCTTTTGAGAAAAATGTTTTCCATTTATCTTTGCGCAGCTCCAAAATATGATAAAAATAAGTAATTGTGCAAGACATTATTAAGATTATTTGGAACACTTTGAGTGCCCCGTGTGCACATATTTGTTTGCTTTTTTCTCTTTCAGGATTCCTTATTTATACAAAGAATCTAAATGATCATTCCATGGCTGTGCACCGCTCAAAATATTAAATGTTTATATTTGTACGAACACACATGTGTCGTTATATAAGATAGAAATGTAAAATTTCGTAAAAAATTTATTTCGTAGGAGACCCTAAAGGTATATATTTTATGGTACATAAATTACATAATACATACACTTTGAATATATACGTTTATGAACATATTTATGTACCATATATATTATTTATCTTATAAAATTGATTCGATGTCAACGTCTATTTCTAAATATTGAAATAAACTTTGAAAAAGATATTTATCCAATATTTTTGTGCTACTAGGGCCTGTAGTTAATATAGGATTTTCAAATGGTAGGAAATATTAAGAAAATTCTATTATTCGTTCTATTGAGTCTCGATACTGAGAATAAATCAGTTTGGATTAAATAGAATCTAAAAGGCATACCGACAGATAGGCTGCACGTAGACGTCAGCGACATACTGCGACTCTTGAGACTACCATCATCGTAATAAGGGTATCTAAGTTCCTCGTCCATGCTTGTCCCATCGTATTCTTGTATTTTGATAGTCTTTTCATCATTGCACTGTTCACTTTCGTCGTCTTTCTCGTTTACAGACTCGGAACCAGAACACAATCGATTTAAATCGTTGCTAGAATTGCTCTTTTCATGTATCGCAGTCTGCAAAATTTCAGACCGATGAGTTTTTTCAATGAGATCGCCAGATTCGTTTAACGTTTCCTTGGTGTCCGATGAAACGAGAGTTTCGTCGTCGCATAAACGATTTTGTTGTTCGCGATCCTCTGTCAGTTTGGTGTGATCGAGAGGTGGTGCTAATCCACCAGAGCAAACGCGTTCACAATCTCCGCAACTAACTGGTTCTTTCACCTCTAAACAAACGTCAACCTTTTCGCTGGTGTTTTGATAGTCGCATTTCAAACGACAACTCTCTTCGGTTATCCGTGCAGGTTGACCAGCTGTCTCGCAATCCAGCTTCTTCGTGTTAATATTCTCCAAGGTTGCAGGATGCTTGCGGAGCGTACTGTTAGGTATCCAACTGAGATGCAACGTCGGCACGTTCGAATTTTTATTGTACCTGCAGGTGATCGCCATGTATCCAGGATGATGTACTACGTCGGAATTTTGCCTCATCAACGTCGGTGGATGGACACAGACGTTATTCTTGCAAAACAACGCTTCGCCATCCTGGTACACAGTGCGACGATTGTCCTGACTGCAGTCTCCCAAAATATAGCTGCTCGCTTTCCTCAGGACACTTGGCAGAGGCATCTTCGTTCGCAGCGTATCGATGTGTCCCAGGTCATTTAGTTAATTCTGTGGAAGCGTCAATTGCGAATTATTCACAGTAACTGATGTTGATGGTGGCCAATTGTGTCAGACAGTTTTTAATCGTCACGGGATCATTGGAGGATCCAAACAAAGATCGTTGCATTGATTACGAGGCATCATTGTGTATTAGTTCCTCGCTAACAACAAATACAGGCTGATTTTGTTTCTTTTTATCGAATACTTCAATGTTGCCTCGTATCTTCTGTATGAAAATATCACAACCAACTGCGATTTCTTCTTCTATAATCTACAATGTTTTACCCGTTGCTGTTTGCTTATTCGAGTAAGCAAACGTTATCTCGCCAATTAGCCTCAATGCATACAGGCAGCTGATAATAACTACTGTGTATATGTTGTGCACGTATACGAAGAGAATTAGGCATCGATTGGTGACTTCTTGGTCTCTACTCTGCACTAAAGTCACCCTTCTGTTACAAGGGTAACGTATTGTTTTGTCAAATTCTGATGAAAATCCGAGACAAACGAGATCCCATTGTGTTTAACGTTGTTAGATAACATTATGAAGCTATATTCCATTTACAGTGGGTGTAGAAAGTATTTGTATACTGATAAATTTCAAAGAAAACTGTGAAATTCTTGTTTATTGACTATTTTTTCTGAAAACAATTGATATGTACATATTCTGCGAATAGATACAATGCAAAAGAAAATTAATTTCTTGATTAACTTGCGAATGTAATAAGGAAGAACAAAGAATCGACTGAAATACACCAGTAGTGTTCCTGATTTCTCAACATAAGACTATATTTATTAAGAATTCTCTAGAATCTTTAAGAAAATAAAAAAGTATTCGAAAATTTATGATATTTGATATATCTTATAAACTTATATTTAATCTTATATATAAACTTATATTTTTTTAATTTATTCATTTAAAACCAAATTTTTATAAAACGAAACATTACGCTTTTATTTGGAAATGACTTCTTAAGAAGCATAATGCGTCTAACGTAGAATCAGACAATCTACTTCTTTTTTTGTAAAAAAATCTGTAGCTTTAGAAACATTTCTTTCATTTGGTGTGGACATTGGCATTATCGTATATAGAACATCCAACAGTTGTTGCAGATTAGATGCCCTCTATCCAGTGGACTGAAAAATCTGGAATTCCTTTGTCAGAGTCTGGAATTGATTTTCTTCTGACACTACATTTGTGAAGCCTATCAGCAATTTCTAATTCTAACTATTTTTCCAGTGATAGTTCTTCATTCTGAGAATCTGAAAGTTTTTCACTATTTTCATAAGAATCATTGTTATATTTTCCAAGAAGTCTACTTAGAATTTGTTGCGCTGCTTATGTGTTGTGCAGCGAACATCAAAGCACCAAGTGCGTTACTTCATATCGACACGCATTCCCAACAATTATTGTAAATGACCACGTTGCAAACATGCATATGTATGCATCAATATGCTTATACATACACGATTGATTAGTAATATGCAATTGGAGTTAATTAAAAATTCATTTCCGAAAATATGTTATAGAATAAATGAGATTCATAAGAATTTTCCAGGATTTAAATTTCTTGAAAAGTACTGTAATTCCTTGAGAAATGAGAAATAATCAATTATAAAATTTCTCGAGAAGAAACACTAAACACCAGCAGAATAGTATTCGTACGCTCCTTAATTCGATCTGCGTAGGGAACAGTCCAGAACGTAAACATACCATGTAACCGTACAGAAATTGCTGTGTATGATTGATCTCCTCAGTATATTTAGAAACGTTGTTGGTATCAATGGTATTTCAAAATTCAGAGATATTCAAAGTTATGGTTGAAAAATGAGACAGAAACAACGATAGAAGAAAGAAAAATTATTATTAGCTTGCACGATCAGTGTAAAAGTTCAACAGAAATTTTGCGTATTGTAAGTAGACCTCGATCTACTATACAAAGCTTAATTGACAGGTATGGACTTCGAAAAAGACTACAAAATAAATCAAGAAGTGGACCTCCACAAAAAATCAATCGATACGCTAGCAGACTCATTATGAAAATGGTGAAGACAAATCCAAGAATGAGTGCAATAAAAATAGTTGAACGCATTAAAAATAATTTAAACATTGATGTATCTGCTAGTACTGTGCACAGTTTTATACAAAATTCACGATATCACTGATGGGTGGCCCATAAAAACTTTTTTGTAAGTGAAGCGAATAGAAAGAAAAGATTGGAATTCGCAAGTAATAATGTAACAATGCCAGTGGAGTACTGGAATAAAGTGATCTTTAGGGATGAAAGTAAGTTCAACATTTTTGGGTCTGATGGTCACTGTGCTGTTTGAAGAAAAAAACTACAGAATTGAAACCACAAAACTTAAAATCTACAGTAATACACGGTGGAGGTATGGTATTTGTTTGGGGCAGTGTGAATGCAGTTAGTGTTGGCTCATTAGAATTTGTTGAGGGAATAATGAACCACAGGGTCTATATTGACATTTTGAAATGCAGTCTTGATCCCAATGCAGAGAATATTAAAGATGATTTTGTTTTCATGCATGATAACGATCCATAGCACACTGCGTATAATACCAGAATGTGGGTACTGCATAACACAGCTGCGTATCTAGAAACTCTGCCACAATCTTCCGATATCAATGTTATAGAACACCTGTGGGATTATCTAGAACGGCAGATCAGAAAATGAAATTTCATCAAAAGAGAGCTTAAAAACTGCACTGAAGTAAGAGTGGAACAAGATTCCACAACGAGTCACCTCAAATTTAGTAAATTCAATGCCGAGAAGAAATGCAGCAGATATAAAGACCAAAAGTTATCCAACCAAATATTAATGAATAATTTTCTAACGTCACATTAATTTACATTACGTTTTTTTTCTTAATTTGTAAAAAGTTAGAAACTGTATGAATACTATTTGCTGGTGTAGTTTTTGTTTTTCCTCATTACGTTCACAAGATAAACAAGAAATTAATTTTTCTTTGCATTGTATCTATTCTATAGAGTTCTCAAAAAATGTACGTGTTCATCGTTTACAGAAAAAATCGTTAATAAATAACAATTTCACAGTTTCGTTCGAAATTTATCAGTGTACGAATACTTTTTACATCCACTGTAAACGAACACACGAATTGAAGAAATATTGTTGACGCGTCACTATTCGTTGCACATATGCATGATCAAACTATGAGTAACGAAATAATGCACGCTTCAAACTAAATAGAACATGCTCGATACGAACGATCACTTGTAACGAACCGCCGTTGCGTCGTTTTCGCAGTCGAACTTCTTGTTCTTGTTAGAATAACAAATAAATATCAAATAATAATCACTTCGAGTCAGAGCTTGGGGATGGTGTGGTAAAACGTGTTTGCCAACAGACGGAACACAGATGCCCTTATTCAGGATCAATATTTCCATCTGATCGTGAACCTGGTGGTTGGCTTACTATCCGAGCCACCGACATACCGTTGCTCAACGTTATATACTGTTTTTATTGATTTTTCCTTCCTCTATTAAATTTCAATCAGTTTTTCCCCCATTTCGAAATCTTTCAATTACAAGCTAGAACAATCTGCCTTTATTTATTTACATTCGTTTTCAAACTAAAACTGAACAACACGCAGTCAAATTCAAATTATTTAATACAATTTAAAAATCGAAATTTCCGTATTAAGAACTTTTTGTTAATTTCTCAGAACAGTCTTTGGTATAAGAGCGAATAATAATATTCTATAGTCTTTTGATAATACGATTAAAAAATTGTATATTTAGCAAATTTTAAAATTAATGTAGTAATTTCAATTTTTGACAATTAATATTATTACTATCGTCTAATACATTTATAAAAGTGATTTAAAAACTTCTATGAGGCAACAATTTTCTTCCATCTCTCCTTTGCTTCTCTGTAAAAATCTTAATAAATCGAAATATACATATATACGTACATAAATCCAGTGTCCTTTGCAAATCAAAGTTTCATCACTGTTAGAGCGTTATCACATTAACCGGTTTCCGTTGCGTCGTCTACAGCTAACAAGTGACTATACTGTCCTAATCAAGTGGTAAAAGAAAATTGAGAGCTCGAATCAAATAAAATCTCTACCATTCGAAACATCGTTTTTCTTTCGCTCGCTCCTATTTTAAAACGAAACAATTTAGAAGTACTCAAATATCAGCTTATCATAAATTAGACCTTATCATATTATCGATTAATTATTACAAATGTATAAAAATTATTGTAAATCGTATTTAAAAAGTATTACATGATTATTATCGAGCGCCAGTGCAGCTTTGGCTCCACGTTTCAAATACGATATCGTCGAGTACGCAGAAAAATGAAAGTCTTCCTGCAAATAACCATTTGCAAGTAAATGTCCAACTATAGATTCACCCGATTGTCTTGTAAACTTTGGTACTGGCACGGAAGAAACCCTTAACGTCACCGCACCTTTGCCATACCAAGCATCTAGAAGTTTCAAGGCGGTCAATCTTGTTTCGCTCTGTATCGCTTTAGTTAGTATTTGATATAACTGTCTACAGTACGGTGCAATATTTATTTCTTTCTTCTCGCTAGATTTTCTACAATGATCACACATTTCGGCGCAGTCTTTTTTATTCCAAGTTTCCTCAAAGTGAGTAGCGATTAAACTGCGTCTGCACGAAACTTGGTCCAAACAATACGCCAGTACCTTATATAAATTCTGTAAACCAACTTTATCTTGAAATACCATTGTGCTTAACTTAAATATATCTGACAGCCTATACAACACGATGCAAGCTGATTTCTTTCCATCTCTACCAGCACGTCCGCTCTCCTGATAAAAGTTCTCCATCGACTTTGAAACGCAGTGATGAATAACGAATCGCACGTCCGGTTTATCGATACCTAATCCAAAGGCGATAGTAGCAACTACAACTTGATACTTTCCAGATATCCACTTTGAATATACGTCCGATCTGTAATCTGCCTCCAGCATCGCATGGTAACATCCAACTTTCAAACCTAACGCCCTCAAATCAGTTGTTAACTGTTCCGCATCTTTAATAGTAGTAGTATAAATTATTCCAGACTTGTCTTTAAATCTAGTTCTCAATAAATTTTCTAACATAGCTAAACACGTTTCTTTCTCTGCTGGTTTACGACGAACCTCATAAAATAGATTAGGTCTGTTGAACGTGGCTCTTAAAACTAAACAACCTTGAATATCTAAGATTTTCTGAACATCCACAATAATCTTTGCCGGAGCAGTGGCGGTTAACCCAAGAATCGGTATCCCTGGGAACATAGATTTCAAGATTCCTAAGAATTTATAATCCGGTCTAAAGTCGTGGCCCCATTGGCTGCAGCAATGAACTTCATCTATTGCGAAACGTTCTAATCGATTCAGTTCGAAAGCTTTTTGCAATTTGCTCATGAAACGATTAGACTTCGCCATGTATTCTGGAGTAACGTAAATTAGTTTCAGATTGGATTTCTTATCTACAAGGGCATTCATTATGATTTTTGTATTTTCTTTATTACTTTTTCCACTCAACATCATAGCTTTCACATTGATCTTTTGTAAACCGTGTAACTGGTCTTCCATTAACGATATCAGAGGCGAAACCACTATTGTGATGCCTTCACTGATCACAGCAGGTAATTGGTAACATAAACTTTTACCACCACCCGTCGGCATAACTAAAATCACATCTTCCTTCGACATGGTTACATTCATAGTCGGCAATTGCAATTCTCTTAATTTCTCAATTTTAAAAGTATCTCTCAAAGCTTTCTTCAGGTTCTTAGACCAACTGAAAGTCTCTTTGTTCCAATCTTTTCTCGATATGGATAAGCTTTTCTTCAAAAGCGCGTCGTCCTTTAACTTTTCTTTGCGCTCCGTTAAAATCTTCTTGCGATCTTCGAGATTTTGCATTTCAGTCTCGATCTGCTTCAACTCGTAATCAATAGCAGCAATTTCATCTTCTTCGTTGGCTGAACAAATAATTATTTAGTTGTAACAATGTATAGAAAAGTAATATCACCTCTATCTCGTATTATGGTATAAATTGTTTGAAAAACGTTTTTAATTATCAGCCATTAAGAAGAATATGATTATTTACTTTAGGAAAGGTTCAAACATGAGAAAACCAAAACATTGTTCGCTGGAAAAATAATTATGATTTTGAATTGTCAATTTTAGCTAATTTTACAAGTGCTTTTCATGATTTTAAACGTTGTTATGATCACGATTGATGAAATCACTCGAACTTACTTGCATTTTATAATCGTATAATATAGGAATACATTTTAACGATAGTTTATTGTAAAATGGACTTTCCAAAATGGAAATCAAAATCAAAATAATTAACCAATAATTAACGCGAGGATATTTTGAGTATGTAGTTCTTAAAAAAGTTCAGAACACATTTAGTTTAGTATAGTTTACCTACAGCAAAGAAAGTTTGAATTTTAGCATGTAATATTTTAATACACGTAGAATTAAACTAAATGCAGCACCGTCAATTTTGAATAAAGTCCATTTACAGAAAACGTGCAAATAAGTTACACATGTATACCATAATTTACGATAGAAATAATTTGACAAGCATACCATAAAAGTTAAAAATGTCAAATTCGGAAGCTCTAACAGACTTTATAGATATGTGAATTTAGAACTTCTATTTTGACAATTGCTAATAAATTTGTTCATATTTATCTTAAATTTAAACAACGAACCTTTGAATTCATCATCATCGATTGTTATAACATCTTTCGAATTATTTGCAGACATCGTAAAGAAATAATAAATCAGCAATTATAAAGAATTGGCGGATGCATTAATAGATAAATGCAAACGTCAATACGTATATATGTAATGTGTATACAACAACATGTGTTCATATGTCAACACGATAAATGCAGAATGATGTAGATGCAGTTGGATGCAGTGCTGCACGTTACCAGACGTAACGTAACCATAACATATTGCTTGTTGTTGTTGCCGGCAGTGATGGGATTGTTGGCGCTTTTCACGTCCATGCGCGAGTTTCGTCAGGGCTGTGTCAATCCAGTGTTCCGATCCAGTGCGTGGATCCGGGGCACCAATTCGCACGCGATGGCCACCAGATGGCGCAAAAACAGTGCCGTGTCTAGAATAAGGTAGCAGAGCGGCCAGAGCCCTGAGCCCCGAGGCAGTTATATTAGCGGGAGTGTACCGGTATTATTGTTCTCATGATTTTAGAACAAAATTTTGTGTGATTTATCATTTCAATATATCACATGTATATACTAATAATTTTGTAAAATTCTGCGGGGTACTTAAGGTACCCCATTTTTCTGTTACTGAAGCTGAAGACGCCGCCATCTGGTGGCCATCGCGTGCGAATTGGTGCCCCGGATCCACGCACTGTTCCGATCAGTGATGAGCCGTGGGGCGCTTTTTTTCGCGCATGCGCGAGTTTCGTCAGGAACGTATCTGCGTCCGAAGTTTGTGGGGGACTATTGGGGGGAAAATTGTGGGAGACTATTATTAGCGGGAACGTCTAGCGGAGTCCATTACGACCGTTACGACACGAGGCGCGAAAGAACAGCGGGCTGCGAGAATTTCAGATAAGTTATTGTTAATATTTAATCAAATAATAAATTTTTCAAAATTAGCGGGGCGACCAAGGTACCCGATTTTTGTACTTGACTGAGGCCGTATGACGTCAGAATTCTCGCGCATGCGCGAGGAGTAGGCAGAAAAGGTGCCACGAATCGAAGCACTGATCTCATCACTGCTTGGGCCTCCTGGAGTAGCTTGAAAGAATGTTCCGTTCATTCTTTCGCGAGATTAAATTATTTTCGTTTTCAAATATTTGCATCTTTACATGCAAATTTTATCATTTTTCTTATTGTACTTATTTAGGTAACAATCAGGTAATTTTTTCTGCATTTAAAGCACCGTTGCATCCAAACATTATGCGTACATAACCTTAAAAAATGGTTGAAAATCAATTAATTTGCTATTACTAAGTACGGAAATGAAACCAAACTCATCGTCCCGATACAATGCTACTGAGAAGATGCTACGGAGACAAGAATGGAAGCGAGAACAAAAACGACAACGGCAGCATGAAAGATTAAAACAAAGGAAGATTTACGAGTATGAAATGCGGCGCGCCCGTAAAAAAGGTTTGCCGTCACCGAAGCCTCCGAATTACAGTAAGAGCCGAAGTAAATCTCCACGAAGTCGATCTAGAAGATCTTGTACTTCTAGCTCAACAAATACTTCAATCCTCTCTGGAAGGTGAATAACATTTAATGAAAATCTATTGTAGGAAAAAGGGTAAATATAGCTAAGAGGGGACCCAACTCTGATCACCTTGACCTTCACATATGTTGTCAAGGACAACATTCTGAACAACTTTTGTCAATATAACTATCTTTCGCTCGGACTTAGTTTTCAAGATATTCGCAAAAAATTATTGCTAATACTGTATTGAATTTTTTGTACTTTTGACGCTCTGTGGCAATGTAAACCAATTCCAGCATGCTGGAGCAGACATATAGTGCCACGAAGTGTGCACGAATACAGAACATTCAATTCAGTACTAGCAATAGTTTTTTGCAATTTTCTTAAAAACTATGATTGTGTGACGGATAGATATAATGACAAAAGTTGTTCAAAATGTCCAGATCCAAGTTGGATCTCCTCTTAGCTATATTTACCAGAAAAAGAATGCAAAACTATTTTTTTTACAATAACACATGAGTCTAAAATTTACTCTATTCTTTATTTTTCTATATGAAATTAACATGTAGACATTAAAAATTGATTTGCTGTATTTCAGATTAGAATCAGCAGATGAAACAGTACGGTTATTTAAAGGAACCAAAGGCACAAAGATCAGTGCAGCTGAGCTACATAAGATTAAAGTAGATATTCATCGAAATATTCCTGGAAAATCAACTGACTCAGATCTTCAGCGGGATATTATCAATCCTGAAGATGTAGTAGTCAAAAGAAGAGCGGGTAAATTATTGTTTACAGACTATCAACTTTTTAACAACTTTCTTAGTTATTCAATGAAGATTTCAAATGGAAAATAATATCATCGCTGAAGATGAATATTTCTAGAACCACCTACAAATCACCTACAAGATTATGGATTTCAATACATTAATGTGTCATCCATGATATACAAGGATGTTATTAATTTACAAAGTTAACAACAGTTTTAATTTATTCAGGATATAGCAAATTTGGAATACAACGTTGGATCACAGTCGCGATCACGTAATGTGCAATACGTAAGCACAATATTTTTTATTGAAATTGTTTAATGCTTTGCTTCGCATATCCTTTGCTTGTCTTTGTATTTACCTTTTTAATTATGGTTTGCACAAAGAGTTATGCTTCAGCTATATTAACAACACAGGTTTTCTTGGTAAAAGCTAATTTTCCAAAGAATAATACAGATCATATAAATCTATACATACGCGTTTCATGTGTCCTCTTGATGTTCTGGTGTGGGAATGTGTGCATGATTAATGTATAGTGCTTTTGAATTTTTAAAAATACTTCATTTGCTTTAATGACAACAACTTGAAGGTCTACTATGAAGACTTTTTACATTGCAAATTTGGAAAAAATGTTATTACTTCCTAATTTGCTTTTATTAGATAAATGTCTTAAAATTTGAAAATTTTTTAAAATAATTGAACTTTATGACTAGTTTGCAAAATAAAAAAGATACTTAATATGGTTTGTATAAAGAAAATATTGAGGAGGAGTTAATTAATATTGTGATTATTCAAATATGAGTTATTTTTTTACACTTTTCATAGCTGCTAGTATTGCTTATCTGCTTATTTCATATACGTTGAAAATTTTTTTCATTAAAAATTTGTCACATAGGGGAAGGATCGAAACCAATATTTGAGAGGAAAGAAATCAAAGGAAAAGTCACTAAAATAGACGAAGTTGAAGAACGTCGTACTGTTGTGACTGTAAATAATGACACTTCAGGTATGATTATGGAAGAATTCAAAATAAGTAATATGTATGTCATTTTTATTGGTCTGCGATTTCCATTGTACAAGTATATAATTTCTAATTTTTAGAACGCAAGTCGAAAGTGTTTAGAAACCGCTCAATATCTTTCAGTCCGCTTAGAAACCGAGGCCTCAGTCCTCGACGTACATTGTCTCGTCATTCCAGGTTTGTGCCTGTATTCCTTGTAAGAAAACAAAGTTGCTATGATTAGTGTCAGTTAACTGTTATTAGAAATTTTATTTAGTTATAAGATAAGGTTTGAAAATTTTAATATGAATATTAAAATATTTTATAAATAAATACTGTTTAGGGATGAGAGATCTTATAAAAACTGTCGAAATAGGAGGGAACGAGATAGATCCAGGGAACAAGGAGTTTCTCCACCACATTATATTGAACGCATTCCTTTTCCTATTTATTATAGCGTACGTATAGTAGTGATGATAAAAATTTACCAATTTATTAAACACAATACTAATTTATTATATTTCAGCATTTTCCACCAAGGCCAATAATGATGACACCTTTCATGCCAATTCGTGGGCAAGACCCACTAGGAAATTATAGGTATTCTCCTATGATGGGACCACCACGACCAAATTTCTCGCAGAGATTTCTGCATCCAGACGTACACAGATTATGTACGCTCTAACGGGTTTCTATAATTCTAAATATTTTGGATTGTATGCAGGCATTTATTTTTTAGTCAGTTAAAAATTCATATACTTTATTTTCCATACAAAACAAACATTTGACGGAATTTATGCTTGTAACTACAAATATTTTAACCTTTTAATATATGGTAATCTTTTAACCTGCTTACTTAAATTGCATACTAAAAAGTGCAGAAATGTAATGATAGTTACTGTAACACTAGTTTTTTTTATTGATTTATAATTGCAAATGAATAAATGTGATGATTTTTAAAAAGTTTGGTGTAATTATTTCATATATATTAGGACCTCGATTAACCGGATCCTTATTATAAGTAAATATGCGTTTAAATATGATTATATTATGAAGGGAAATTAATTTTCAAAAACAAAAAATTTATTTTGGAATGTATATTTTAATTATTTCCTTCAGATCTCGATTATCCATACTGTTTGTCTCCCAATCAAACCGGTTAATCGTGGTCCTACTGTATATATATGTGACATTACATTGTTATCAAATTGCATGTACCAAATATTAATATTATTTTTATATTTTACTGTGGCGGCTAGCTACCTCCTACGCTTGCCAGCAGATGGACAAATAGTCGAACACTTTTCCCGCTACTACCTGATATATGTCGGCGATTTGTATATATACGTTTCTTAACCGCTTTCCCACGTCCTACTGTTTACTGTCCCAGGGCAAACCACTTTTCCCTTTCTCCTTATGTCTTTATTTACAATTATGTAAATGATGCGAGCACAACAATCCAAAATATTTAGAATTATAGAAATCCGTTATACCGTATACGTCTCGAGCCATTAGAGGCCATTGACGGGAACTAGGTCGTAGTGGCGCGCCCCATAATGGGGGAAAATTAATATCCCCCTATTATTTCCTAATGGGGAACCTGCCCACGAAATGACTTAGCGGAAATTGCTGAATGATGGATATCCTAACCCTATCCTAACCCTATCCCTCTGCCCCCTCTATCTCATCCCTCAAACAGTAGTTATTTTTTAAATTTAATTCATAAATGCATTATATGAAAAATATGATTCGTATCTATGAATACGAACTATATATATGGGTACTAATAATTTTTTTTTAATCTACGGGGTGCTCAAGGTACCCTATTTTATCGAAAAGGTTACGTTACTGAGGCTGAAATTGCCGCGCATGCGCGAAAAAAAGAACTTTCAACTCAATCGGAACCAGTGCGTGGATCCGGGGCACCAATTCGCACGCGATGGCCACCAGATGGCGGCGTCTTCAGCTTCAGTAACAGAAAAATGGGGTACCTTAAGTACCCCGCAGAATTTTACAAAATTATTAGTATATACATGTGATATATTGAAATGATAAATCACACAAAATTTTGTTCTAAAATCATGAGAACAATAATACCGGTACACTCCCGCTAATATAACTGCCTCGGGGCTCAGGGCTCTGGCCGCTCTGCTACCTTATTCTAGACACGGCACTGTTTTTGCGCCATCTGGTGGCCATCGCGTGCGAATTGGTGCCCCGGATCCACGCACTGATCGGAACACTGTTCGGGACACCTTTTTTGCGCATGCACGTCCAAACCAGTAACGTACAAATCGGCGGGATGTGCCAGTATACTTGACGCAGTGTCGAATTAAACCAGCGCGGGGCCCGTAGCCGCTCTGCTGCGTCATAGTAGATACGCTATTGTTTTGGCCGCGCATGCACGAAAAAAAGGATACTCAATTACTCAATCGGAACACTGGTCCCGGATGGCATCACTGCATCACTGCAGTGGACCACTGAGATTTGATATCATTTGATATGCAGGGCTCCTTCTTTCCCGGCCCCCCTTCCGCAAAATTTCAGCTCGCACCTCTGTGTTATTATCGTCAATTGAACAAATATAAATATGATCCGAATTCATCCGAATTACATCGTGTTTAATGCTTTTCGGAAGAATGTCACGTATGCTTTGATAAAAGTTTCATGAAGAAAATAATGGAAAAAGAACAAATTTTTTTCCACTGGATTAGTAATGTCTCATCAATATACTTGACCAACTTGACCTTGCAAATCTTATGTATCATGCTTTTTTGGGAATTCGAGCTTTGCGACTCATCGCGGTGGTGGGGATAATTTTTTCACAGATGTATAGGTGTCATATGTAACGCCTTTTAACTTATGCTTATACCAGCTTATACATATCGGGAACCGCGACCGCGACCACGACATTACTGTGTAAGTGTACTATGTATTGCATCGTCTTCCAGTGATCAGCCGCTTTCCTTAGCAGTGCAGAGTACAACTACATAATTAAAAGGCAAGCAGCCTTTCAGCTACATAAGTAGTGTTTGATTATCCGCCCGGCATATGGGACCGAATAAAATTGTTAAACGTAAATACATATAAAAACGAATATGTTCAACGCATTATTTCGTGCAAGTCCTTGGCTTGAAAATACATTAACATCTCTATACTTCAGGGGTACCCAGATTTGTATTATCAGTCTTCTAATTATCAACGTTATCGTTTACGCGTACATATTTTTCATTGGTTATATTCTTGTCGTTTCATGCAATACGTCTTTCGATAATTAACCTATATTGAATTTATTTCAATTGCCGCTACGATTTCGTTACCAAATTAACGATACAATCTGTTTTAATATTTTTTTAAATATTAGATGGTTGTGATAGTTATGCATGAAATATATTCTAATGTATATAGTGATCTTATATGTAATATTTGAAGTACAGAATTCGTCAGCCTTTTTAATTCAGATTGCATGCTTTTAAGGTACAGTCAGGAACAATGTTGAAAGAATACCTAGGCTTATTGGAAATGAGTGTCGATCAAATTATATCGAATCAACATTAATATACTTCAGGTTCGTTTCATATCCTCATAATACATAGATTATTTAGTAACTAATTCAAATTAATACCTACGTTTTTCTGTAAACAGATCGTATTTAAGTAGTAGTCAAAAATAAGTATAACATTTTTTATATTTTATACGATCACCTTTTACCAAAAATTATCAATATAAGTTTTACTAATATTTTCAAATGTTTGCTCCAAACTTCTTAAATACTGTTATTTCATCTGTGCAATGTAAATTCCATGTTCAATCGTTCAAGAAATTTAATATTTGAATTATCAATAAATATTTTATTCTACAGTATAATTTAAATAATTTAAAAAAACGGATTTAATAATCCTACATCAAATTTCTCAGCTGGCATGATAAATAGTTTCTTAAACGAAATTCACTTTTGTCGCTATACAAGCTACATATTTTGTCGAATTTGTTGCATTAATGCGTTGTTTAAATTCAGTTTTCCATAATCGTTGTTTTCGTTGTAACTTTTAAACCTAATGTTTCTACAAAATTGCTTTATGCGATTCTTGCAAAATCTTCTTGTTCATTGGTATAACATTTGTGTCCATGATGTCATCAATTATCTACACACGGTATTATGTAATAGATATTTTTTATAAAATTTTTCTATTGTACCTCTATACACGTATTATGTTTTAGAGCTATCGCATGGGTTTGTAATTCAGCAATTTATTACTGCAATCTGAAAAATTAAATGGAAAATTTCATGTGAAATCTTTTCTATTTTTGATACAAAATATTTTCGATTAATAATATGTTTGTTACATACAACTTAGTTACCGAACAATATAAATATTTAAAATATTTACTAAATAATCTATGTAGTATAAGGATATATAATAAATTTCATCGATACTCCTTTCTTTGTATCTTTCCGCTTAATCTTATCTCTAACTGTAAATATACTATTAGGCGAGTGCAAAAGTTCATGTCCAATTTTAAGATAAACCGCAAGAGGTTATAATTTCAAGTAAACACTTTTATCGATCGCTACCAGTTTCTGGGATAATCTTCTCCTAACATTTTACAAGCTACTGGATTTCTTTTTCATAGAAACTGTGTGGCTTCTCTTTGAAGAAGGTCTCGATTGATATCTTGATCAAAGGTCTTGAAATTATTCTGTAGAGACCTAAACAGACCAGAATCCAAAAGAACAAGGTCTGGAAAATACTGTGGCTGATGGAGGACTTCTCACTTTAATTCTCTCAGTTTTCGCAGCATTTGTAAAATTGTTGCTTTTTCAATTAGCTAAATTGGAAGGTTTCTTGAACATTTGGTGAGTTTCTTAAAGTACTTATTCAATACAATTGTTGCACCAGGCGGATGAAGCTTGAAGAAAATGATTCAAGTTTATCAAATTAAATTAAATTATACAATTCAGCACTTACTGTACTTCCAGCTGCTTGTTTCCAAGTTCTTTTTTCTTGCACCTTGTTGCACAAGATTCACTTCTTATCACCTGTTACAATTCAATCCAAAACAGATTCTTTTTCATGGCATCCGAAGAGAGAAACGACCACAAAGACACGGTCTAACTTACTGTTTTCCATTAAGGAATACCATACCCATGTATCAAGCTCAGAGTTGAATTTGAATTTCTTTGAATGACGAAATACAAATGAATTCTCAATATTCAGCTTTTCGGTGATCTTCTTTATTGTAATCTGTGAGTTATCTTCCTTCCGCTTAGCACGCGCAATGTTCCCATCAATACCAGAACGTCGTCCAGAGAGCAGGGTTGATCGTTTAGATCAGACCTGGGCGTGGTTGGCTCGGAAAACAGATGTTGCTGTTTCTCCTCTTCTCTTGGTGGCCAAGTCAGTCCCCACCACGGCTCCTCCGACTCTTCCCTTAGCTTGGCTAAGCCTTTGCTGCTAAGCTAAGGGAAGAGTCGGAGTGGCGGTAGTAGAGACTGACTTAGAGACTAAGAGAAGAGGAGAAACAGCAACATCTATTTCCGACCGCACCCAGTCCTGGTTTAGGTTAATATCATGGTTTCAAAATTAACCAAACCACTTTTGAATTGTTCAGAAATCAGGAGCACAGTCCAAATCAATTTCTTATACATGTTTTATTACGATTTTAATATTGATGAACTCGTTTCAATTACAAATTGACTTAACCCCTTGGTCTACGGTATCGTGTCAGACTCGTGACGAAGATTCTGAACGGAGTCTAATAAATATATATACATTTGTTATTAATTTCCTTTACACCAAGATGAAATTCTATTTTGTTTTCGATAAGGTATAGTTATTAGAGAACACGTAGGCATATGGTAGATATAAATTTTCTCCTTTGTTAATAAATTGCGAACTACGAAGAAAGTTCTAATCAATGAAACCATAAAATAATCATACTGCAAGGGGTTAAATCGATGATGTCTGACTATCTTTTAATAGGTACATAACATGACGCAGAAGAAACCATATTCCTGTCTCATCTGAAAATTGAACACAAACTTTTGCACTTGTTTAATAGAATCCAGAGATTTTAGCGCACTTCTATTCAGATTTAAATTACTAAGTTTATGTAAGAGTGTTGATACAATAGTTTGTCGAGATATACAATACACTTCCTAATTTATCTCGTTTATTGTTTCAGCAAAAAGTATATCTATATTTGATTCTTCTGCATCACATAGACTTTCGGCGTTAATTCAACAGTCCAATATGAAAGTTCAAATATTGCCAGCGCTCGAAGATAATTACATGTATCTTGTATGTATTACACATTAATCTCTTATCATCTTTACGTTGTTCCGTTAACATTTATATATAACATCTTTAAAGATTATCGACGAAGCGACCCAGGAAGCCGCAATTGTTGATCCAGTGGATCCTGATGCTGTTATCTCTGCTGTTCAACAAAATAATGTGAAATTGACTAAAGTTTTAACAACCCATCATCATTGGGATCACGCTGGAGGAAATGAGAAATTATGTAAGCAGATTGGTAACTTGCAAGTATACGGGGGTGATGAAAGAATCGGGGCTCTTACGAATAAAGTGAAACACGACGATACTTTCAATATCGGAGAGCTTAAAGTCCAATGCCTCGCAACCCCATGTCACACCACTGGACACATCTGTTATTATATTTTGGGAGATCAAGATACTCCAGTAGTATTCACTGGTAAACAAATATATTCTATTTCATATATCTATGGAATTTATATTTAATTTTTAAGTACGTGTTCTAAAAAGTAATCGATATTAATAGGAGATACACTGTTTGTTGGTGGTTGCGGAAGGTTCTTCGAAGGTACCGCAGAGCAAATGTATAAAGCGCTCATACAGGTTTTGGGATCGTTACCTAATGAAACTGTAAGCATACAGTTATACTAACACAACTATTTTCGCTTCCAAGTTATGGTATACAAAACATTTTTAATCGATTAATTAGTTAGAAACAACAGTTAACTGTTGTTTCTCTTTGGTACTTTTATTTTGTGAAACAATTCCTTAGTAGCCCAAAAATATTGGATAAATATCTTTTTCAAATATTGGAAGAATATTTTTAAGCCACACTTTTTCATATGAGATAAATATTAGATTCTAAATATTGTATACATGTTAAAGAAATGTAAATCGAATGTTTAGAAAATATAACCTAAATATTCAGAGAATATGAACTAGATATTTAAAAAAAGTAAATACTAATAAAATGTGAAATCAATACTTGAGAAATATAAATTTAATATTTAATTAACATTCAATTAAATCTACAAAAAAAAGTTATAACAAAAATTAGAAACTGTATATAATACTACTTTCTATGCACTGCTTGAGGGAATGAAATTAAAAAGAGATTCAATCTTTTTTTAATATTCAAATATTCATACAATATTTATTTTATATTAAGTAACAAATATTTTGTTTTAAATATGCAGGGAATATTTATTTCATGTTACGAGAAAAATATTGTTCTCTAAATATTAAATGAATTTTTATTTCATATTATAAATGCATATTTAAAACAAAACATTTGTTATTTAATATAAAATAGATATTGTACGAATATTTCAATATCAAACAAAGATTTAATCTCTTTTTAATATTATATGAATCTGTATACAATTTTTGTGCTACTACCCAGATAGCCAGGCGATTCCTGGGCCAAATCGGTCCGCGGCTGAAAATGGGCCGAATCGAGGACAAGCTACGCTTCGAGCGGCTCAAGGCCGACTTGGCTCAATTTTGGCCGGTATTCTACGCGCGCATTTGGACCTCTTTTTGCCGTCCAATGGACCAGGGATTTGGACCTGGGCCCAAAGTCGGCCGCCGGCCGTCCATTTCGTCCGATTTTGCTCTTTTTTAAGAGGGCAGCACGGTCGCACAGATATAGCGAATGCCGCTTTACAGGGCAGTAAGATGAAATTAAACTGTAAGGAAAATGGTACGGCTATGCAATTTTGAGTTTCTATCTCTTGCAATCGATTCAGACAATTTTTAGTTCGCATAAAGATCCGCAGTCTAGGTAAAAATAACAAATGATAAAAATTTTGACATTACATGGGCGGTTATTATATCGTTTCCTCTCCTTTCATGTGCACAATGTATTTCGAATTGGCAGTAAAAAGGACGAGTGCTGTATATTTAGTAAAAAAGAAATTTACTTCTACTGTATAGCGGCAATTCGCAATGTCAGTGCAACGGTGCTGCCCTGTATAAAGCGGCATTCGCCACATCTGTGCGACCGTGCTGCCCTCTTAAAAAAGAGCAAAATCGGACGAAATGGACGGCCGGCGGCCGACTTTGGGCCCAGGTCCAAATTCCTGGTCCATTGGACGGCAAAAAGAGGTCCAAATGCGCGCGCAGAATACCGGCCGAAATTGGATTTTTTGCTATCTGGGTAGGGAATAAATTTTCAAGTATATCAGATATACAGTGGGTATAGAAAGTGTTTGTACACCTTTTAAAATAGAATAACTTTTTTATAATTGTACCAAACGTCCTGATTTTTTATCATCAATTAGAAGCATTGGTTTACTAAATGATCTGCAAAAAAGATTTTCCAAAAATTACAATTTACAAGGTTGCATGGAAAAATAAAAAAAATCATTTCTTTTAATTTTTTATTAGAGCCTTCAATGAAAATTCCAAATATATGTTTTGTAGAACATATCTATTGTACACATGTATGAAATTTTCAGTATGTGCATAGCTAACATAGATCTACAAAATATAAATTTTCATTTCGAGCCCATGTAAAAAATTTTTGAAAAAATGCCTTTCGTATTTTTGCATATAACTTTGCAAATAATAATTTTTTGGAAAATCGTTTCTGAATATCATTTCATAAACCAATGCTTCTAATTTATTATAAAAAAATCAGGTCGTTTGGTACAATTATAAAAAGGACCATTCCATCTTAAAAAGTGTATGATCACTTTGTACACCCAATGTAGTCGTTGTCTTAGTACCAGATGATGTTTTCGTTTTTTTACATTACAACTTTTTTTTTAAGATTACGTTTGCTAAAACAAACAGCCACTTATTTATCTAATTAGATTCGCGAAAATGTATACCATAATGTTTATTTTCTATTTATAGTAACCTTTAGAAAATAACCACATTCTGGACGTTTTGCAGAAAGTTTATTGTGGCCACGAGTACACGGAAAGTAACTTGAAATTCGGAAAACACGTGGAACCACAAAACGAAGCTATCATTCAAAAGATAGAATCTGTTCGTGTACAGCGAGGAAAGTTTCAGCCTACCATACCCAGTACCATTTCAGAAGAGAAACAAACAAATCCATTTATGAGGGTACACGAACAATCGGTAATGGACCATGCTGAAAAAACTGATCCAATTGAAACCATGGCATTTCTTAGACTAGAGAAAGATAATTTCAAAGCATAAATTTATTACCGTTACAAAAGAGACAACAGCATTTTACATAACCATCCGTTTGTTAATATAAAATTTATAATTTGACAATACAATGTCTTCCTTAAAAATTCAGTTTCTTTTCGTTCCGTATCAAAGTACACCATAGTAGAGTTAATCTTATTTATATTTTATTTTCGATCGCTATACATAAATATTAGCGTATGTGCAAATATTCGATGATAAATTACGTATTTACAAATGATATTTATCTTAAATACAAAATAGAAATATTACGTTATATTCAAAGACATTTGACTTGGCGTGTCTTCCGATTTTTTATTATAAATTTCCATTTCGGCAACGTACTTCTCTTTGGATCGTTCGTACATGTCGTAGTAGACCTAAAGAAACGGTAATCGTTTAAAAGAATTTGTAATACATATAGATGAGTGTAAATAACTGTTTTTCTAATACATACTTTTTTATCTTCTGAGCTTAGAGATTTCCAAGTGGTTGCGAGTTGCCTAGTAAGTTCTTGTTTGCTCGGTTCGGGTTCCCCAGCCAAACGTTCCATCACGCGAGGTCTTTGCTCTTGACAGAATTGGAAAAATGGATTCGCTGGCCTCTTCGGCGCGTTCGGATCCGTTTTTGCACCTTTTCTTTTCGTCCCTTTCTTCGTCCTCTCGTCTTTGGAATTCTGAGCAGTGGCCTTAGCGCCTTTTTCTTGTTTAGAGGTGGCTTGGAAAACATTATTTTCTTCAAGGACTCCCATAGGTGCTTCACGCCAACGATCACCATGTTGATCCAAACGATCAATTAAAAATCTGTAACGCGTGAAACATTTTTCTCGTAACACAGCGCATCATTTACTCACTAAATTCAATGTAAATTAGTTTTGAAACAACTTTCTTAAGGAAGGTAACGTTTCGATGGTACATTTCAATACATAACCTATATAAATCGAACTAACTTTTTTTCCTTTCGCGTACGTTTAAGAAGCTTCCTTACTCGTTGAATTCGGTAAACCAACCTTTCGTTCTCCTGTAATTGAAAAGAATTCAAGGAAAATTGAAAGCACAAATGAATTACGAGACGTTTAGATCAGAAAAATTGTTTCTCAACCTGCTGCAAAACTTCGCATCTGTCTAACAGCAATTGGTATTTTCGCTTATAAACGTTAAATTCTTCTGGTTCTACGTCGTATTCAGATTCGTCTGACATTTTGCTAATGTATTGTAATTAAATTGAACTAATATTTTTCTCCATTGTTTTCATACGTTGTAAACAGTTCACGCACACGTTTATTTACTATGATGAAGCTTCGGTATCACAGATGTCGCTACTTGCTATAATTATCATTCTTTTCCATCAGTTTTCTCTTAGACCGTTTATACAGTCATGGGCTCATCATCATGGGCACCATCGACTGAAAACTATCGATTAAATCGATAGTAATCAACTACTATTTTCACCCGACTAATTTTTTAAATTATCCGTTTTAATGGCGGAAGTTTTGAATACATTTTATAAGATTTACTACTATCAAATATATCAACTCATTAGCGATATCGAATAATCGAATAATTCGCTCAAATAAGCATGTGTATGTAGTATAAATAACAATTATTCCATTATAAATATTGTACAATTATTAAATAACAATACTAGTTTTAGCGTAGATGTTTTTGTAAAAACGTGTGATCGCTCGATGTTTTTGCAAGAATAGTATTTCATAATTATACCCATAATTAGACATCCTTCTAAAAAGTTTGCTTTTGTATTGCATATTATTACGAAAGGATGAATTTATACAATTTTAATATTAAACATTACAATTTGAACGTTTATTTTAAATCAAAATAAATTAAAAAATATAACATTTACTGAGATGATATTGAGTAGTTTAAATTCAAAATTAGTAATATTTAAATATTAAAATAAGTGTATAGTAAGTCATACAAGGAATATAAATTTTCTTTTCCGTCGAACGACACTTTTTTTCCATGAACACATTTTAATAAATTTCGAAATGTAATGAATTGAAGTGAATTGAAATTGGACTTTGATTTGATACAAGCACTGTAAAGTGTTCACGCTTCAAATGTTCATGTAAATTAGTAGTGTGTTTGCACTTTTATACTCTTTTTTACACGATCATCATATTTTTCACAATCATATTTTTCATCAATTTGTTAAAAAATTGAAATTTAAAATTTCTTTTTGACATTAATTTATAATTATCGTAATCTATATGTCGTAATTATAAATAATATATAAATATAAACAATAATTAAAAAATGTACAAATTATTATTTATCCTTTAATAATAATGCAATATAAAGGCAAAGTGTTAATGAACTTTTTAGAAAAATAACTGTTATTGATAGATATAATTATAAAATAATACTTTTTCTTTAGGTTATGATTACAATTTTATTCCCATAAATGCAATATATAAATATTGTTATTTAATAATTATATAATATTTCTAGTATGATATGTATGCTACATACACATCTTATTGAACGAATTATTCGATATCGCTAATGAGTGAATTTATTCGATAGTAAATCTTATAAAATCTATTCAAAACTCCCGCCGTTAAATTTAGGCGGTAATTTAAAAACTACTGAAAATAGTAGTTGGCAACTATCGATTTAGTTTATAGTTGTCAGTCGATGGTGCCCATCACTGCCACAATCGCACTGTAGTAGTGATGGGCACCATCGACTAATTACTATTTAGTTGCTACATCGAATATTTAGTTGATAGTTTTTAGTCGACTAAAATTTCGACTATAGTCTATGCCTACGTTTATGTCTCATCTCTCACTCACTCTTACAGCGAAAAAATTGTACTTTCAAATTTCTTATTGACATTAATTAATTTATAATAATTGTAAACTACAAGTCACGATTACAAGTAATAAGTAACTATAAACCAGAATTAAAAGGCGTATAAATTATTATTTATCATATAGTAATTAATATGCAATACAAAGGCAAATTTTTTAGAAGGATGTCTAATAGTTATGGGCAGTTATGGGTGTAATTATGAAATACTATTTTGACAAAAAAATCGAGCGATCACACTTTTATAGTGGAATAATTGATATCGCTAATGAGTTGATATAGTTGATAGCAGTAAGCGACTGAATCAGTTACTAAATTTAAACGATAATTTAAAAAATTAATTTCAAAAATGAATCGCCTGAAAATAGTAGTGGGTACTATCGATTTAGTCGATAGTTTTCAGTCGATGGTGCCCATCACTACCGCCTTAAACCATATATACCTATAGACGAGAGGCCTTCGATTAGACACAGTACGATTGGAAACTTAGCTATTGGACACATATCTTTTAGAAACAACATCATTGGACACAAGTACGATTGGACACATCTCTATTGGGCACAAGTACGATTGGACACATTTCTATTGGGCACAAGTAGGATTGGACACAGTACTTTTGGACACAAATGTACCGAGACCAAATTAAATTAATGGATAATTTAGTACATTATTCGAAACTTCGGCGAAGTTTCCATTTACGTCCATTCTTAAAATAGGTTCTTTTTTTACTAAAATGACGATTGCCAGAAAGATATTTGGCGACTCGAAAAACAATTTATAATTTTTAAAGACTAATCCTGGATTTTCGTATGTGTGATCGCTCTCCGCCCCCACTACGACCTAACCACAACTCATTCAGATCACATAATTTTTGCATTGTATCTGCTGTCATGCAGAACTATCGAGCACAGCACGGACATAAAGTAGAAAGTCGGTAAGTCGGCAAGGTAGAGAGCGACATTGAAATAATAAAAATTTTTTATGAGTCGCAAAATTTTGTCGATATTTCTGAAATTTCATCGAATTCTGAGAATAGACGTAAACGGAAACACAACCGAAATTTCGTCTTCGGGAATGAGAGATTCACGATAGCCAACTACTGAGTCGATTAAAATTATCCTAACCCTATCCTAACCTTAAATAATCTACACATTCCGTTGCACGTATTATATTTACATTTAATTAATGTACACTTCTATCGTCTTTATATTTTAATAGAAATTATCGAAAATATATTTCGAGTAAAAATATAACCAAAAATTTATGACACACTCCAAAAACCATTCATTTTATTTGGTTTCGGTACATTTGTGTCCAAAAGTATTGTGCGCAATTCTATTTGTGTCCAATAGAGATGTGTCCAATCGTACTTGTGTCCAATCGAGATGTGTCCAATCGTACTTGTGTCCAATGATGTTGTTTCTAAAAGATATGTGTCCAATAGCTAAGTTTCCAATCGTACTGTGTCTAATCGAGCCACCCCCCCTATAGACCCAGCGCAGATAATTTTCCCCTCGGCAAAGATAAAGTACCGCGTGACGTCACATTCTCGAAAGATGTATACGCTATGCTTCGACAGTGTCTACGCGTGGTTTGTATCATGGCATTGTATCATGAAATAATAAATTATAAAATGTATTTGAGATATAGACGTTTATTCTGTATGTTTTATTAAAATATTACAATGAGGTATAATTATTGATTACAAAATAATGTTGCCTTAGTTAATCTACTACGTATTTTTGTTCTATTTATTACTGTACATTTTCCAATGTGGCGCAATCTTAAATTGCAGTATTTGAACGCTATCATTTTAATTAATAATATAATATGATTAGTTTGCATGGGTAGTGTCGACGTCGCACAGTGGGTAAACTTGACCTAACTCGATTCAAAAAGGAATAACTTTCGATAGAAATGAGATAGAGGACTGACATTTTTTTACATACAGCTGAAACTTCACAGAATATGGGAAAAATAGGGAGATTATGGTACGAATGTTTTTTAACCTCGAAAAAATAAAAGTTTAACTGTTTAACAATAATACGACATTTTGGAAAATTCTGAGGTCATAGAAAAATTTTGAGACTACATTTGAAATCAGCGTGAGAAAATCTACGCGAAATGCTGTAGAGCATGTTCCAAAAGAATTTTTGCCGCGCGTGGTATTTTAAAAACCACAATTTTCTCGAAATTGCGCAACTTTGACGAATTTTTTCGAGGTTAAAAAACATTCGTACCATAATCTCCCTATTTTTCCCATATTCTGTGAAGTTTCAGCTGTATGTAAAAAAAATGTCAGTCCTCTATCTCATTTCTATCGAAAGTTATTCCTTTTTGAATCGTATTTTGTCAAGTTTACCCACTGTGCGTCGGTCTGCCGTGTCGGCCATTTTGAAATTATCTTAAGAACTATCTTGTGACTCAGCGTTTACCGCGATCTTTGCCACGGTCAACTCTCAGTTTTCCTATACACATACTATACCTATGCCGTGTCTATAAGTACATCTATGGTCTAAGGGTTTGCCGTTTCAGCCATTTTGAAATTATCTTAAGACTTATCTTGTGACGTCACGCGGTACGTTATCTTTGCCGAGCTGCATTCTCGGTTTTCCTATACACATACTATACCTATTACGGGTCTATATGTATACATGATCTAAGCTACCGCAATCGCACTTTAGCTTTGCGTTACTGCGATTTCTCAACGTACTATAGCACTGTGCCCACAAGAGTCGTCTGCTAGGCGGTTTAATCTCGTAACGAAGACAGTTTTATCTCGCCGCGTCTATGTGTATATATATGGTCTAAGGTCGGTACACATGCGCAACTAATCAGAATTTAGCCTGGGCTCAAACAGTTGGTCAGGTCAGACATGGTCAAAACACGTAGCGGGCCCCTCGGTGCGTCATTACTTTCCTTTCGTACCATTTGAAACTGCACGTTTTCCGTTAGCGTTATTTCCTCGATTCGCCTCGTCGCGCCGCGCCATCGCTCCAACAATTTTCGTCGCCCTCGGCTTCTTCGTTCTTTCCGTGACGGTGTGTTGCTGGTGTTATTTACTCGACTTCCGTCGGCTAACTATTCGCGAGTTACCTATTGTTTTCCGCGCGTACAATGCAGTGCATCGTAGTTTTTTAGCATTCGCTCCAGATTGTCAGGCTGATTTCCGGTGAGTGGACGCAAGATAAATATTCTTTTTATTCACGAACGTGCTCGTGTTTGTTCGCGGGCGAGCCTACACGTTAGAATCATGTTTGATCGCGTGCGTGGAAACGGACAGGAAGGGGGTTTCGACGCGGCAGGAGCGTGCGAAAAGCTGACTCGCGGGATCAATAGCGGCCATTGCAGTTGTGGTAACGCGATCAGCTGATCCTTATTTTGTTTACAAAAACCTGCAACTCCGCGTAAATAGACGCCGTTTACAACGGCGAAGTCCATCTTTGTCTAGTGATTCAGCACCATCGATTAATTATTATTTAGTTGCTACTTACTGTCGAACATTTAGTCGATAGTTTTTAGTCGACTGAAATTTCGTTTTAGTGGTTATGTGGCGACTGCGGCTACATTCACTTATGTGGCGACTGCGGCTACATTCACCAGGGGGGTAAACTCCCATGAATAATATGTGGTTCTTTATTATTGAGGATGTTTCGGAGGTATATACAAATGCAACAAAATTTTCGAATACGTGACAAGATTTAATTCTTACTAAATTAATGCAATTACCAAAGTTTGGGCTCGATTCGCTGCAACTTGAAGTTTGCACGTTTTAACACGCCTTCTTATGGAGAATTCATAAAATTCTACATCAAACCGTATTTAGTCCTTGAAAAAACGCAACTAGAAACTCCAGTTTTTTAATATACAGGGTGTCCCCCCCGATTTTGACATCTTGATTTTGAGACTTGAATGGTATCGAGTGGAGCATATTTTAATGTTATTAGTTTTTTCGTAAGTGGACGCGTAAAAGTCATATGAAGGGCAACTTCATTTTTTTTTTAGTGGAATGAGGTATTTTTGAATACATCAATCGATGCAGCTGGACATTAGTTATAAAGAAAAGTACTAACCTATGTATGTCGAAAAGTTAGTAGTTCAGGATATATTTCAATTTAAATAATTCAAAAATACCATTACCATGGGTAATGGAAAATCAAGATGTCAAAATCAGGTGGGACACCCTGTATAGTGAAAATTATGTAATTAATTATGTTCAAAATTTATTTGGATTCACTAAACAGTTCCGGAGCAAAACAGATTATAAACTATTGCAAAAAGTCAAATTTATCGTGTTGTCATCTCATTAGCATGCAAACGCGGCAGTACAGTGTTGTCACGTTTTTTGTTACTATCAGAACATAATTTTACGCAAATTTCACCTGTTTATTTTCAATAATAACCATGAATATTGCCTTCTGAAGTATTCTTAATCTATTTAAATATTTATTTTTAACCTTTTATCGCGTAATCATATACAGTGTGTACCACGTAAATGGGAACGCCTAAATATCGTTCGTGTTTACAGTCCAATCAGAAAACATCAGCGGACAAAGTGACACTATTGCAGGGGGCAATTATAATGGTACAGATAAAAATTTTGTATGTTGTGTTTTTTCATGAAATTTCAAGGTCACCGATGTTTTTTTAAATAGAATTTTTACGATAGCATGTTAGACAATAAAAAAAAATTTAATTTAGTGGACACCACCTTTTTACCACCAATTTGCTATGACATTTTCTCAATTTTCTCGAAAACCGTTTGTTTTAGGAGGAAAAGTGATATGACACAAAAGACACAGAATTAGAAGATCTACAAGTTTTGTGTCTTACGTTTTTCCGACAGGATGAATTCTTTAGAAGATATTCGATAGAGAAAAACCAATTTGCCATGACATGATTATTCTTGCTCAAGGTCATGTCAAGGTCAAAGAGGTGGTATCCACTAAATTCAGTCTTTTATTGTCTATCATGATATCGTAAAAAAAATATACTATTCCATTTAAAAAAAACATCGGTGACCTTGACATTTCATTAAAATGCACGACATTACGCCACTTAGCAGCGGTTGTTCGCCGTCGACCGATGCAGGATGTAAACACAAGCTAACAATTCACCTTCATCAAAATCAGAATAATATCATGTAGCGCATCTTTGGATTCGTCTCACTACCCGCTATTATTTTCTAAAGGAAAAAATATACTATTCCATCAAAAAAAATCAAGGTGACCTTGAAATGTCCCCACCACTCCACCCACAACAAAACAATTAATACCACGTAATTTAGCCTGTCATACCAAACAACTTTTAAATAAACACTTTTTTGATAACGACACCGTCTTCCGAGATATCCTACTGTTCTCGATACAGTGGGACACCCTGTATAACATATATATAAAACGACTCTATATTTACCGCTTACTTTAAACTTTGAAATAAAAGGATATAATTATATTTTGTACAAATATTTCATTTTAACAACTTTTTATTATATGTATACAGGGTGTCCCAAAATAAGTGTAACTCCAGGAAATGGGAGGTTCCCTGGGTCATTTGAAGCGATATTTTCCTTTACAAAATTGGCGTCCGCGGCTTTGTTTAGGAGTTATTAACGAAAAACACGGACCAATCAGAGCGCGGCTACAGCGGATTGATTCTGGTTCGACCAATAGCGACACCGCGTTAAGCGGGACCTGTCGCCGAGTCGGACTCCGTTCGCTATAGCCGAGCTCTGATTGGTTCGTGTTTTTCGATAATAACTCCTAAACAAAGCCACGGACACCATTTTTGTAAAGGAAAATGTCGCTTCAAATGACCCAAGGAACCTCCCATTTCCGGGAGTTACACTTATTTTGGGACACTCTGTATAATACACAATAAAACTTAATAATCATATAATAATAATAATACAGAATAATATAATAGTAGATAACGTTTCACTTTTTAGTAATTTATAAAAATATTCATCTTGTGTCTTAAGTCGACTAAATAAAATAAAATACAATACTATTCTTGTGTAAATACTTATAACTTAATATCGCACTTCTTACAGAAATCTTTAATTATTTTAATTAATTCTAAATAATTATTTTAATTAATTTTAATTAATTATTTTAATTATTTTAGGCGCTTTGATATTGAGACTTTTAAGAAAATTATTTGAAACGCACTTAGAGAATCTGAAGACATGGACCACTTCAGTAGCGCCATCTCATTTATGTCCCTCAACTAAAACCTATATACAGGGTGTTCAAGCTATTACTAGCCAGCATTTTTTTTTGTAAATAGTAATATTACAAAAAATAATAGAGGAAAAAGTAGTACTATTTTTTATGCGCAACACAATGACATATGCATTTTTGTTTTATTTACATTATTTTGATAGAAATGAAGATGACCTTCAATTTTTTAAATGGAATAAAATAAGTACTACCAGGTTATAAAACAATACTAATTTATGTACGTCGAAAATTTAGTAGTTCAGGAGATATTCCAATTTAAATAACTCAAAAATACCATTACTGTCGTACTAAAAGACGTTACACTAGTAAATAATTTTTTACACTAGTAAATAATAATTTATTTACTAGATATAGCAATGAAATTTTCACTAAAAAATATTTAAAAAATAGTAATTTTTAACTACAGGTAATTAAATATTTTATTGCATTTGTTAAACAATATTTTTTAATTAATTTTCAGTGTTATTTTTTAGTTAAAAATAGGATTGTTTAAATATAAATTTACAAACTATTTTTCTAACAATTTATAATAATTAATCTTCATTAATAGATCCATTAATAGCAATAAAGATATTGATAAAAAGAAAAAACATAGAATCATAGCAAAACTTATGCGTTAGACTGATACAAATGTACGTTTATCAGTGTTACCACAAAAAAAACTTTTTCTGCACAGAGATTGGTAACACTGGTCAATATCCTAGATTTGGTGAGCCTACCCCCTTAAATGTAATCGATGTAATATAAATTGTTAAGATTTTCATTGTGAGTAAAACGCAGTTTTGAAACTACCTGCATTCAACGGCTTCGGTTCGGGTAATTCAGAATTTCTTAAATTAATTGGCTTCGATTGTGGATTCGGAATGTAAAAATCGGAGTCAGGTATTTAAAAATGATTTATCAGGTTCATTTTAAATGATATATTAAACAAAATATATTTTAACCAACAAATTTCGGTTGCATTATGTCATAATAATTTCAATTTATAATTATAATTATAAACAATTATAATTTCAATAATACCATAATTTGCATTGAAAAATGATTTATCAGTCTGATTTTAAATGATAAATTAAACAAAATATATTTTAACCAACAAATTTCGGTTACATTATGTCACAATAATTTCAATTCATAATTATAATTATAAACAATTATAATTTCAATAATACCATAATTTGCATTGAAAAATGATTTATCAGTCTGATTTTAAATGATAAATTAAACAAAATATATTTTAACCAACAAATTTCGGTTACATTATGTCACAATAATTTCAATTCATAATTATAATTATAAACAATTATAATTTCCATAATACCATAATTTGCATTGAAAAATGATTTATCAGTCTGATTTTAAATGATAAATTAAACAAAATATATTTTAATCAACAAATTTCGGTTACTTTATGTCACAATAATTTCAATTTATAATTATAATTATAAACAATTATAATTTCAATAATACAATAATTTTTATTTACAAATGATTTATCAGTTTGATTTTAAATGATAAATTAAACAAAATATATTTTCACCAACAAATTTCGGTTGCAATGT